>VZRS01007510.1:138115-249668 GCA_013398055.1 Ifrita kowaldi
ATAATAATGGAAAAGAGAGGATTTTGCACTTGAAAGGTTGAAGTCAATCAAGTGTGAATGACGGCAAAAAAGAAAAAAAAAAAGACACCAATTCATCAGGCCTCTGTTGTCTCGCCGCGTCTTTAATCATAATTCCTGATTGGGATTCAAGAAGGCAGTAAGCAGCGGTTCTTTGTCTGCCTTCACCTTCCGTCAATTAACTCTCCCCGAAATATAATCATCAACCTCACATGCTCCTCTGCATCTTAATCTGGGGCTCCAAACCTGTAAGTCCTGCCCTATATGTGTTTAAGTAATTACCTTTATCTACCTGCATCTCCACAGCCGCCATTCCTTCCCTTCCATCTATCCTCCCTCCACCACAGAGGGGAAAAAAAAAAGGAAGAAAAAAAAAAAGGCTGTAGTACACTGAATTGCTACAGGCACAAAATTCCCAAAGGCAAACAGAAAAAAAGCTTGGAAAAAAGTGCAAGGAACTAGAAATTCTGGGTATGGATGTGGGAACTGCGGCGGTGCGGCCAGAGGCTGGCCTTGGGGGACAAACCACTGGAAACAAGGCACTGGTCAGCAAGTGGACCCACTCTAGTCCTCTGGCTCCACCCAGGCTGCTCCTGCCCTTTTCCTACACCATGATCCAGGGCAGGACCCTCCATCCTTTCATCCCCATGGACCAGCCCCGAGCAGGTGGCAAAGACACAATGAATGCAAATGGGCGGCACATCCCAAATCACTTTGCACTGACACGGAATTCCAGACTGCCTTTTTTGAAGGGTTTGTCCTTTTACACTGCAAAAATATCTGAGGACATCTCATTTCCTTGGACCTGCAGAATTTGCCTTGCATGCTGAGGCTGCTTTTCATATAAACCAAGAGCGGGGGCACGATGGGCCACGGAAGGTGCAGTGGACCACGGCTCCCTGGCAGGTGAGACAGGAGCGGTGCTCTGTGACACAGCATTTTGTACCGCAGATGTATTTCATGGCACGAACTGCTCCGGTGATCGAAAGGAGTGTGTTTATCTGCAGCACAGCCCGTGTTAGTGCGTGCGGCTGTCAAACGCTCTCCACCTCCCTCTCACCTGCACGGGAGATACCTGGTGTGTCATCCTGGCATCCCTCCCCCTCCTCGATTCCTGTCTACCTGTTTCCATGTCTCCAACACTGTTTTACAACGGCAACACATCAGTCAGTGTGAGCCATTACTAAAACACAACCCTCCAGCTGTGAGTTCAACAAATGTGGTTTGTCTCCTTCCTTCCCTTCTCCTGTTCATACCTGTTCTTTTCTGTCTAACACCAAACTGTACCCGCTGTGTGGCTGCAGCTCCCATCTCCTGGCCCACAAGTCACCAACAAAGCTCACTGCAGCATGGCACCTCTGTCTCGGTCACCCCGGATCCACCCCTGTGCACAGCCTGAGCACCATGTCCTGCAGCTCTGATGAGTCCCTCTAAATTCTCCGATTGTTACCACACAGAAGGTCCTTAGAGGATGGGAAATTGCTGGACAAGCCTCTCTGCTCCCAAGGATCCTACCTTTTGGGTGAAATTCAGACCTCTTCAGCAGATAAAATGTCTTTATGACGATGAGATCCATGGAGAGGCAGGCACACCCCACTTCAGTGACCATTTCTATGGACACAGTGGCCCAGCAAGGACTGTTACAGAGCACCTGAGAGCTGACGGGCTAGGTCTCCTGCCTCCCTGCCCCACCCGTATCCACACACCCTGACACCTACAAACCTGTCACCCCTCCGCATAACAACCAGTGGGCCCACTCCTCACTGGTGACGAGCTCCAGCAGCGACAAGCACAGCTCCTGCCACCACCGGATCTACTGGATTTTTAACAACCAACTGCAGAGCTGCTTGTGTGCAGGGCTGGAGGCACAGGGCCCAACACCCATCAATATGACACCCGCATATTGCTGACATGCCCAAAAAATCACTCTTGGCCGGTGTGAGCAGCCAGCTCCCCTCACACTGCACCTGCCTGTGCTGACTGTCCATGGACACCAAACGAGGGGACAGTTCCTCTGAATATACCCCAAAATGCTGAAATCATGTGGCTCTGAAAAGAAAACCTCTAGAAGAGGTTGGAGGAGATACATCACTGTCCCCATGTCTATGAAACCAGGGGAAATACAGACGGGAGGGAAGGTTCCCCACCAGACAAAGGAGGTAATTTCCATTACAAAGAGAGAGAGAGAGAGGGTGCTGGAGTGAAAAGCTTCATTAGACTCCGAGAGGCAAAGTGATGGCAGTATACCAAGGTCACTTCTAATTTAGACCATCTAATTGGCAAACATGGCTCCAAATGGCTATCATCTCACAGGGCTCAGAATTAATGAAGCCCGATTATTTTCATTACCTTCATCCGAGATGGAGAATGAGACACAGAGTGAGAGGGAAAGGGGGGAGAGGGAGGGGGCGAAAAGGAGGGAGAGAGAAAAATTGAGTGACAGCAGAAGGGAGAGAGCAATAAGAAAAGACAATGGGAAAGAGGGTAAAAATGTAAAGATAGCAGGAGGGGGAAGTGAGATGGTAGGGATGGGCAGGAATGACTCCTGGAGCAAGGGAGAAAAGAAAAGGATGGAAAGATGGCTGGAACACTGGGAAGATGCCCTAAACCAAGGAAGAGAAAGCTGCCAGCAGAGATGACGAGACAGAAATGTGCAGAAGGATAAGGCTGGCTGCAGGAGGAGGGAGAGCTCCCACTCCCAGAGGCTCTTGGGAAGCCGTCCTCTCCCCCAGCTCCAGCCCATCAGTCTTGTCAACCGCCTGTGTGGGCGAACTGCACTTCACCCTCGTTATGGGGCCCCGCGGAGCCGAGCAGGCCCAAGCAGAGGTGGCGGCAGGAAGATGGTGCCTGGCCCTGCTCAGAGAGGCTGAGATGCCACAGAGAGAGAACTTGGCTACATTCATCCACCAGCCCCATGTAAGGGAAGCTGCAGGAGATGGGGGGATAGCGTGAGCCCCAGCCCCTGTCCCTGTGTGGCACCAGGGCACGGCATGCGCTTCGCTCCTCAGGCAGCCCCGCCAGCCCCTGTCCCTGCATCGGGGCCAGTGGGAGGACATGGGGGTCCCATGGGACAGCCAGCCCTGCTGCTCGTTGATACGAAAAGGAGGGAGCACGACCAGGCAGCTTGGAGATGCTGAGCGCAAGCAGGAGCCGTTACCATGGCAACAGACATATTAGACACTGCAGGTTCCTGAACGGCGTCTGATAAGGTGTTATTAACTGGAGCCTCCTCCAAAGCTGAGCGCAGGGACGCCGTGTCGAGAGGGACCCGGCTCTCAGCTACGGGGCTGCAATTCCCTCGCGGTGGCACCAACACCTGACATGCGCATCAAACCAAGATGGGATCTTCACGAGAATGAGCAAAATTAGGATCCTCCAATACTGCCATGTTCTGCACAAACTGTACTGATGGCTCAAAATATTGTCATAGAATAATACAAAAAGACCCACTGTCTTCACCCCGTGCTGTGAGACCTGGAGGAGGAGAAGCCTGTCCCCAGATGTGTCTCTAGGTGCCAGAGGGAAGAAAGGTGGGAAAACATGGAATACACACGAGGATGAGCACGATGGCTGGGCCAGTCTCTGCTGATCCTTGCAGAGCCCTGCGGCCCTGCTCTAGCACAGCAGGCGTGCTCACCTAAGGGACTGTCCCGGACCTGCTCTGCACAGTGTCCTGAGCTCCGTCACGAGGGGCTCCTGCTATTCCCTCATATCCTGGAGGACACGTGCCTGAGGATGGACCAGCCCAACACTCCCTCTCCAGACCACACATCCAGACCATACACCCTGCCTGGCTCAAAACAAACCACTCCACACCAGCATAACAGCTACCCTGAACAAGCTGGTTACACCTGCTGGCCTAGGGAAGGGATTTGGCTTCTGCTCGCTGCTCTTAGAAAGCCAAAACATCTGCCACCAATGCAATTAGGAGGTGAACAAGAGCCGTTCAAGCCCCCAGAAGGTATTTACACACTTGAGCAGCACCAATGAAATGGCCACAGGTCACAGAGGCCGTGGTCTCTGGGATGGGACAGCTCTGTGACCCAGGTGCACAGGCGCAGCTACATCCTGAGAAGCCCTGTGGGGACAGGCAGCCAGTAATGCAAAGCAGGAAGGTAAGAGCATAAAGGCACTTATGGAGTGGGAACTGGAACAGGCTGCCCAGACAGCTTCTGGAGTCTCCTTTCCTGGAGATACTCAAATGCTGTCTGGACACAATTCTCAGCAACATGCTCAAGGGACCCTGCCTGAGCAGGGAGGTTGGACTGGAGCAGTTCCAGTGGTCCCTCCCAAGACTACTCATGATTCCGTGACTCTGTGACTTCTGTCTTCGAGAAGGAGTCACAAGGAGAACCACAGCATCATTGAAGTTGGAAAAAGACCCTTAGTCTTCCAAGTCCAACCATCAACTCAACACCACCACCACGTTGAACTGTGTCCTCAAATGCCACATCCACATGATTTTTGAACACCTCCAAGGATGGTGACTCCACAGCTTCCCTAAGCAGCCTGTGCCAGGGCTTTTCAACCCCTTCCATGAAGAAATTTTCCCTAATATCCAATCTAAACCTCCCCTGGTGCAGCTTGCAGCTAGTCCTCTTGTCCTGTCACTTGTTACATGGGAGAAGAGATCTACCCCACCTGGCTCCAACCTTCTTTCAGGGAGTTGAAGAGAGGAAGAGTGACAGAAAGAGAAGACAAGAAAACTGTAAGAGAACACTGGGCCATGCTTCGTGTGCTTGCTCAGAAGATGTCACAGGAGGGAGCTGATAAAGAACATCAGTGTTTCAACAAACACAGTGTTATTCACCTCCAGTGCCAAGAACTGGCAAAGAAGGAAGAAAACAAGCAGAAACAGGGTGCAAGAAAAAAACACAAAGAGAAAGAACTGGCAGGAATCAAAAGAAACAGTTATTTTATATACTTGATGACAAGATCTTAAATGTCGACACAACCTTGCAACAAATATTATACCAAAGAAACAACAGGGACAATATATCCCATCAGCTTCTGCATTGTCCAGAAGCTTCTGCTCAAGCTGCCATCCCACGCACTGACCTCATCAGGTCCAGGAAATAGTATTTATCCTGATTTCCCAGGGAAATCACTCAACACTTGAGCTTCACAGGGCTCAAGCAGGGACATAACATACCAGGGTGCAGCAAACCTCGGTGGCAGAGCTCTGACAGGTGAAGGAGCTGACCACCACAGCAACTGTCTGCTCCTCACCTTTGTGGGGATGCTGGTGGACATGCTGGGATGGCAGCAGCCATGCTTGCCTACGCAGCCACTTACCGTCATGATGAGTTTCTCGACGCAGTCAGGTGACACGCTGTGCAGGTGGGTGAGGTGCAGCTGCAGGTGGATCTTGTTGTTCAGCATGTCCTGGCAGAGTGGGCAGCGGAGCATGGGCTGCACCGAGTGCTGGGTCATGGCGTGCACCCGCAGCCGGTTCACGTCTGTGTTGCTGTACTTGCAATACGGACACTGGTACATCTGCGGAGCAGACAAATGAATCACACAGCTCTTCCAGCTGCTACTTTCCTCTCTTACAGCCAGGCTTCAATAATTTGATGCCTTCTACCACCAGTTACCGCCTTTCATCCTCTTTCTCCCATTTTAGTCTTTGCTTTTGGCACATTGGAAACACATTACCTGCACAGAGAGACAGGTTCTTCCATCTTACCTGCTCTGATTTGGTCTCCTCTGAAGTTTTTGACCACTTAAAGGAGAGAGGCGACTCAGAGCTGCTGGGAAACGATATCCGCTTAGAGGACGCTGGAGGCTCCGTCAGCTCCTTCTCTGGCTGGCTGGNTACACACTTGAGCAGCACCAATGAAATGGCCACAGGTCACAGAGGCCGTGGTCTCTGGGATGGGACAGCTCTGTGACCCAGGTGCACAGGCGCAGCTACATCCTGAGAAGCCCTGTGGGGACAGGCAGCCAGTAATGCAAAGCAGGAAGGTAAGAGCATAAAGGCACTTATGGAGTGGGAACTGGAACAGGCTGCCCAGACAGCTTCTGGAGTCTCCTTTCCTGGAGATACTCAAATGCTGTCTGGACACAATTCTCAGCAACATGCTCAAGGGACCCTGCCTGAGCAGGGAGGTTGGACTGGAGCAGTTCCAGTGGTCCCTCCCAAGACTACTCATGATTCCGTGACTCTGTGACTTCTGTCTTCGAGAAGGAGTCACAAGAAGAACCACAGCATCATTGAAGTTGGAAAAAGACCCTTAGTCTTCCAAGTCCAACCATCAACTCAACACCACCACCACGTTGAACTGTGTCCTCAAATGCCACATCCACATGATTTTTGAACACCTCCAAGGATGGTGACTCCACAGCTTCCCTAAGCAGCCTGTGCCAGGGCTTTTCAACCCCTTCCATGAAGAAATTTTCCCTAATATCCAATCTAAACCTCCCCTGGTGCAGCTTGCAGCTAGTCCTCTTGTCCTGTCACTTGTTACATGGGAGAAGAGATCTACCCCACCTGGCTCCAACCTTCTTTCAGGGAGTTGAAGAGAGGAAGAGTGACAGAAAGAGAAGACAAGAAAACTGTAAGAGAACACTGGGCCATGCTTCGTGTGCTTGCTCAGAAGATGTCACAGGAGGGAGCTGATAAAGAACATCAGTGTTTCAACAAACACAGTGTTATTCACCTCCAGTGCCAAGAACTGGCAAAGAAGGAAGAAAACAAGCAGAAACAGGGTGCAAGAAAAAAACACAAAGAGAAAGAACTGGCAGGAATCAAAAGAAACAGTTATTTTATATACTTGATGACAAGATCTTAAATGTCGACACAACCTTGCAACAAATATTATACCAAAGAAACAACAGGGACAATATATCCCATCAGCTTCTGCATTGTCCAGAAGCTTCTGCTCAAGCTGCCATCCCACGCACTGACCTCATCAGGTCCAGGAAATAGTATTTATCCTGATTTCCCAGGGAAATCACTCAACACTTGAGCTTCACAGGGCTCAAGCAGGGACATAACATACCAGGGTGCAGCAAACCTCGGTGGCAGAGCTCTGACAGGTGAAGGAGCTGACCACCACAGCAACTGTCTGCTCCTCACCTTTGTGGGGATGCTGGTGGACATGCTGGGATGGCAGCAGCCATGCTTGCCTACGCAGCCACTTACCGTCATGATGAGTTTCTCGACGCAGTCAGGTGACACGCTGTGCAGGTGGGTGAGGTGCAGCTGCAGGTGGATCTTGTTGTTCAGCATGTCCTGGCAGAGTGGGCAGCGGAGCATGGGCTGCACCGAGTGCTGGGTCATGGCGTGCACCCGCAGCCGGTTCACGTCTGTGTTGCTGTACTTGCAATACGGACACTGGTACATCTGCGGAGCAGACAAATGAATCACACAGCTCTTCCAGCTGCTACTTTCCTCTCTTACAGCCAGGCTTCAATAATTTGATGCCTTCTACCACCAGTTACCGCCTTTCATCCTCTTTCTCCCATTTTAGTCTTTGCTTTTGGCACATTGGAAACACATTACCTGCACAGAGAGACAGGTTCTTCCATCTTACCTGCTCTGATTTGGTCTCCTCTGAAGTTTTTGACCACTTAAAGGAGAGAGGCGACTCAGAGCTGCTGGGAAACGATATCCGCTTAGAGGACGCTGGAGGCTCCGTCAGCTCCTTCTCTGGCTGGCTGGCTGGTGCTGCAACAAAAAGTGATTAACATCAGGACAGCCCGAAGAGGCCTAGGTTGGATGATGACAGTGCTTCCATTTTCTGCTTGGCAGACACCCTAAGGACTTGGAGGAGGATGAATCTGAGGACTAACCTATGTCCTACAACGCACACCTGGCCAAAACCAGTTTATTCTTCCCAATCTCCCACAGCAAGGGAACTGTGTCACTGGTGGCCAGAAGCAGAAAGACCTCATCTGTTTCTGGGGGCTGCTAACAACCTGCATGTGCGGGAGACTCTGGGCCTGTGGCTGCATTGGACACACAAATGCTTGGCCAGATGGTGAAGGCCCATGTGTCACCTCCAGGAGCAGCTGGACTTACTCAGTAAGGTAGAACTCACACCCCTGGCTGACCCAGGACATTCTACATACAGACACCCTGAAATGCATTTGCCCTGGAGAGGGTTGCTGGTTGTGGCTGCCAGCCCCATCGGTGGCACCCGTGCTGGCAGCAGTGGTGCTGTTGGGATGGCGCTGGCCAGCTCAGCCCACGCCTCAAGAGCAATGTGCAGATCTGGTGCTTCCTAGCACATAGTCCTGCCAAAATCCTGATTTTGGTGGGACCCAGCCAACAGAACCCAAACACTCCGACTGCAATAAGCTGAGGAAAGGCCATTTTATTCCATCCAAACAGAGAAATGCAAATGAGCCCTGAAGTCAACAGCAAAACACTCCACGAGTTGTGGCACTGGGAGAAGCACATCCCTGACCTTTCTCCTCCCCCGAACCCTGGCTGCCTTCAGTACATAAATTTGTGGGACATCTATTATTTAAAAACTGTAAGGACAAGTATATTATACACAGCCCCCGTCTCCTCCTCCCCGAACACACATTCATAACGGTACTTTAATCTGTCTCGAATCGACTTCAAACCCATTTCGCCCTTAATGGGAGTTATTCATTTTCACTTGAAAGGTAATATCTGACAGCTGGATATTTAATATGATGGATCAGCTGCCGATTAACAAGGCGCTGTAGCATTCTCAGGCCAGTCCCCCATACTCTTTCCCCTGTCTCCTACTCAACTTGTGAACCTGCTGATATCTGCTCCTTGTTTCAGATGATATCGTCAAGAGTCAGATCCCAGCAAACTGCTTCCTTCCCAAAGACCCTTCTGTGCACTGGCATGAGCTGTATTTCCAAATGTACCGCATCACAGTGGAGAATGCAATTCCCATTTCTAACTGTCTTCCCTGCCAGTCCCCATCTCTGCATTCAGCTGAATAGAGGCAAAATAAGTTCCAGGAGAGGGAAAACAAGTATTACAAATAATACAGGTAACGGTACTGCCAGAGGGAGGCAGGGATTAGAGGATTTGATCTGGGACTGCTGAATTTCTCCTGGTAGGCTTGTCCATACCGAATGGGCTTGGAAGTGATCTTGTTCCCCAGAGCACTGCCGGCTGCATGCCTGGTGCTTCATGCCTGGCTGGGCAGCAGCCTCCATGCATGCATGTATGGTCCTGGCTGTACCTGAAAACCAAACCCCAGGACTCTGCTGTGCTGCCAATTCCACAAAAACATCCAAACCAGGCATGGAATGAGTTTGCAGTCAGTGCTGACTGACGGACACCATCACAGATCCTGCTCTGCCCTCACAGAATGATGGGCTGCTCTGCTCAGCTCACTGCCTGAACCGAGACTCTCCCTGGGCTTCAGAACTGGAAAGAGCTTAAAGATGTCTGCAGGGCCAGAGCTGACCTTCCTCCTTGCTTCCTGTAATAAATGTACTTGGAGCATTTGGAACATGGCACCACTCTGCTGTTCCTTGCTGAGGAACACAGTCTCTCCCAGAGGGTACGGGCATGAGAGACCACCACCAAGAGCCAGCACTGTGGCCACTGAAGGACCACCCTGCCTTTAAATGCCCTGCCTGAGCCCTGTGTGATGTGAGTGGCCCTTGTGAGGAGCCTGATCACTGCTGGCACTGTCCAGTCCTCAGTGTGACCTCGGACTGACATGCCAGCCCCGATCAGGCAGTTGGGTGCTGGGACGAGCAGCTGGAGACCCCAGGTCTGCCAGGGTGGTCTGGCACAGCCATGTGAGCCCTGCTCTAGACCTGCACTGGGCGCAGGTGACAGTGACAATCACGGCTTCGGGTCCCTTTAGACCTCTCTAGCCCAGGTGACTGTGGCTCCTGTGTGGTCCACACTGTGTCCCTGCACTGGGCACCGACTGCTGCCAGCTGCTCACCAGTGGAATGCTTTTGGATGCTGTGACTGAATTCAGCCCAACCATCAGCTACTCCGGGCTGCTGAACGCCAGCTCCAACCTTGGGAGTCACAACAGGGTATTTTCTCATCTCCTTTCTACTGTGAAGCAGCCTGCTTAGAATTAGTAACAGGTAATTAAAACGTACCAGCTCCTAAGTGTCCAGTTTCATGAAATGCACTTGATCCAACCCCATAACCTTAATCCTTCAAAACTAGAATTATTGGTGATTGTCCAGACCCAAGAATAACTAATTTGTTGCACATGGAATATTTATTTTAATTATTAGTTTTTGAGTTGACAGCTCAACTGGGAATTTTAACACCAAGACTGAAGTTTATCGTTGATAAACAGTCAAATACACAAAATGACACATTCGATCCACATCACAGATGATCAGAGGAATTAAGAGCTCTCTGCTACCAGGAGAAATGAGGACATGGCTTGGCGCCTGCCTGCAGAGCTCTGAGCACAGCATGGAACCTTCTGTCTGTGCAGAGAGAACAGGACAGACTGTCCCGAGTGCAAAATGCCCAAAAGGCCATGGCCTTGAAGGGCTGTGTGGCACTGGAGCACATGGAGACGCGACCCGTGCCGTGACCATAGCCAGCATCTTGCTTCCAGGTGCAGGCCTCAGAGGGCAGGAAAAGGAATCTGCTTTGAAGTATGATACATGCATACATATCAGAGAGTATTCGTATTTGACTCTTTAAATGGATTTAGTTCAGATCTGCTGACTTAGAGGGAGATCTGCATTTCTCAACAAATGTCCCCTAAAAGCCAGGTGTGATGGAGCGGGGCTTGCCACAGCACTTCTGGAGCTCTACTGATCTTCTCTCTCTTCTCAGCAGCTTCTGCTTTTCAGAGGAGGAGGAGGAGGTGAGGTCTTTCCTGGGATTACTCCAGAGGTGAGATGGGCACTTCTTTGGAAGTGGGGGCCTTTCCTTTGCTGGTTCCAGAGGCAAAGCCGGCGTGGATCCCCTAAACTGCTGCTCTCCATCCTGGTGGGAAGGAAGTCACCACCCACCTCCTACCCATCAGATTCTTTTAGCTAAAGTATCACTGACAGCCCCTTCATCTAAACTTCCATCTCCCAACGAAGCAACATAATGGAAAAGCCAATTAAATGATTATTAATTCATGCTGCTTTCCGTAAGCCAGAGGTTCTCATCTCCCTGCATTCCGTAAACCAGCTTGCCACTTGCCCTAGAAATTTACAGTGGGGTTTCTGCTATTGCCATTGATCTAAACACCACCAGCCTCCAAAAAACTCCTTGCCACGAAGTCCAGCCGCTGGCTTGGGAAAGTTCTCAGCGAGACCAGGGAACTGTGCTTTCCCTGCCTGATGTAAAACAGCCTTCTGTATTTGGTGGTGCCTCCTTCCTCAAATCACCTCAACATGTTCTTGGAGCCATCGCTCAGCACCACAGGTCCTCAGACCGGTGGGAGCTGCTACTGCGCCACACAGCCCTGTGCCATCAATGCCCAAAGCTGCTGCCCCTGTGCCCTGTGTGTCTCCCAAAATCCAGTTATTCAGTTATCAGTTTCATCCATTCTCCAGAAACTGCCATGATCCAGGAATGGCCAGAGCCCACACGGACCCCCAGGGAAGGGCATGGGGCACCCAGCGCTGCCGCAGTGCTGCCGCCTCCTCAGTAACATACAGCCAACATTTCCTCCTCAAACACTGTTTAATTCCCCATTCCCTGAAGGAACTTCCATTCTAATCAGCTGCTGTAGCCACACTTTTAGGCCTGTGCACTACCTGTTGCTCTACAGCATTTCTCAGCTCTGTATTTGACAGTAACTCAATTGACAGGTGAAGGCCCCACACTCGGCACACACACTCTGCACCCGTCCTCGCTGCTGCCTTGCATGGTTCCAGCCCTCAAAATGGCCGAATAATTTGTTTTTCTAATGCTGTGTCATACCTTCCCACCTGCAGCGAGTACCCACAGCTGAATTACCATTAAATATTCACATCCAGAAGCTCCAGCCGCCACCAGACTTCCCTGCCTTGCTCCATATGAACATGGAACACTCAGCAGATGCCTGCATGAGATGCCGAGCAGCACCAGGGACTCACTGAGGTGGCACTTTGCTTGGCACCACGGGCCTCTCCTGCAACCCACTTCAGTTCCCGCAGCATCTCCAATGCCGCCAGAGCCCAGCATGCCCGGAGCTGAGCCGGCTGCTGCATGAGGCCACCCGGCCCAGCCACGTTTCTGGGCTGCAGCTGCCACCCAGGAGCCTTTTGTGCTTCATATATCCTTGGAAAAACACAGTTGTAGGCAACCTCTCAGTCCTTCTCTCCCATCCCCTCTCCCAGGTCTCCCTCGCCCAGGCGCCAGTGCTGAGAGTGGCTCCATCGTGCCCCTCGTCCCCTTCCTCCCAGCCTCGCAGGCCCCCAGAACATCCCGGCCATTAAGTGCTCCACAAACGCCAGATATTAAAAAAAAACGCAGCAAAAAGCAGCCGGGGGGAGGAGCAGGAATAGATTTCCGTCAGGATGTGCCTGACCTGTTTTTTTCAATTTCAGTAATTAGAAAGGCAGTCGGCCTGTAGGAATTATTCATAAACTGCAGGAGCTGTGCAGTATACATTTATGTTAAACATGTCAAATCCGATTGAAATCATGCCTGCCAGCACCATACTCCATAAACACACTTTTCTGCAACAATTTCCCAGCTCTCAGCAGCCCATTAATACTTCCTTTAATAGCAATCTACCACGGATTCGAATCAGGGACGGTCCATTGCACTAATTGCTCTGTTAGGTGAGCATCATGGATTAAAAAAAAAAAAAAAANACAAAAATAAAAGCCCTTCAGGCCAGTCCTCCAGAAAGATTTCATTTCAATCTATATTTTAAGTAGACTTTGTTTCTTGTTTTTGTGGAAAAACCCCTGATATTCTCCATGTACCCAACGGACAGTGCATTAAGGAAGCCTCTGGTAGCTGGGTCACTGCTGGTGATGGGCTTCTCCATCAGAGACATGAGCCAGCACCACCCCAAATCTGACAGGCCTTGTACTGCAATGAGCAGAGCTTCAGCTGAGTATCCATTATCTACATCCTGCCTTAAAAATGGAGTCAGGATCAGCCACGATTCCTTTTGCCCTTGCTGGTTTGCTTGTGGTAAATCTCACATTAGTCATGACGAGATAATGTCTAACACTGAGCCATCAGGCACACAGCATCTCCCTGCTCCAGTGTGGAGGCACTGCCACCTTCCAGAACCTTCCAGAAACCACAGAGATGTCTGTGAGAATCAAGATCCAAGAGTCCTTATACGGGATGGAGTTTTCCCTGTGTTTATTCAATTGAAAAGTATCACCTAAAAAAATGTTTCTGCTTCACATTGTTCCATTTTAAAATAAATACAAAGAAGGAAGGAATCGGTAAATTTATTTTGCATTTGAGACATTTTGACAAGTTTACAATGAAAACAGGTTTTCTCCTTGGTGCTGACACTAACCCCAGCACAGGCTGCGCCTGGACTGTACCCACGACGGTGCAGACCCTCACCCCTGGGCTGGGGCAGGGAGATGGGCAACGGAACTCAGTGTCTTGTTACAGATCTTGCAAGCCTTTAAGAAAGTGGAAGAAATAAATCCCCTGTGTGCAGTGAGGAAACCAAAGCACAAAGGGGAGCAAATTGCTGAGGAACGTAACGATCAAATTGCAGGTGGTGAGCAGCAGAAGGGTCTGTCCCCCTCCCCTTTCACATGCCCTGTCACTGGCTTTCAGCCCACACCTCTCCTGCCCCCATCTCCATCTTCACAGAGTCACCTGGCTCAGAGGCTTCTCCGAAGGTCAGCCAGTCCATCCAAAGCAGGATAGACTGAGCCTGCCTCATTGCCGATGGCAGCTCCTCTAATCTTCTTTAAAGACCTCTGAGGAACCTTCCCAGAAAACCCACTCCAGTGCTTAAGCCACAGGCTGTACAGGAAGACTTTTTAAAATTTGTTATCTAACATCAGTCTTTCTCCTTTCAATTTAAGCCCTTTGTGTCTTGTTGTCTGTATCCTCAACATGGAGAACAAATTATTTCCTTCCTTTCAGAAGCATTTCATGCACAAGAAGACTTATCTTGTCCTCCTCTTTGGTCTTTTTTTGGGTCAAATAAGCCTGTTCATTCCATTTTCTCCTCCTGACTGATGTTGCTCTGTTCTGGGTTGTTCCTGCTGTTTGGGCTTTCTGAAACTGCTGCCCAGCCTCCCCAACACCCCAGCTCAGGAATGCAGAGCTTTCCAGTACTAATGAAACCCACCAATGGCACAATATTGTCACTGACACCACAATGTCTGTGCTTCATTTCAGCCTGTCCTGAAAAGTGGCATCGAAAGCCTTCCCAAGGAGACACTGACTCCAAACAGGACCTTCTTCACACGAAGGGAAATTGGGTCGTGTTGACATGATTTGCTCTTGACAAATCTGTGTCGACTGTTCCTCATCTCATTATCTTCCCATCAGCACTTACAAACAGTTGTTTGGTCAATTCCCAGGAAAATCTGGGGCAGAGATGGCAGGTGTACAGTTCCCCAGCCATTCCTTCGGTCAGGGACAAGCCCCATGCCTGTCCCTCATCACAGCTCCCCTCTCCTCTGCACAGCACAAGAGAGAGCAGCTGGCAGGTTTGATACGCTCCAGGCACTGTCTCCCAACACCCAGGTACAGTACAGCAGGTCAGGGACAACGTTCAGCATCACCAAGTGCTCTGCAGCCCATTCCCCGGTAGCTGGGAGACAGGCTCTCCCCACGGTGCTGCTGATACGGGCTGTGCTGCTCTGCTCAGTGAAGGCAAATGCAGAGCAGGCTTTGTGCTCTTTAGCTTTGTGACACCGTGGTCACAGCCTTCCCCTGCTGCCGAGGGCAGACCGGCTGTGTCGGCAACCTCCTCCTCCTCCTCCAAGGAGAGCTCCCCGGTACTGCCTGCTCCCCTCCCTGCTCATGGCTCCACTTGTATTGGGTTTTTGTGTCCCTGTACACTTCTGGGGCTGTCAGGAATAACCTGACCCAGTTTCTCTTCCTTCCCATGTCTGAGGTCCAGGAGGACCTGTCAACACAGTCATGTTCCTTGAGGGACAAGAGCAGAAACACGATCAAGGTGTGGTGCCTGCTTTGCACACCTGCTGGACAGCAACAATTGGTAACATTATCTTGCTTTGAAGTTCGGGGTGGTGTTGTTACATTTGGAAGCAGGGCCCGAGTTCAGTGCCAGCACATCACGCGCACCTCGGCTCGCACAAGGCCAGTCCCACGCTCCATGGGCTCACAGGCTTCCCCACACAGTTCCCTTTGCAGGCCCCATGGAGCTGTCCCATTTCTGATCTGCTCCTTGCCTCACAAACCCTGGGTTAGGAGTTGCAGGCAGGCAGGGTAAAGAAATTAAACCATCCAAATTCAGAGTTTCTGGACAAAAAAGGATTTAAAAAGCAGGCTCCTCATTTTTCCTTACATATTTTGAGATACACTCTTTTCACACAGATCAGCCTTTTTAAGTGCTTCAGGTTTGGGCAAAGGGCCCTATTTACCCCTGAAGAGATTTAATCATTAATCAATACTTACCTCTCTCTGTGACACTTCACAAAATGGTTGTGCTCAGAAACACACAATCCCACACAATGAATTGAGACTAAAAACCACCTACAGCCAAGCAAAATTGCACTTCTGGGTTAAGAGTCAGTCTGTGGCAGGAAGGAACACACAGAGCAACCTCAGCAAGTGCAGCCCAAACTGAAAGCATGAACTTCAACAGCCCACAAGGCCCAGCCTGCTCTCTCCACCAGTTAGGACACATCTTCCATTGACTGAGACTGAGATGGGCTGAGATTATAACTGTAGAGGTGAAATACCACATTCCATTTTGGGAAGACTATGTAAGACAAAATGTGTTTGTCTGGGGCTCACCAAAAGGCAACTGTGAACGCAGCAGGGGAAGGCTGCCTGGAAGAAGGGTCTCTGTGCAGACTGAAGCATTGCACAGACCAACGCTGAGCCTGCCAACCAAATGGGACCTGGAGCCAGAACTGCTGCGCCCTGGGCCAAGGAAAATGAATGCCACCTTCAGCACCTCGCATTCTGCACCTAGGCTTAAGTGGTCAGCAAGGGCCAGATGAGGGTGGAAGATGGATGGCCCTCTCCAGAGTAGGACAATCACAGAATCATCAAGTGATATGCTTAATCCAATCATGTGCTGGCTGCTGCCAGGAGAGGTTGTCCCCTTCTCCCTCCTCCTCTCTCAGCTGTTGATCCCCATTGCCTGGGTCCAGTCCCAGAGCACCCATGGCCCAGCACCAGCCTGGGGCTTAGAGGGGGGATGCATGACCCACCACAACTCAAACTATTGAGTGTGTCAAGAAGCTACACCCAAAGCCTTTACAGAGCATGACACTTATGTCACACTGCCACTGCCACACTGTGGTCAGTTAAAAAGGGTTTTGTGGACCAGTATTCTCCCCACCTCTCTTTCCTGGATTGAAAGAAAATGATGGACCAAACACCACCTCTGCTATATCACAGAATCGTACCTGTCCATTTACTCTGGTCCTTGTCCCCTCCACTCTCTTGCTCCTTGGCAGGCTCCTCAGCATCACCAGCTGTCTCATTGGGCCCTTCCACATCTTCACTGGGTTCTTCTGAAACAAGAAAAGCAGAAAGTGTGACACAGACATGGAAGGCAGAACAGAATATGTAGCTGCCAATGAGTAAGAGCAGCAGCTAAGGCTGTGCACAAGTGTTGGGTGGCAGGTATAAACATCGCCCAGTGCTCTCCCAACACACCTGCTTATTGGTCAAGACAGAAACTGAAGAGGAAAGAAGTGAGAGATGAAGACAGAATGAAGAACCTTGTCTACTTTTACCACCTGGAACTACTGAGGTCCCCTGAGGTGTCAAGTACAGTTACATGGTTGTCTGCACAAGAAGGTTCTACCCAGCCACGTCAGGGATTACAGAAGCATCAGGGAGTGACTGGAGCCTCCAGCACCTTCAGCCTCATCTTTCCTTGTCATCCCCCTCTCAGGCTCTTTGGCCCCACTGACATGGTGCGGTACTGAACCCGGTCACCAAGATGCCAGAGTCCACTGCAGACATATGACAACCCTCCTGCTCAGACCAAGCTCGGAGCAGCTGCAGCCCCAGCCCAGACATGAGGCACAGGAGGAACATGCCAGCAGTCTTGCCTTCATCCCAGTCAGGGGAAGAGTCTGCAAACCCGGGCAGCACCATGCAGGTGCAAAAGCACGGAGGAAACACTCGGTGAAGTGCTGAAAGCTCAGAACAAAATGGAGAGCGCCATGGTCCAGCCCATAACAACAGCACGGGCAGAGAGCGTGTCAACCTGGTGTGCTGCAGCTCCACTCCAAGGCACCTCGTCAGGTGGGACACAAGAACCCATGCTATCCTGAGATTCACCTGAACCACCTAACCGGTTCAAGCACCAACCCCCATCCTCCTCCTAACAAATACAGGGCTAGAAATTCAGATTAAAATAATATATTAGCAGCTTGCAGATACTCAGCAGTGCCCTTTGAGGATATGACAGCCTAAATTGGGAGTTAGAGGGGAGATGAGTGGCAATGCTGACAAAGGCATCCAACATGTAGAAAGACACATATCACTGGTGGAGGGGTGAGATGGGCCATTTGCCATGTGAGCCGAGTGCTCAAGTTTGCTGGGAGAAGGGCTGTGAAATCAGCAGCTGGGTTCACATTTCAAAAATTAAAATTCCAATCTTTTTTCTACTCTAGGGGAAAAAACACAACAAACCGTCCCCACCCCAACCCCACGACGCTGGTGCCTTCAAACCACTCCACACAGGGCAAGAGCGTCCCTTCAGCTGGGCAGCTGCTGTGCAAGCAGATTTTAGCTGGTTTTGTTAAAAACCTTTGTTAATGGGTTTCTATATTTAATTTAAATCATCATTTTAACCATTCTCTGCTGGCTCAGGTGCTCTGAGGCCCCCCTGGACACCGTGAGGAGACGGCCCCCATTGTCCATGGTCTGCAGCTCTTCACCCACCGCTCATCACCTATGGCCCACCACCCACTACCCTGGCCCCGGCCCCGCCACCGCGCAGCCCCAGCCCCGGCTCAGAGCCCCCGGCTCAGAAACCCGCGGCTCAGAGCCCCCAGTCTGGCTGAACAACAAAGGGCGCCTGGCGCAGCGGCACTCCCGGCTGCGACCCGGAGGTGTCAGCATCGGCATGGGAGGAAGAGGAAGGGCGAGCCAGGCTCAGCCGCTGTCTGGGCTCTAACCTGAGCATGTGGAAATAATACGTGTCTTCCAGTGTGCTGTCTGGTTCGAGGGGAATAAAATAGGACATTCATAAGCAGTTACACCATCTGTCTTTATACCATCATCATCATCAACAAGGGAAAAAATAGCTCTTTAAAATGGATGAAAGCCCAGGCGGACAGTAACCGGAAAAATGTGAGCTATGAATACCAATAACGGGAGAAAATGATTAAAAAACAAGGCTACAAACAGTAAGTCCCCAGCACAGCCGGGGCTGCAGCTCCTCCTGTCCATCCACGGCCAGCCTGGACTGAGCCCCCACATCTCTGGCACTGAGAACTCCACAGCCCCTGTGCCAGGAACGCTCCTCCCTGAGGACACAAACTGCTCCTGGCTCAACACCCCGTGCCAGGCAGAGGGCAGGGAACAGATCCAGCTGCGAACCCTCCCCCTGCTCCAGCCCGAGCTGTTTTTTTTCTGAAAAGTAATTTTTCTAAAGCAGGATGGGAAGGGAGCAGAGTCCAGCACATCTGCCCAAGGAGGCTCTGAACCAGCTTGGGTAGGGTCCTGGTACCACCCCTGCTCATCTCCCTGCTGCCAGGGCCTCTGGCACAGAGCCCCGGGGAAGGGGAAGTGCTAACTCCATCTGCCTCGTGATCCCCTTCCAGCAGACTTCTCTGGAAGGCTGAGGCTGCTCTGCTCACCATGCTCAGTCTGGCCCGTGGTGCAGCCGCCAGCGCTCTCACTGAGCCCAGGGATGGTGGGGAGAGCCACCCCTGAGCTGGCTCCGTGTGCTGCACCAGGCTCTGACCAGCTGAGAAGCTGCCTCCAATGCCCACACACCCATGCCTGACCCAGCTTCTGCCAAGCAGAGCTCAGCACTGACAGTAAAAGCAGCAAAGCTCCTGCTCCTGAAAGCTCTGTGCCCACGCTCCCCGCAGCTGTTGAGCCACAGCGGCAGCTCGAGGGTGCAGCGCAGGTCTGGAAAGCAAACACCCGTGTGAAGGCACCCAACCATCCACCCCCTGTACTCCTTTGGGGCATCCCTCTGTGAGAACAAGGCCAGCAGCACATCTGGTAGGGAAGATCTGCTCCTCCCCTCAATCCACTGCAAACTGGTGTCACGCTGCACACGACCAGAGCCCACCACTGTCCTCGTGTACCGGCCCACAGGACCCACCCGCAGCAGAGTGTGCAGACCACCCCAAGACCAGCTCCCGAGGCTGAGCAGGTAGTGGTCAGCGACACATAGGGAATTTACTTCCAAACCACCGCGACCTTTTCGCTACTACCTGACCCCTCCTCCCAAAAGCTGCACATGCTGTTGGGACTTCAGAGGTGCAAGAGCTGTTGCTGTGGGATTTGTGTGTGGGAATCATGTCCCCGGGAAATCCAAACAACACACATTGTGCAATGGCTCCCATGCCAGAGCTCCATCCCTGAGTCCATGGTGCTTTATTAACTTTTAAAAGGAATTTTCCAACTGCCAGGGCTCAGGTCAACACTGAGAGCAAGGAATTGTAGCCCCTGGAGCCAAAGGAGCTGCTCTTCCATCCCAACCCACCTGTCCCATGCAAAATCCTAGGCAGAGTCTTTGCTTCCTTCATGAATAAATCATTTTAGAGAGCAGTATTTCCTTTTAATTTAAAATTAAACCATTCACTAAGCGAGGGGATGGGGGAGAGAGGAGGGGGAAGAGCAGGAGAAGAGTCTGGAAAATCACAAGTATCTGACTTCTGCAGAGGTCAGGGAACCTCTGACTCAGTCACACACCAAAATGTACCCAAATTAGCGTGGGCAATTGCACAGGATCACACCACTAAGGTCTGTTCCTTCCCGAACCCAGGAAGTTTGAGAGCTGGAGAAGTTGGCAAATGCTGACGGGATCCAGACCAGCTTGAACAGCTCAAGACCTCTCACCTCTCTTTCTCCCAGCTACGTTTTCCTTAACAAATCCAGATCTCTTATCCAAAGGGATAAAGGGCATTTCTTTGGTGGCGGAAATGTAGGCATGGGAAAGAGCGTGTGCTGCCTCTCCACCCTCCGGCAGGCTTGAGAGCTGAGAAACATTAGCTGTCATGAACCACAATCAAATCAGGTTTGAAATATTTAGCAGTGGCTTGGAAAATGTGGCGGTGCAGCTCTGACAGGCGAGATGTGCAGACACCCATTTTCCATTATAATGGAAATATCAAGCCTGTTCTGAATATGTATAACCTAGAAAAATGTATTGATTTTTCATTCGGCATTAAAAAAATGAAATACCCTGCAGCTGTCAAAAGCCTTTTGTTAAAAGCTCATCTTTCCTGGAATGAGGTTTACCAGAAACAAGTTTTAATTGTACACAGGGTCTCTCCTTTGGAACAAAAAGAATCTCTGATGCTCCCTTTTTCAGGATAAGTAGCCAAAAAAGCCGACAGAAAGACAGGAGTGAGGCCTGGCTGTTGCTGCAGGCCGTGGCTGTCGGGGCTGAGGGGCTGGCCGCGCACTGCGGCTGCGGGCACAGAGCAGCGCCGGCACTGCCGGGTGCTGCCGGCTGGCCAGGGCTGCCCCGCCGGGTCCCACCACCCCACCCGAGTCACAAGTTCAACTGCTTTCAAGCACTTCAAACCTGAGTCCCCCTGGGGCAGAGAGGTTCGGGTTCATATGGAGGAGGGAGGTCCACAGTGGGTTCATGCCCTCCCGCATCCCGAAAGCCCAGGATGAGCTCAGCTGCCCCCGAGCTGTGCCAGGGTCACCATGCAGGGCCTGGTGCAGCTGACTCGGAAAGGGTCGCCAAGGAGGTGACCCACAGGGAGGGCAGTCCCACCTCACACCGTGCCCATGGGCCCAGTGCCCTCTGCTGCGGTAACAGAGCAGAGGTAGAGCCCAGGTGGGGGTCTGACTTCAGCTCCCACTCCGGATGCATGTATGTGCTGCAATACCATCTGTGCCAGCTCCTAACGGGATTACTCTGCATCAGCTTGTTCACTCCTACTGTTTTCCTGAAAGGAAAAGCAGGACTCCAAGAAGTGCAAAGGCAGCACTAGGCAAGGTTATGAGAGGAATGCCATGGAGCTCCAGCCTGGATGCAAAGCTGGTGGATGAGTCCCACCTGACAAAGGGCTGCAGGAAAACAATATAATACTATGTGTACCTTGGTTTAATGACACTTATTTCCCAGATGGCTTCATTCCAGAGCATGGCCAGAGCACCTCTGCTGCTTTCACTGACAAACAGAAACTGCTGACTATGGCGTGCTCAGCTGACACACACATCAGAGAGACACAGAATTGTTTTGGCTTGGGAGCGACCTTCAAGACCATCTTGTTCCAAACTCCTGACATAAGCAGGGACACATTCCACTAGACCAGGTTGCTTCAAGCCCCAGCAAACCTGGCCTTCAACACATCCAGGGATGGAGCATGCACAACCAAGAACCCCTTCCCTGGGAGAGCACTGCCATTCTCCCACTCCCTGGGAACAAGGCTGTCCATGTTTTTCACAAACTGAGCTGTATTTTAAGCCAGTGAAACCCAACAGGGACTTACCCCCTTTAATTTCAGCAGCACTAGAAAGGTTGCTGTTATTTTCACATATGAAATATAAAAAAAAAAGGCAAATTCCTTGAGCATGTTTGTAGTGGAGCGTGATGTGATTGTGTTGTCATTTATGGGAAATAATCGCAAGCCCATCTCTCCCTTTCCCCCCATTTTCCAGTCCAAATAACCATGAAAAATTACACTTCAATGTCAGGAGGACAACAAAGGAGGGGCTTTCTCCTGCGGCTTGACGGCTTTTCAGCCTCCCCTTTCTTGGACAAAAACTACCTTCAATTCTGTTTCATTTTAAACGTGATCTAACAAATGCATCTTGACAAGTTCCTTTCTCTTTTTCTTTTAAACAGTATTTTGCACAGTTTAACCTAGCTCCAAACTGGAATCAGCTGGAAAGGAGATGCATGCAAAAACACAAACACAGATCAAACAGCAAAACAAAAGAGCCCATCTCCAGCTCCAGGTCTGCAGGGAGAGGACAGAGCAGTCTCCACACAGAGACCTGCGGGACAAGGCTCCAGAGACAAAGGGGATCCGTGGGAGGAAGAGGATGCAGGAGTTGGGTGGCAGAGGTGACAAGGCAGGAGCACAGCAAAGGTGCCCGGGGGATGGGTGCCCAATGAGGGAAGTGAGGGAAGGCAACCCTGGCCTTCTGCTAAAGGCACATGGTGGAACTACTCGAGCAGACAATGGCAGGTTTGGTAGAATCATGCAATCATTTGGGTTGGAAAAGCCCTCTAAGATCATTGAGTCCAACTGTTCCTCCAGCACTGCCAAGGCTTCCACTGATCCATGTCCCCAAGTACCACATCGACGTGGGTTTTAAATGCTGCCATGGATGGCGACTCTACCGCTGCCCCGGGCAGCCTGTGCCAGGGCTGGACAACCCTTTCCAAGAAGGAATTTTCCCAGTACACGACCTAAACCTCCCCTGGCACAACTTGAGGCCATTTCCCCTTATCCTGTCGCTTGTTCCTTCAGAGCAGAGCACTGCAGGCCCTCAGCAGACCATGCCAGCAGAGCAAGAGATGCTTTGTGCTCACCGGGAATATAGGCTCACTTCAGAAAAACTGTGGAGATCCACAAACAAAACCAGTGCCAATGCCAAACTGAAGTTAATAGCCAACTTTAGCAACTTCGCAACAAGGTACATCTTGAGAACACTGTAACTATAACAAAAATGAGCTATAATTAATTCATGCTTAGCCTTAGGGGCTGAATATGCACAGGAGAGCTCCTAACAACCTTAACCCATCATCCTCACAAACCACACTTAAATGAAACACTAAAATGTCCTCTTTCTGCTTAGTTTTTTTTTAAATATACAAGTCCTACAACTCCTACTCTGTTCTCCCTCTCCATGGTATTGCTCCAAGGAAAAGTTAATTAACGTCTTGCTGACCCTCTTTCTCCCCCTCCCCAACTGTTTCCCCATCTCAGCATGTTTGGAGTTCTTTTAAGCTCAGCTAAAAACTTGGGAAAGCCATAATTGCAGTGCCCTGGTTTACGGACAATTAAAATATCCCTGCAGCCCACAGTACCACAAGTTCCCAACATAGACATGGGGCAGTGGAGGGGAGTGGTGGGGCTGATCCAGGGCAGGGGAGCAGGTCCACAGCCCGGTACAGTGTCCACGGCAAATCGTCACTTCTTGTCCCCAGGGAGGCAAGTTTTTTGTTACAAAGTACGTGGAAAAAAGACCAACAGTTCTAAGTGAACATCCCTTAGGATGGTTTGTACATGGGGTGAGTCCTAGAGGGTCTGACACCCATGGTCTGGTCGGTTTGTTCTTGACTAGATCCCAGTGCCGTGTTGGCGGGCTCTTCCTGGACCTCGTTTCTAGGAAGTAACAATATCCCCAAACATGGGAAATCATAAATGGCCATAAATAATATGTATAATAAAAAATGAAAGAGGATCACGCCCAGATGTGCTGCTGCCTCAAGGCAAAGGCATTTGAGGGTCAGGGAAAGGACTGGATGTGGCACTCAGCACTGTGGTCTAGTTGACACGGTGCTGACTGGTCAAAGGTTGGACTCAATGACCTCAGAGGTCCTGTCCAACCTAAATGGTTCTGTGACTCTGAGGAAGGCGGGAGGGAGGCAGCAGGGATGCTCAGACTACCAGCATCAGGGAACAAGAGGAGTCACTGTATTGGCAACCAAAGCCATGTCTGCAGAGAGCCTTTAAGCTTTTAAGGGGACTTCGGAGTTAGGAGTTGAGCATCCCCAAGAGCTCTGAGAAGGACAGGGCAAATACACCCAGCAGGCTGGACAGACACTTCGGTAGCACAAGAGCAATACCTGTGCAGGCTCACCAGGCAGAAAAACCAGCCTGGTAGGGCTGCAGTATCAAAGTTTTTGGGGTGAATGGCTGAAGAACAGAGGCCATGGCAGTGAGGCGGCCCCTTGAAGACAGAGCCCCACTTCCAGTCCTGTCAGTCAACAGCCTGCAGAGTCTTCATTCGCAGGCCATCACCTCTCTGCCAGCCCCTCTGCTAGCACTCTCAGAGCTCTCTGATACCAAACACCACTTGGGCTGGTGCAGAAGAGGGAGCAGGTAACACATGTGAGCTCTTGCATGCACGACCAACACCTGCTGAGGAGAACAGGGAGGGAAGACACCCCACAGCTCCGCAGCCATGGAGCTGTCATTGAGGGCATGCTTGAGGGGGCCCACATCACCCTGCACAGCAGGGATGGCCACAGCCTGGCCTGGGTTGTTCCTCCCTGGGTTTGGGTTAGTGGCACTGGCAAAACGTCAGTAATTGCTTTTCCCCTTGTACTAACGAGCTTTCAGCAGCAGCAACTTCAGTTTCCTGGAGCCAACAGTCCCTTTTTCTCCACCTCTCTTGGCTTCGGGTAATTGAAAGCGACTGCAATTTCAGCGCTGCCTCTCCAGCACTCAGCTGCACCGGGAGGTCAGGGAATGTCAAGTGAAGCCTTTCCACTCACCTCCCCACCGCTGCACGCACTCACCGAGGCAGCCCGTCCACGGCCCCGAGAACGGGCAAAATAACAGGGGCTGCGAGCAGCCAAGGGAACCCAAGCACAGCCCCACTGCACAGGGGACGGGGCTGCCCACTGTGGCCTTGTACCACAGTGAGCTGCAGAGCCCTGTGACCCTGGACTTCTGTTTTTTCCTTTTAATTTAAAACAGCAGATGGGTTTCTCTTCAAGGAAACTACACCTTCATTCTTATTTTTTTTGCAGCATCACAAAACCCTTTCCCCTGTGATGCCCATGTCTCCTGACACATATCAGGAAAGGATCTTCCACTTGTCATCAGATCTCAGGTAAGAATGGAGAACAGCTGCTCCAGCTCCCAAGTGAAACACAGAGGATCAGGAAAAAGGGAAGAGTACAGAGCAGCTCCCAAGGAGACACTTGAGGGTACTGATGGCTCTCAAGCTGCTGGCCTGCGGCCAAGCCGGGAGGTAGCACCAGGTGGGCCATGCCAGTGGACAGGCCGACAGAACCTTTCAGCCACCCTGGGACAGTGCTTGGTGTCTGCAGTCCTGAGCCTGGCTCCTTCCCACTAACAAGGGCATGTCAGGTGCTCCAGGGACTGGATCCACTCCTGGAACCTGGAGCAAGGCGCATGCACAGGTGGTGAATCCAGCAGAGGCCTGTGATAAGAATTTATTTCTCTCAATTATAGGCGCTTGTCCCCAGCCTCAGTTCATCAGCACAGCACAGCCGAGTCAATGAAAGCCCCGTAACGCGCTAATCAGATGCACAGCGACTTCCTGGAGCTGCCGGCTGCTCCTAAAATAAGCGGCAACTTTGGGATGTGGGTTTCCAGTCCTGCCCTCTGTCTGCTCCCTGTGCTGTCTATGGCCAGGCCAGGGTGGTTCCCCTGCAGGGTCTGAGGCAGTGCCTTGCGCCGCACACGTGTGCAGAGGGGCAGGTAGTGCAGTGCCTGTGCATATGCTTTATCTCCCTGCCCACAGGAATCCCTCTGTGCCAGAAGCTTCCAAAGATGAGTTACAGATTTTCAGATTAAGTTTTTGGGCTTTTATTTGAGTTTGATATAAAATATTTGTTCCCTTCAGCCCAAAACCATTCTGAAATAACCGGTGTATGTCCTGAGCAGACAGAGAAGGGTCTAAATACTGCCCTCACTGAGCAAATGTAAGACGAAAATGCCAGGGAAAAATCACTGCTGAGCTCCCTTCTGGTGTCCTCAGAAAAACAGTGCCTCTGCTTTTGGAAACCTCTATTGCAAGTGTCAGGCTGCATGTGGCAGGTGGGGAGGGAGGGCTGTGTGCCCAGGACAGCGTGATGTCCCCCACTCCCTGGGATACCTCTGGGCTGTGGCCATTTGGCTTAAAATAAGCAAACAAAGAGCCCTTCCCCTCCTTCCCCTTCTGACGGGAACCACAGGAAAAGGCTGTGAACTCCATGCTGTGACTCCAGTCTGGTGCAAACCACCCCTGCTCCAGCACCTCCACTGCCTTCACCGAGCTTCTCCGGCATGAGCCGCCGAGGCACGGGGACACTCTTGCTGCAGCCTGCTGGAGAGCTCTATCGATTCAACACACACTTGGTGCCTTCAAAGTTGTTTATGATCAATATGCAAATTGCCCATGGCATTGATCCGGTATTAATTTTCAATTAGGGAATCCACAAGGGGTCTCCCAGGGTCAATATCCAACAATCCAAGGTAACTCCACAGTGGAGCCTGTGGGACTGATGCTGCCCAGGGCCTGGGGCTGCTCCCGCACCTCCTGTCCTGATCCCTATGGACAGTCCTGATGCCACAGTGGTGCTGGCACTTGGGGCAAGCCCCTGGCAAGTGGATTTAGGCAGCAGCCTTCAACTTCACGCTGTGTTACCTGTGTTAACACCGTTACTGGTACTGGCGGTGTGGGGAAAGCCCGGTGCAGGGCTGTGCACAGCAGCATCTGCGGCTGGTGGGGGGCCGAGGGGTTCCAGCAGCTTCCCAGCAACAGAGCAAGAGCCCAAATGCTGCCTTACACCATGGAACACAAGTTACGGGAACCTGTGCATCTCCAAAAACATATAAGAAGTGGGAAAGGTGCCCCTGTGTTACACAAAGGTTCCAAAAAGTGAAAGAAAGAATTGAAAGTGCCTTGAAAATCTAGAGAAGCATGCCCCTTTCCAGCAATGTGACCTATCCCACCAGACACCCTCCCAGCCCCCTTGCTCTGGGAGGCCCAGAGTGAGCTGGCTGCTGCTCCAAGCCCCATGGTTTGCACTGCAGAGGTGATATCCCCTCCACACCAGAGAGGTGATGATGTCTCCTTCATACAGGGGAGGTGATGTCCCCTGTGCACCAGCCGGCCTGTGCCCACCCACGGCTCCACCACTCACTGTGCTAACCAGCACATTAGCTACCCAGGCTAATTGGTTTATGGATAACATTAATTACCATGTTGCTCATTAATGGATGAAATCTTTATTGGTTCCATTGATCAGCGGGACTTGTTAGCCGGCCTCCTAACCAATGGCGGATGTAACAAGCTCTCTTATTGGCATATCAATTAATGCAATCAATTTCTGGCCAGCGGCTGCCATTCGCTTCCCTGCTTGTTAGACTGGGGGAGACAGAGTCATGTCAAGTAAGCATTTATTTAAAGGGTTTCTAATTCTTCTTGAGATGACTTCCCAGCAGGCTTTCCGCCACACAAGGGTTTTCCGCCTCCAGAGACCTTCCCCTTTCCTTCCCTGCAGAATCAGATCTATGACAGCCCCTGCAAACTGAATAATTTCTGTGAAAATATTTATCGAGTCTGGCGAGTAGGAACAGCCACAGCCAGAGGTATGGGATTGACAAGTCAGACTGTTCAACTATCCCGATTTAACACACTGGGGAGACTGGCAGGAGCACAAACCCGCTCCCCAAGGACAGATGGGCTCACCACCCACGCCACAAAGCCTTCCTGCACATGGATCAATGCTAATTCCAGGGTCAGTTCCCCAAATTAGCATAGTTTTGTACGGGAACAACAAGCCCTGGATACTTCTGCCCAATCCCACCTTCCAGAGCAAACCCAGACCACGTCACATGAGGCTGCACCCACATCCCAGGTGGTGCTTGCAGCCACTTCCTCTGCCTCAGCCTGGAAAAGGAGAGCAGGATCCCACTGCTCACGGGAGGAATTAGCTGGAAAACCCATGGAGAAATGCCATGGGCTTAGGGGAGCCTGACAGTCCTGGCAGACCAGTCCTGCTTTCCTGAGGAGGATGGCACAGGGGATGGCCCAACGAAACAGCACAGAGCTGGTCATGGTATGACAAATACTGAGAGATCTTCTGAGCCATTTCCCCCATGAGCAAGAAGGGACTAGCAGGTAACTGGACAGGAGGCCAACAATGTTCACAAGGAGTAGGAGCCGCTGTTCTGATTCCCAGACATCTGCTCTGTTTTCTTTTGGGGTATTGGCCAGAGTATGTTCACAAAGACTTCACATCCCATCCTAGTGGGCTGAGGTTCCCCTACTGGCAAGAGGCCCCACGAGCCTGCAGCAATCCTTCCTGGCCTGATCCCCATCCCGGATCTTCACCCCAGTGACTGTGTAGGAAGGATCTTCCCCACCAAACACAATAATAAATCAAACTTTATCAGAGCAGAACTATAAATCTGTGAAGACTCCAATAATTTCTAGCCATGGGAATAACACCACAAAAGTACTTTTTAAACTAATTACTCAGATTCTGAAGTGCTGCCCTAATGAGCCTTCCTTCTGCCCAGAACTTGCTAAGAGAAAAAAAAAAAATCTACCTTCAGTACAGTAATTACTGCTTTCCCCTTCAAACTTCTAACTGGAGATCAATGCTGCATTTTAAGACTCATTGATTTACAATTAGCCTGGCTTTCCTGCTAAAGTGTTTTTAAAGCAGAGTTTACTTTTATTTTATTTTGAAATCTCAAAGATCTGGTTCTTAGATTTTACATCCTCATGAGAGGTGTGCTGGGAGCTCACAGGGAGGCAGGCACACATCAGAACAAGAAAAGAAAACAGGCTTTGTTAGGCTAAGACTAGAAATAAGAGACTGAAATATTTAAGGGATAAACATGAAAAAAGAAGAAAGAGCAAAAGAAACAAAGCCAGAGGAAAGGAAGAAAAAGGAAAGAAAGAAAGGAAAAGGAAGAAAAAAAGAAATGTAATTGCAAAGAGATGTAAAAATAAATTGCAGGCTAAGGAAGGAGAATCACTGCTGTGTGGCTTGGAGCTCTCACTGCTCTGTTGTTCATCAGCATCCCCAGGAAACTCAGCAGCAGCTTTGTGCATCTCTGCAAAACAAAGCACTGGTTAAAAGCAGTGCGTGGCGGGGCGGCGCTTGCAGAGCCCCGGCAGCCCCGGCTGCTGTGCAACCTGTCCCGTGAGGAGAGCACGAGGAAGTGAAGCCATTAAGAATGCCACGCTGATTGCTTCAAATGTGTTTTCTCTATGCCATAAAGATAATAGCCTCATGGATGCATCTGCCTGCTCTCTCCTGCCTCCTCCCATCCCAACATCATCTCTTTGGCATCCCGTGCCCTGGACTCCCGGCGCTGTAGCAGCTGGACACTGGGACCCAGAGAGACTGGGGGGTCTCCACCCCTTGGAGATGCTTCAGACCCCAGCAGAGACAGCTCTGGCTGGCCTGTCTCTGAGCAGGGCCTGGGCTCAGAGGCCTCCAGAGGCTCTGCCAAGCTCCGCTGCTCGAGGAGCCTACAGCCATTCCAGAGCACTGCAGAACTGCTTGGTTCTGACTTGTTTTTGTGCCATTTCTGCAGGAAATGAGCTACATTGGACAAAGCAGTTCAGTTTTTGCCTCCTACTTCTCCCTATAAACCCAACATTAGGAAGGTCTTCTAGGATTAGCCTAAGTAGTGACCCAGCTGGAGACGGAGGAGCCAGGAGGCAAAGGGAACCACCGGCAAGGGTTTCCAGTTGTGGGGCCACCACAACAGTGCAGCCCACCCTCCACTTGTGCTCTCACACATTTTATTCTTTACTACTGCAGGGTCCCAGGTGCCAGTGGCAGATGATGATCCTGGAGTGATGAAAGCAAAGCAAAAAAATAAGGAAGCATCTCTCCTTTTTGTGTTGCATTTTAGAGAAAGCTGCTTAGCCCCATTTCAAAGACTAATACAAAAAAAGTGCAATTAAATCCTCGAAAAACTGACAGATCAGCAAAACAAAACCACCCGGAGGAGAGCACGATTGAGCCTCATTAAGGAAGAGTTCAGTCTGTTTTTAAAACCTTTCTTAACATTTAGCTGGTACCGCTCAGCAGCCGCCACTCCCAACGCGCCTGGTGCAATTAGTGTCAGAACGGAAAGGAAAAAATCAGCCTACGAAACAGGAATTAAACCACCAGATCCAGGCGACAGAAAAAGGTTTGGCTGTAGTGAAACCACCTAAATTTGGACAATAATTCCTCCTCCAGGTCTGTGGCAGCGCTCAGCCCCGCTCCATGCGCTCACACACACACACACACACTACTCACAGAGCATGGTGTTGGGGCAAATCTGGGCTGCACAGTCCCTGTCCCCAGCCCCTCCCTGTCCCCAAACACTCTGAACGGCAGTCACATCCCTGGTGAGGGCAGGTTTATGACAGATGGACAGTAAATTACACTGACCTCAACAGCAATTACAGCCACCTCCTTGGACAATAAGGAAATGGAGAGACAGGCACAAATCCTGTGCTGTCCTGGCCAGACCCTTGGGCAGGCGGAGCGTGTGGTGCTGACTAACCCCACGCACCGCAGCGCGGCCCCAAGCAGGACCTGACACAGGCGAGATCTATTCTTTTGCAGTGGGGGTGGGGATGAAACGCATGGGAGATAGAAAAGATGGCAGAGAGATGAAGCCATTTTATTAAATCAGGCAAATTCTAATTTATTCTGGGGAGATGGAGGAGAGAAAATGGATTCATTCTCAGCATGCACACTCCGTATCATCTGATCCAATCCTCACTGCCTCGGCAGAGGGGGAGGGGGCCTCGGCCGGCTGTAGTGCTCCCACAGTCAGAGAAAAAGATTAAAAAATTGCATGATTCTCCTTTCAGAGAAAAGGAGGAAAAGGCTTTTCCTGGGAACACGAGGTGCCAAGCCCTGCTGTGAGCTGTGTCCGGGTTTGGGGGTTTGCCTGTTGGGGATGTGGAACGGGCAGCACAAGGTCCAGGGCCCACCACAGCACACACACCATGCAGGCAAAGCAGGCAGAGACACTTGCGGGAGGAACATCCCGCAGGGATCCCGCACACTGCCATTTTTGGTGTTCACCCCAGCACGCACCCTCACAGCCAGCAGGGTTATCACCATCGTTCTTCACCAGTAAGAGACACTGGAATAAAAGTGCCATGCGGGCAGCGCTGAGGAGGTTGGTGGGACCTCAGGTACCCGCGGGCTCAAGTACTAGTGCAGAGCACCACTGGAGCACCACTGGTGCCTGTGATTGTGGGCACTTCAGGCTGCTCACGCCGCAGCCAGCACAGTGCTTCCACAGGTCTGAGCAGAACTCTGGAGCTGAGCTCCCCTGTGGCTCCAAGCCAGTGCTTCGGGAGCCGAGGAGCCCACCAGGCGCTGCCAGGCTGGAAGCCATGAGCGAGGGCATCCCGTGTGGCGGGACAGCTCAGGTTATCTGAAACGGCATGAAGAACCCAAGGGCTGCCACGGGCTCTTGTGCTGGGGATGGTGCGTTGTGACAGTCAGGTGGGGACAGCTCGTGCAAAGATGTTGCCAAGGGAAGTTGATTCGCAAGTTCTGTGTTTGCTGGATGGGTGTGATGGGCACAGCTGCCTGACATGCAGAGCAAAGCCAAAGAAACTCTTGCTCTGGAGAAGAAATGTCACTAAATGGCACCACACAGTTTTGGAACAGGGACTGAGTGAAAATGCAGAGGTTTGGTTAAACAGCACTGAGAAAAAGCAACAAAGTTCCTGCTACAGAGGACAGCCACTTCTGGACCTCATGGGCCAGCCACCCTGCCAAAGGAACAGACACCTGCGGCCCCTCGTTGCCCGCACAGGGGGCAAGGGCACTTTGGGATGGACATGGACAATGCCGTGCACCCGGAGAGGGAAGAAGGGGAGATGTTGCTGCACAAAGCTCCATGGGCACCAAGGTGTTTCCTATTTCAGAATTAACCAGAGGAAAATGGGAACAACACATTATTAATTATCGGTGGCCAAGTAAGTCCAGAAAAACAGACAAGACCTTGGGTGAATGAGAAGAATGCCAACCCTGGCCAGGGCAGAATGCCTTGGGCCTCACTGTCCTGCGTAGGAATCATTCCAGTTATGCTTGCAATGATTAAATGAACTTTTTATACAACATCCTTCCAAAAATACTCTCCTGCAGGAGCCCCCCCCCCCCAAAACCATCAACGCTTGTCCCAGCTCAGACTGGGACCCTGAGGGAGCAGCTTTGCAGGAGGGAAAAGGCGAAGAGCCTGGGGAGAGGGGCCAAGGTGCATCACCTGGAGCACAAATTCCGAACAAGAGAAATTCCTGTTTTGCATCCAACTCCAGCACGGGCAGTGAAGCTGATTTTATGACTTATTTATTTATTTTGTCTCTGATGAACAGAAGGTTAATATAAGAACAACTCCTTGGCAAACCTTTAAGGGTAATTCAAGCGACACTGATGTGAATCAATGTTCCCTTTGTGAACGCATTACTTGGCAGAAACTGGCTTTTTGTAACCCCCTTAAACCTAGCTGGCAAAACAAAAAGAGAAAAAAAAACGTCCTTCAAACAAAAGGATGAGGTGAAAATAAAGAGAGAGTCGACTGCACTTTATTCTCTTTCATAGAAGCAAATGGATTTGGTGCTTTTTATACATTAATCAATCAATATCACTGACTGTACATCAGCGGCGCAGCCAAGTTATGAATGACCTTTCTGGCAAAGAGGACACTTTTAATGCTCATAAGACTGCTCATAGCTTAGCAACTTTCCGAATTTATGCCTGCATGATTACCCCTCGGAGGCAGGCGCCCGTGAGCGCCGCACTAGATATGACAAGGTTAGTCCTTGCCAATTTGTGCAGAAGGAAGGGGATGCTGCCCTGCACGGCTGCGGCCGGCGGGGAACGGGCTCGCCTGGCAACGGGTGGTCACCTCGCCTGACAGGTCCTTTGGAGCTGAAGGAGACCAGCAGGCCCCTGACCCTGCCAGGCCAACACAAAACAAACCATGAGTGACCCTCCACGCCACACACACACGGAAAGAGAACAGGAGGAGCCAGGGAGTAGGTGCTGTGGAAGGGAGAGGCGGCTGCGCAAGTGAAGTGGAACGGCTGGCGCTGAGCATGGCTGGCAAAGGCCAAATTAATCCCATTGTTTGGCCACAAAGGAGGCAGCAAAGTAGCAGTGGAGGCCAGGGAACAATCCCAAACACCCAGCCCTAATTCAACCTTCATCACCATGAAAGGGGGATGGAAAAGGCCAGAATGCTTCAGCTTAATTGGTAACCAAATGCAAGAGCTGCTCCCAGAGAAGGTGCAGCAGCGCCTGCACACGTGAACACAGAGATGGGAAGTCACATCGGACGGTGCCCCTGGGGTGCCCTAACCCTAATCCTGGGTTAGGGTTATGCAGGGCCCCACATGCACCATCTCAGAGCAACGTTGAGATTTAGGGGCTTGGGGCCCCAGGCTGGGGCAGGAAGGGCACTGAGTGGGGATGTTCGGCGTGCATCGTGCGGAGAGGCCAGCACATCCCGGCCGGCCAGTGGAAACCTACACCTGACACACTGACAGGGGAGAAAGCACATGTGTAGAACAGAGCAAAAAACCCAAACACTGCTATTTATTTAATGAAGTGACCACAAATGAATGAAAAGCCTGAAAAGGGGTAGGAGGAGGTACCCACACAGAGAAGGAGAGGGCTCAGGCTCTGTGAGCTGAAGGTGGCCTTCACAGAAGCATCCAAGTGAAGGTTCAGTAGAGTTGGACCAACACTGCTTCTCTCACTCACCACTCTTGGAGGGACTGACAGGGAAAAGGGAAAAAAATGCAAATTGGAAGCAAATACAGATAGTAATTTCTCATACAGCCCCCAATTAACCTTAGTAACTTGTGGCCTCAAGAAATCATTAAGGTCAAAACAAAATATATGGCAAAGGCATCAAGATGTGCAATTTGGAAAAGCAAACTGAGTATTTGGAATAAATAGAACCCTCTTGCTTAAGGGCATGAACTGAATTTTAGTAGGAGTAAGGATGAGACCTTGATTTGAGGTAGGAATTTGTTTATTGGTCCCCAGATTTCCTTCTGAAGCAGTCAGAGCAGGCAGGACACTGGTGCTGACAGGCACGTTATTAGCCAATCTTAGAGTTTTAGTGGAAAAATAAATGCATGTGGTAGCTCCTTCCCAGGCAGTTCTGAGGACTTTAATGTCATCACCAGAGGATCAACAGGCCTTGCAGAAGGGACAGGAAGCAAGTGCATTTCAGAAGTAGAGGCACAGAGGACCAGAGCGGGGACACAGGAGAGTGGTCCAACATGCACACCACAGCACTGGGAATGCTGGAGCAGGTCAGGCCAGGGGTCACTGCCAGCCTGAGCCAGCTGCTGTAAAACCCTGTTTCACAAATCAACCCCCTATAACGTATGGAATCTCATTTTGCCTATAGCTCGTACAGAAAAAAAGGAATCCATTTCAGCACCCAAGCTGCGTATCTCTTGCAATTAAGTACATAACCTACAGATTAGAAGTGGAGGAGAGCACTTCCTATGCTCATAACACCTCCTCTGAACAAAGGTCTCAAAGCACTTTGTCATCTTGGGCAGTGCACTGGGTTTGCATGGCAAGGTTTGGGTAGCAGGGAGCAGGGGTAGCTCCTTCAGTCCTGCCAGTTAAAGACCATCGGACATGTGCTCCTGTAGCAGAATGAACTGTGAGAGAACCACGGCAGGGAAAAGGCAGGAACAACCAGGAAAGGAGCTGATGCCCTGCAAGGATATTCCCTGAAGAGAGGAAGGTGCAAGGACATTCTCTTCCAGTGCTGAGCATGACCCTGCAGATTTGTATCAGCTTTTATACACAAATGGATCTTTTGTGCAGGACAATGAAGCCTATACCCCAAACGGGCATGTTCAGTGGCAGCAGGCTTCAAACTCACCTTCCAAACAGGATGGCACACCAGCGTGCTGCTCCAGGTCTCACCCTGCTCCACTGTTTACTTACGAACCACTCAAACATCCTTGCTGCCTCCAAACACAAAGCCTGCATCCAGCTAAACATGACTGACCTTTCCTTTCTGCTACTGTCCCCAGGCAGGGTGTTACTGGGCACATCAGCAGGGAAGAAGGCACTGAGGTACCATCAAAACTCTGTGCTGGAGCTCCAGCCCCTCTCAGTTCAGGTCAACAGCGGGAACAAGACTCCAAACCAATACACCAAGAACAGCACGGCAGCCAGGAAACTTTCAACTCATTAACCTGGGAACACAGGAGGAGGCATGTTCATTCCAGAGGTATTTAATTTGAAGCCCAGTAGCACGGGAAGGGAGAAAACAGAAGTGCAGCAATGGCTACAAGAGTCAGACCTGTGGGAAGGTGCTGGATATGAGCTGCTGCAACACAGTCTATGAGAGAAACATCATAAATCAGGGCTTAGCAGTGGAGGAACAGTTGCTGGAGCACATGTCCAAGGTTTTGGAGGGTTTCTTTTTCTCCATGCCACCAGAAGATCGAAGCAGGGGGTTGGGTCAGACACAGCACCTGAGCAGGGGAGAGGCTGGAACAGATGCAGCACGGCTACACTGATGGGACCTTCACCATGAGCTGAGTTTGCTGTCAGTGTGAAACCCATGTCACTCACATGGACATCTAACCTGCTCCGACACANTTTGGGTAGCAGGGAGCAGGGGTAGCTCCTTCAGTCCTGCCAGTTAAAGACCATCGGACATGTGCTCCTGTAGCAGAATGAACTGTGAGAGAACCACGGCAGGGAAAAGGCAGGAACAACCAGGAAAGGAGCTGATGCCCTGCAAGGATATTCCCTGAAGAGAGGAAGGTGCAAGGACATTCTCTTCCAGTGCTGAGCATGACCCTGCAGATTTGTATCAGCTTTTATACACAAATGGATCTTTTGTGCAGGACAATGAAGCCTATACCCCAAACGGGCATGTTCAGTGGCAGCAGGCTTCAAACTCACCTTCCAAACAGGATGGCACACCAGCGTGCTGCTCCAGGTCTCACCCTGCTCCACTGTTTACTTACGAACCACTCAAACATCCTTGCTGCCTCCAAACACAAAGCCTGCATCCAGCTAAACATGACTGACCTTTCCTTTCTGCTACTGTCCCCAGGCAGGGTGTTACTGGGCACATCAGCAGGGAAGAAGGCACTGAGGTACCATCAAAACTCTGTGCTGGAGCTCCAGCCCCTCTCAGTTCAGGTCAACAGCGGGAACAAGACTCCAAACCAATACACCAAGAACAGCACGGCAGCCAGGAAACTTTCAACTCATTAACCTGGGAACACAGGAGGAGGCATGTTCATTCCAGAGGTATTTAATTTGAAGCCCAGTAGCACGGGAAGGGAGAACACAGAAGTGCAGCAATGGCTACAAGAGTCAGACCTGTGGGAAGGTGCTGGATATGAGCTGCTGCAACACAGTCTATGAGAGAAACATCATAAATCAGGGCTTAGCAGTGGAGGAACAGTTGCTGGAGCACATGTCCAAGGTTTTGGAGGGTTTCTTTTTCTCCATGCCACCAGAAGATCGAAGCAGGGGGTTGGGTCAGACACAGCACCTGAGCAGGGGAGAGGCTGGAACAGATGCAGCACGGCTACACTGATGGGACCTTCACCATGAGCTGAGTTTGCTGTCAGTGTGAAACCCATGTCACTCACATGGACATCTAACCTGCTCCGACACAGCTTGAGGCCACGCTGCAGTACCTGCAATGTCTTCAAAGCTTTACTGGTTCACTCCTCACAGGGAGAGACCTCCAGTCTTTAACCTGCACCACTGCAACAACCACCTCCACGTCCTCAGAAGAGTTCCCTGTTCTAAATCTGTGCAGGAGAAGGGGGAAAAGAGAAACAGGGAAGAGAAGCAGAGGGTGCAGTGGGCACCATGCACTGGCAGCAGAGCTTCAGGGACAGACTACGAAGAGACAGGGATGCCACTCTTGGGTCCCAAGGCAAATGGAGCGCAGGGAGACGCTGAGCTCTGACAGCTGGGCTTCAGTCTGGCTCTGGAGTTTGCTTGGATATGGAGAAAAAAGCAGAGAAGAAGAGGGACTGGGAGCCTCAGAGTGTTGTACTGCAGCATCTGGTGATACTTCCCCCTTTCCTTTTCCTAAGTGGAAAGGGCTTTAAGATGCAGTCAAACAAGCAAAACATTCTAGAACAAGTCAGCTGTCAGAGCTTCCTCTCCTTCTGCTTAATGAAAGCCATGAGCTCCCCAGGACAAGCGGTGGCTGGAGTGGGATGGAGTTTATGAGATTCCTGCCACGGCTGGGTGCTGCTGCCGCACGCCGTTGGCCTGCCCTCCCCGGCCCGGCCGTCCCACCGCTTCCTTCCACAGGCGCCTCCCGCTGCAGTTTCATTAAGCAGATGCTTGAGGGTTTGGGTAGGTTTCTGTTACCCCCCCCTTTACCAGAGGCACAGGAAAAAAGTCACAACCATCTTTAATAAAAACAAAATTAAAATGATTAAACCTTTCATATCCTTTTGAGATTATCTCTTTGCTGCTGGTTGGTCAAAGCAGAGCTAAGGCACAACTGCTCTTGACTTTAAACTCAAAACCAACCCCAGAAAATAAAAAACAAAGGAAATCTGCCTCTGCCAGATATTGAAGAGAACCACCTTTATCCCTGCATTCTGTGGAGCCAGACCTCAACAGCCCCATGGTGTCCCAAATGGAAAAGGACAGAGAGATGCTGCTGGGATGGGAATGGGGTTCTTCAAAATTTAGGTGGGAGAAAGGATGCAAGGAGGGAACAGGTAGAAATTATGTTACAGGGCAATACCAGGAAAGAAAAGTCCCCTAAAAGTTTCTCAAACCATTGAGCTCTCCTCACGTCCTCAGGCCTTCTGAAGGAGTCACCTGGGTGCAGCCACCCTGATCCATGGCTGCCAGAAACACCTCTGCTGGATTTCAATGACCATTACAGCAATGTGAAACTAAAGCAGACCCAAAAGCTTCCCCCGCCTCTCTGCCTGACCATGGGGGAGAGACTCTGTCATCTGCCCAGCCTTGGGATGGCCTCCAGTGGAGAGACCCTGCCAGAAATACTGCAACTCTATTAGGAACTTGCTGGAAAGGTAAAAGGTCCTGAAGCCATTCAATCCATAAGAAAAATGACAAAATTCCAAGGTTCAGCAGAACAACAAAGGGGAAGGCAACAAACTGTCCTCTAAACGAACACATGTGACACGAGATCTTGGAAAACAAGAGATAATCCTGCCTGTGGGAGTAGTTGGTGGGGTTGGCAGGGAGATCAGAACTGCTGCAGTAACGGGAACAGTGAGTTCAATCAGCCCAATACACACATCGCCCAGGGCTGCTTGCCTCTGCTGCTAGTCCACATATGCTACTGCACCATGGGTAAATGTTTTCTCAAAACAGGACAATCCCTCGTCCCACTCCCTGTGTCTGAGGAGATGACAGGAAGGGATTTCCACCTCAGACAACAGAGCACACCCCCAGCTGCAGGACAGGGACCCAGCAGAAGCCGGGTGCACACGACAGGGCCCCCAGTGCCTCCCGTGAACCTGTGGCTGCTCGCCCAGCTCTGACCATGCACATACTGATGGTTTGGTTGGATTTACAGGCAGCACTTTGGAAACAAAGCCTGAGCAGGCTGCTGTTCTCGGGGGTTACATATCGCATATTGGGAAAAGGCAGTATCACGTTTTGGAGAGTGAGAGGTAAAAAGCCCCAGAGATACGGATGAAGCTGGGCAGCACTTGGTGTTTGCACACAGGAGCTCAGGCTGTAACCTGGGTTGGCAGATTATTAAATGTGTCAATCAAGGACAAGCCTGGGAATTACCTCCCCAGCCCTTTGCAAGGGCTGCACATTTCAGACATGTAACTGGGGCATCGTCAGCAGAGCCAGAGCTGCAGAGGGGTTTCGACTGGCCGATGCTGTAGGGTGGACTCCGCGCACTTTTTTCCTGCAGGCACCGTAGAGGTGATCTGCTTTGGTAAGTTTTTAATTGCTGTGTGCAATCAAGTCCCATGAAAAAGTGGAGAGAGATTACAAAACAAACTGGAGATTTCTTTCCGAAACCCTCCATCACCTCCAGCAGAAGCCGGAGACCAATAGGCGTCATTCAGAATGACCACACTGTCTTTAATGGAGACCAAGTGGAGGACGTCAGATCCCACTAAATTTATTTTAAGCAGGGAGAAATACAATTTGTCACTAACAACTTTCACTTCAAAAGTCTTAAAGTTCTACTGGAAGTAGAGAGTCTGCTATCATGAAAAATCCACCCCAAAGGCACATCTCCCACCCCTGCTGTAACAAACTCCATGAATAATTACTCTGTGCTTTATGATGGTGAAGGAAAAAAGCCTTGCATGGCTGCCCAAGGTGGTTATTTTCAAGGTGGGAAAATAACAGGATGGTTCCCTCGCAGGAGTTTTTTGTGGGAGATCCCCTCTCCTTTTCTACACAATTTGCTTCATTTTACAGATGGGCTGGTCACAATTCCCAGTCCAGGAAATGGCCACCGAGGGAAGAGAAGAATTGGAGAGCCTGGACAGTAGAGGAGGGAACCAGAGAGTAGTGCCTCAGTCTTGAGGAAGCAGGTGAGGTATTAGGGCATGCTGCGGGGCTGCCAGATCACAAATGGAACCAACCGGGCTGGCATTGAGCCTCCCTTCTGCTTGACAGAAACTCTGCATTTGAGAGAAAGCTCACACTGCAAACCACATCCTGGTCGCTCCCTGACCGAACTGGCTCCCCGGCACGTGGGACCTGCTCCTGCCCCCGGATAGTGATGCCTTCGCACCCCTGGGGCAGCCACAGAACTGCTTGTGAGAGGGAGGAACACAGCGTTTTGCATGACTCAGTGCACAGAGGTGCAGCAACCAAATGAGCACCCTGCTGTCTGCAGGCGACACAGGCAGGGTCAGGCTGAGGTGTGATTCTGTCATTCTGAGGTTGGGAACCACTATTTTTAAACCACGTGGGATTTTCTCATCCGAACGCTGCTTCGGCTATACCGTAGGTCTGTTTACATACTTGGTTTCTTTAAAGATTCACATCCTGATTTCAGTCTGCAGCTCCCAGCCCTTCAAAAGGTCACACACTGAAACACAAGGGAGACGTGGACAAACAGTGCACCTCTGCCTGTGGGGCAGAGGGAGGGGGGAAAGCAGGGCCTCTGAGGCATCCCCCCCTTCCAGGGAGCCAGCAGCTTTCCAGGGGTTCTCAGAGCAGAGTTTTGCAGCAAAAACAGTCCTCAAAACAACTGCAATCCACCTGTCTGGAGCAGGGAGACTGGCCGGTCCCCTGCTGTGGGCTGGCACAGGGAGCAGCGTGGGTGCTCCAGCAAGGGTGGGCAGAGGTGAACTCCCAGCTCCCCGTCCATCCTGCCAGGACAAAAGGGCTCTTCACAGCGTCTGCTGTCCAGCAAGGGCTGCCAGAGAGCTGGCCCTGCTCCTCCTGCAAGGGCCCCAACAAGAACCCTGTGCTGGAAGGAGATGATTGCCACGGATTTGGCAGCAATGAGAAGGATTGCTGTGACAGTGTGGCCACCACACTGAGGTGTGACTCCTCTGCAGTGAAATGGGGAGAGGTTAGTGAAGACAATGAGCATGGACACCTGACGGACACCTAAAGGATGCCTGTCCCACACAGTGGCCTTCTGCTTCTCCCACAGGAAGACCCTATGGAAAGGGAGAGAAGAGATGGAAAACAGGAGGAGTCAGGAGAAACAGGTAAGGGAGGAAACACATGAAGTGCGACCAGCACTTGCCCAGGGGGACAAAGGCTGAACAATGGCCGCCCAACAGCCCCACCTACGTGGGTGGCACATAGAGAGGAGTACGATGGGGAGAGCAGGGGCACCATGTGCTGGACACAGGGCAGAAATCCCGCTCTGACCAACGACCCTGTGTGCGGCTGCCCGAGCCACGGAGAAGGGTGTGGTGCTCGATGCCTTGCGGGATGAAAGAAACACTTCCAAAGTCGGAACGAAAACTTGACACAGGTTGTTTCACATTTGTTTCTGTCATTATCTAATGAGCCGTAAGTGCATTCATCCGACATCTTGAGAACATTTTCGTTTTTACTATGGTCACTCTTTCTTCACTTTTTTCTTCTCGAAACCCCCATCATCAAAAATCCATTAGCTTGTGGGTAACGTTACACAGATGCTGCTGCAGCAAGGGGCTGACATCTGCAGTGGCAGCAGCCCAGATACCACAGCAAGAGATGCCCAAAAATACCCTGCGAGGACAATATCCCCTCCCTGAAGCGGTGTTCTCTCTGATCAACAAACCAGCTGAACTTCCAGCCGCTTTCCCGTCCCCTGTGTAATGAGCACACTTCTCAAAGCAAGCAGAAAAGTTTAATTGTCTTTAATTATCCAGTTCAAGGAGGATTGGGTTTCCTGCCTGATGTCCATGTAATTTCTCTGCCAACAACTTCGTCATCCTTTTACTGGAAGCGGAGGGCAGATCCTAAAGCTCTTCCCCAAAAGACACCCCATTTTTGAGGAGGGCTGAGGGGCTGGCACAGGCAGGGACAAAGGTCCCTGTGTCCCTGGAGCGGCTGCTCAGGCTGCCTGTGCTTCTGCGGGGTGGGAGGGAGTGAGTTGCAACTAATGTGCAATCAAGAACCATCACAATTACAAATGTAAATGAACAGGCAATTGGCACTGACCTTTGCAGATTGTTAGAGGACTAATTAAGGTGTGATCAGAGCGCTCTTCCAACAGATTGAGATGCATCTACACAAGCAAATATCTACTCACCGTCTCCAGACAGCACTGCTTTCTCCTACACGCGTGCACACACGAGCGAGTAGGTACACACGGAGTAGGTACACACAGCATTCAGTGCCAGCAGCTGCGCTCTGTGCACAGCAATGGGACGGAGCGGGAGGGGAATGGGGTGACTCCACTCTGTCACACAAGGCCACAGTACAGAACAGACCACTGCACTTGGACTGCAGCAAAGCAACAGAAAAGTCACGGTCCCTCTGTGCCCCAGCAGACACGTGTCACAGACCAGACAAGTGTCACGGACAAGTATCTGTCCAGGGGTCTGAGCCCGATATCTAATAACACAGAGACGCCTTATCAAAAGGCAGAGGGGAGAAGTCCACCCAGACCTCAGAAAACAACAATAAAAACCATAATGGCGACACAGGAGAGATCCTGTTACAGAGAAGGAGGAGATGCAGGGCACAGACTCACACTGCCCCCGTGCACAGCCCTGCCCTGCAGCTGAGCGTCCCCACACTGGGATCAGAACGAGCAGGAGATGGGAGCACCCCTTCTCCCCCTTGGGGTGACAGCAGCTTCTCATCCAAACCTGACTCCCATCCCTGCAGGGATGCCTGGCACAGCATGCCAGTGAGGTGTCCCACTTTGACCAGCTCAACAGTGGGCTCGAGGAGTGTTTGAAATTAAGCATCTCAGCTTGAAGTGACAAGCAAAACTGATCCTTTGCCTTCTGCAGCCTTACTCTTGCTCATATTCATAACCTTTGAAATAAAATATGATCAAGAAATTGTCAGTGTCTTGTTCTCTGTCAGCTTTTGTTGAAGAACCAACAAGCTTAAAAGAAATTAAAGTAAAATATTTGTAAATCAAGCTTTCCTTTCAGTGGCTTGTCAGAACTTTTACTTCAAAAAAATTACATTTTTTAAAATGGTCACCAAAATGTTTTCCCTCCCAGCCCGTCAGCTCCTGCCCTCCCAGTACCTGCCATGTCCTAATCTGGGCGGCCGGATGGGAAAGATAAGGTTTGTACAGTAAAAGACAAGGTAAACAGAAATTTCTAGAGTAAACAAGGTTTTCAAGGTTGTTCTGTCTATCACAAAGGGCATGGATGGTTTCCCCTCTCTGCCCATTTTGCATTTAAGCAGCTCACAACCCACAGCCCTGCCCAAAGAACCCTTCTGAATTCGGAATGTTTTCCTATGGCAGAGCACCGCAGCGCCGCGGAAGGGCTGCCGGAGCCGCCGTCCCCCCCGGGGTGGTGTGGCAGCCACCGCGCTCTCACTGTCACTGTGACCTTTGGGGAAGCGTGTTCCACGCTCTCAACTCTGCTGGGCCGCCAAGGTCACAGACTGGGCACTTTTTTCCAAAAGACTGACTTTAACTCTTAATGAAAAATCTCCTGTCCTCACTCTTGGGGTGTTTTGGGTTTATTTCAGATCCTCATCACAGGCATAACAACAAGGAGACCCAGGTGTGAATTCAAGGGATATTTCTGAAACCCCCACATATCCTCCGTCAGCTGCTGCTGCTGCTGTTCCTTCTCAGCCTTTTCAGCCAAGACCACCTTCCTCGCCTCCACGTGCATTCGCTGCAGAATGCCAGTTCCCCAGGCTATATGTAGGATTTACCCATTTTCAAAGCAGTCACAGAGAAAAGTCCTGCTTGAAGCTAAGAGGAGGATTGTGAAGGCTTTTGCTGGCACACCCCAGCTCCAGCACCTTCATGCCCTGACAGCACACAAACCAGCTGACCCAGGCCGATTCTCCTCCTCTCCTCCCTCCAAAGAGGGCTTCAGGAGACCTTGATTTTTCAGAACATTAAAAACTTCTCAACCCTTTGCGTGACTAAACAAAGTACCATCTCTGCTCCATCCAGCCTAACTGCTCCTTTTAGGCACGTTTCCTCTTGCTGGATTTGCGGCTGCAATCCCTGTCCTACGATCTGTGTGAGCAAATGTTTCATACACGCCCTTCACTTTATTTACCTTATCAAGAGGAGACATGGAACACAGACATGGAAAACTCGCATGTCCTGCCCACCCCTTCTGCCCAGCTCCTCCTCCCAACCCAGTGTGGCTGAAGTACCAGAAATCAGTGCCAGGCTGGCACAGCTTACGCTGGTGCTCAGGGCATCACTTGACTCATTGCAAAACATCTACTAGTGCACTGGTTTGTTCAGTTGTCCAGATATAACAGTATCTTTAGATGTTATTACAATGTTCCAGGGTTTAAGACACCAACCTGAGCCAACACACGTAACTTCAAAATCCTAAACTTCTACATCCCAAACCCCACCTCAGGCAGGTGGGACTCCTGTAATGTGTTACTGACAAACTGCGTCATCCCACAGCAGGGAAGAGAAACAGCAACATCACCAAGTTTGTCACCAAACAGCACAGTGGGTCTAATGCCACTCGCCCACCCTGTGGCACCGGCCCCGCTCACGCCAAGGCAGCAGCACTCACCGGCCTCGGCAGCTGGACACTTGCGTATGGTGAAGATCTGTCCTAGGTCCTCCTCTTCTTCAGGAAGACCCTTCTGGAGGCGCTGTAGCTTCCGGAGGCTTTCACTCCGCTGGTGTTTCATGGAGCGTACGTGCTGGATGAGGTTCAGCTTGGCCTTGGTGGAGTAGTTACAGAGGACACAGTGGTAGTAGCAGCTTTCACCTTCGACCCCGCTCTCATGGTGCTGCAGGTGCTGTGAAGAACAAAGCAGAGGGATGTCAGTGTCCTTTATCACCCCCAGTCTCCTGGGTTAGACCACTGTAAACTGCTAAAAGCCACCTGGGAATTAGTTAAGGAACCACATTTTGACACAGATCCAGTGAGACAAAGCCTGATTGTTCCCAAGGTACTACATGCTCTCCTGCTGAAGAGCATGAAAACCAAAAGACACTGAAATGGGCACAAAGCCCAGATGGAGACAGACAAGATCATCTCCCTCAGTGAGAGAAAGCACCAGACCCAGCAGTAACACCTGCTCATGACCCAGTCAGGGCTCACTCCTTCACACTCAAAAGCTTGTCCTGGGAGAGGATCTAACTGCATATCAAACATAAAATTAAACTTGGTAAATTCTCATGGAAAACTAGGAAGAGTAAAACCAAAGCAACGCTAGAACACAGCAAACCCATTAGATGGAGAGGTCCTGGACACAGTGTATGGAAGCAGAGTGCAGAGTCACGCTGTCCATCACCCAGCTCTCCGTTCCCTGGCATCCAGGTTTTACTCCCTTGGATCAGGAGGGAAGCAGCAGCCCGGCCTGTAAGACAGCTGTGACAGAGACCCAGGCTGCAAAGCCAACGGTGAGCGTGCAGCCAAGTACCACCGTGAGAGGCCAGCACCTGGAAAAACCCTGTCCCCCTCCTGAGCTGTGCTGTCGCAGCCAATACTGCTAATTCCACATTATGATACCATGATTATTTGGCAAAACCTATCAATCCTCTGGTACAGAGATCCATGCCTCTGGGGAAACAAACAGCCATTTCCTGTCACGGATCCCACAGACGTGGCAATTATTTCTTAGAACCAGAAGGAAGAATTCACCACGCACAGCCACGCTGGCTGCCACGGCACAGCTGCTGTCCCTCCCCCCGGGCAGTAGGAGGTCACAGGAACTTTCCCAATTCCACAGTAAGGGTGTGTCATTGGTTGAGAAAAAATGAATACCAAGGTGAAACAAAACGAGATCCCTCAATGAAGGCCTTTGGTGTTTCCACCCCACACCTAACAGTCCAGCTGTTAGGTGTACTCCCTGCCAGCTCCTCCCATCCAACCCCGACACTCCCTTGTGTCTTTGTGTCATCTCACAGAACTCCTTCCTCACCACACACTTGGCCCGAGGCACAAGTACAGTGATTTGGACACGATCTTGAGGTTTGTCAATCAAAAATATTGCCTACATGCAGCCAGGACCTTCTGGTAAAAATTCTGATGCTTATTATCTCAGTTACAGCTGAGATAAGATTAAAGACACATATTACCCAGCGCTGTGTGCCTTGCTCACACGGAGGAAGGAGAGCCCTCTGAGTCTAGGAATGATTAAAAATAGGATATGAGCTGATGCTGAGGTTTCTGATTGGAAGGGTGAGGAAAGAGAATAAATGTATTCTAGATCTGGCTAATTAGACTAGCCTCTTTTGGGATCACGATGTATTTAATTAAATTCACTGTAATATTTGAAGAATCCACGAGGGCACTAATCCCACTGGTGCCCTCAAAAGATTTTTTGCTGTTTTCCCTTATAAGAACTTCTTCCTCATCTCATTTCTATTGTTTGCATGCGTTACCCTCTTCCTGAGCCAGAAAAAGATGAATGGCTCAAGGCATGAAAGGTCAGCAAGCCCGTCGCAAGAGTCGCGTGCCCATCTCAGACAGCCCAGCCTTGCCAGCCTGGCTCTGCCCTGACCCCTGCCATAACGTCCCAGCTCCAACCCCGGCCATAACCCCCCTGCTCCCGGCTTGCTGCAGGCTGGGGTCTGGCTCCAGGAACCACACCAGCCCCATCCTCGCCCGCCCAGCCCACAAACCCCGCGCTGGAGCTCAGGAAGCGCCCACGGGCTCAGCGGCAGCTTCTGCACGGAGCCAGAGGAAACCCCCAGTGAGCAATTACAGAAAAATCTGGTCATGGGTTCAAGGAAATATTAAGGACATGGTCTCTGTGGAACCAGAGGCACAGTCTGCGCTGTTCTCATTTAAAAAGGGGTTTTAGGAAAACATTTGTTTTAAACAGTTTAATAAATGTGCCTTATTTTATGCTCTTCTTTTGCTTCGTCCTGAACATCCCTTGTGCTGGGGTCAGCCTCACCTGCCTATTGTGCTGGACGAGTCACAGGCTGAGGGTGCCGCCACCACCAAGCCCATCCTGGGCACGGCACCACGTGCACCTGATTCAACCCATCCTCCAGGGGAGGAAAGGAGCAGTCCAGAGAAAGAAGACGTGAGGGCTGAGCCAGTCCAAGCTGTGAGCTGCTGGAGGCGATGAAATGCTGTCCAAGTACGTGTAGTTATTGCCCATCACACTGTTAAACTTCCCCCTTGTGAGAATTTATCCGTATCGCAGGAAACAAATTCAAAATACTAAACCAGAACCTTGTTAGAAGACAAATCAACTTGAAAATCAAAAGAATATATTGTTCCAAGGAAAACCAACCAACTTCTGTCAGAAAACATCGATTTCTGTGAGTCTGGGGGGGTGTTCGCCCCCTCCCTCTCCACAATAGGAAACTTCCAACATCTGGTTCTTCACGCATGGCATGCAAAATATTGATCAGGGTGAGTCAAAGCTACACTTTAAATCAGAAACAGAGAGAGGAACGCTCTGATGGAAACCATACGGCTCACGAGTGCGGCTTCCCGGGGGACACGGGTGTTCCTGTACGTACACCAACTGTGGCTCAACACCACGGGCTCCCAGCACCTATTCCCACACGCACCACACCAAGCGCAGCCTGCCCGCCGTGCAGGGAGCGCGCAGGTCTCTGGGCAAGGCTGTGTTCTCACAGTGATTAGCACAGGAGGGTCCTGCTCAGAGGCCTCGTCTCCCTCCTCTGCCCCAGCTCCGTGCCACCCGCCCCTCAGTGTCCCCCAGCCCTGCCCTAGTGGTGCATCCTGCCCGGTGCCAGCTGCACGCGCTGGGCTGGGCCGGTCCCGCCACACCGACTGCCCACCTGCCACTCTCCAACATCTGCCTCAGAACTGTTTGCTTCTACTAAGCAGTACATGCTCACAGGGAATGACTATGGAAATCTGATTTTTAAACAAAGTAAGGAATGATGCTACAGTTGGTTCTTTTTTCTCTCCCTCTATCCTTCACGTACCCCAAACTCTGTTTATTTTACCATCTCTCCCCATCTCATGCTGCCTCGCCCACAGTAATTTACAATAATCATGGAATTGAACGCGACACTGTATCACCCTGCTCGACTGCAGGCAGCCCCCTCACCCCATGCCACATACCACACAATGTTCCTTGGAGCTAAGACTGTAGTACCCAGGACTGCGACCCCGAGTTGCTGCTGTTACACAAGTAACAAACTCTCCTGAACACCTCTGTAGCTGTTCCTGCAGTTCATGTTCACCATCTGATTTCTAAGCTTTTCTACATCTTTTAAATTTTTAAAAATCTTTTAAATTTTTAAAGTTGTTAAACCACTATCTGCTCAAAATCTCTTCTGTGCAAAGTTTATTCAGCCATGGTGTAATGAGCCTGATTCTGACGGTGACAGGACAGAACTCCCGCTGAAGTGCTGCCACGGGCACCAGAGAGTTCTCCGGTCTCCCTCTGCCATGTTAAGCAGCTCAGCTGCTGTTCTGGGGGACATCTGACCTGTAACCTCAGCCCACCAGGGAGATGCAACAACATTTTGAACTAACTCATGCTTTGGATGTTTATTATTCAATAAAAAAAGGCCCCATTTCTATGCAGTCTTAACCTCAACTGGCACAAAGCTTTCCCTTTGGAGGGCCCTGAATGCTGCTCAGGACAAGCCCATGCTCACAGCACTGGGAACCTCTCAAGTCCTTGGTTTGCACTGTGAGGGGGAACACCCTGTCACCACCCCCAGGAGGTGTCCGTGGTACAAAAGCAGTAGAGCATGTGAGAAAACTCTCTCCAGGCTCGAGGACGGCCCCGTCTTGTGCAGACTTTGACAGGACAACCAGCAGCACAAACCCGGTCACTGTCCCAAGGACAGGCAGACAGTGGTCCCCAGCTCCCCTGCCCATGTCTGGGTCTCTCTGGGCAGGAGAAGCAGGTGAGGTAACAGCACTGGGGGCCAGAGTCCAAAGTGGGAAAATAAGCTCATAAACGCCCCACGGCAGCAAACCAGCACGACCAGAAGGAACAATGCTCCTCGCTCTGGCTGTGGCAGGGCCAGCGGCTGCAGCCCTGCAGATCCTCAGCACTCCAGGGCTGCGCAAAGCCTGCCGGGCATGGCCCCAGCGAGTCCCCCGCCCTCCTGCTTGCACAAACATCCTCTTCCTCACCCCTCTGACCATTCCGTACGGCCAGGTGGCATGTGGGTCACTGACAAACAGTCTGGAGAAACCTCCTCCACATCACTGCCGAGCACTCTCACATCACAGGATACCCTGCCATGAAAACAAAGGCCACTCCACTACTCAGAGCTTCTTGAAAAAGAAGCTGTCAGACTTCAACATCTTTGGCAGAGGTTTTGTCCACATGTAACGCTGTTCCTACCTCTGAACTCAGTACTCAGCTCCGTTAGGATGCGTAAAGTTAGCAATGATTTCAAAGAATTGACAGATGCAGCTGGAGAAGAAGGAGCCAAAATCTGCTGGAAGATCACAAAAGCCACGGAAAGAAGCAGCACTGCAGAGGTGCACTGCTCTGGCCTTCTCCTGCAAGCACTGATGTCTGAGCAGCCCCAGTGACCAGAACCAGCACACGGAACCAGGGAGCGCCTCAGCCTTTACTCGGAGAGGTTGACCCAAGCTCAGGAGCTACGGAACCCCTTCAGCCCCACCAGCACACGTGCAGCGCAGGAGAATACCCAGGGCCTGACTCTTCCTCGGGTGAGGTCAGACAGGGGTAATTAGTCACAGGCTTGGTAGGAAACACTTCAGGTGCCAGCGAGGACTGTACGCCCCTGGGGAGGGACAGGAGGTGACCCTTACAGCGGAGTTGGAGGGGGGCTATGGGTCACCACAGAAAGGGACTCAACCCCACTGCAGACCTCAGAGGCCTTGTGAGCATCTCTTGGCCCCCATGTGCCTCTGATGTGCTGCACGAGATAAATCACACAGCCCTGCAGGAGAAGAATCTGAATTTTTAATGAAAGTCATGTGGATGCAGCTGTCTGATCCTGGTCTGTTCCAAGTACTCCATAAAAGTCAGGGCTGGCCAATCCATCTTGCTCTCTTTTCACACCTGCAGCCCCAGCTGGAATTTCCTGGAGCCGGGGAGCGGCGGGCGGCCGCAGCGTGCAGCGGGACACGCTGTCTGCGCTCTGGGGAGAGCTGGAGTGCCCACAGCCACCTCCCATCCCCCTGGAAGGGGGGAAAATTGATTCTGCATCCAGCAGGTTCAAAAGTTGAACTTCTGCTCTTTCCTATCCATCAACAGCCTGAATTGTTTACTGCTTCCAAAGGAGCAGCATTACAAACCCTTCCCTCCTCCAGCCTCCTGCCTCTGTGCATCACAGCTCCATGGTGCAGTGCCAGTGGTGGGGGCTCAGGCTTGTTTGTCCCTGAGTTTCTGCAGCTCAGCTTGTGCTAACTGCTCTCTGATTCTTGTTTTTCTTACCAAGAGGCTGGAAATGTAGCACTCCCTCCTGCCACAGAGGCTGAGGTATCAATCCAAGTCCCCAGATCACATGGAAAGGCCGGAAGAAAGCCACAGCTGCCCCCATTAACAGCCCATCCCTATACCCCACCAAATCTGTATTTTCTGAGCCCTCCAGCCCTGCCTGGCATTAAGTGACACCATGGATGCTCTCCTTGCTAGCCATGTGGCTGGTGCTCGCCGTGCTGCAAGGTTTTGGGTTCCTCCACAAACCCAAAAGCGACTCAGCAAATGGGGCTTGCTCCACCAGCCCTTGAAGTCTCATTAAAAGCCAAATATTGCTCAGCCTAAGGATGGAGAGCTCAGCATGGATTTTACTGAACGTTAAATCAACCAGCAAGCATAGCCAGCAAACTCTGTGGCACTTTAACTTTAAATAATGCAATAATTATTGAATTTCCTTTTTATAACTGAAGTGCTGGAATGTAAACAATGGGGCTGTAATTGCAGGAAGGGGGGATCAATAGAGGCAATCGTTTTCAGCCATGTTAATTGTAAATACAATTGCTCCAAGATGTCAGCCTCGTTCTTCTCGCTCCCAGAATCATCCTAACGGATGACAGAGTCCAACTTTCCCATTACAGCTGTTCGTTCCTTTAAGAGGTTCTCAATCAGGTCTGATCAATCTGTCAAGATAATGCATGGAGTAAGTAAGACTCTTCCAAACACAAGCTCCCAATCAATAGCCTGGACCTGCTTAATGAGGAGGGGCTAAAGCCCAGGGGGAGGCACAGTCCCAGCTCCTGCTTGGCTCCAGCAGCCAACTTCTTCACAGCGTCTTGGAGCAGCTCCTAACAAGGACATTGTTTATGTTGCCCGTGATGAGCAGCATCCCTGCACACCCACAGTCCCATGGGGTCTGTGGACACAGAACAACAGAGGTTAACAGAAAGCAAGAGGCTGAACTTGTAATCACATCCCCCACACCTTTTTAATTGTGCAACAGACCTGCAAGTACTAATTAATCATTCCTTAGAAGAGATGCCTGAAGATGCAAACCTGTGTGGGGACAGCTGAAAGCCAAGAGCTGCACTAAGACTCCTCCTGTGGAAGACTTCCTTCCCGTGTCTCGCAGAAGGACAAAGTCCATGGGGGAATCAGCACTGGCCCAGTTATGCTGGCCAACTCCTTCCAGTGCAGGGGAAACAGTGGGATGCTGGCTGAAAACCTCTCGAGGGAGGGAGGAGATGCCAAGAGGGTGAGGGAACAGCCAGAGATGCTGTTCTCCAGCTGCAGTACCTAACTCCAGGAGCACAGGTATCCCTTGCACATCTGAGTCGCCGTGCACTTGCTGAGCAGCCCAGAGAGGGGGAAACTGACAGGTCTGACTGTACTTGGGCACCCTCCTGCAGCATCCGACTTTCTCTTCTCCCACAGCTGTGCTACAAAGACTTGCCAGCACAGCAAATCCACTCTTGGGCAACTTCAACTGCAGAGAATCTTCCAGGCCCCCGAAATCTCCCCTGGGAGACACAGGCACAAGCGCTGCTGTACATGGAGATGCAAACAGGAGCGTGAGTATTGATCCCGCTAATTATAGTGCTAAACCAAAGCACAGTGAGAGTACACTTCCTATCAGCTGGCCTGTAAAGTGCTGCCCTCAACCCTGCACGCTCCTGTCCCACTGCGGCTCCACCACAGGACCCGCAACAGCCCTGCAAGGGCACCTCTGCTGCTCACCTGTGCACCTCTGACCAACAGCAACCAACAAACTTCACAAGAAGTGACCTCTCCTACAACCAGTCAGGATGTGAGGGATGTCACCCAGAGCCAGCCTCATCCAGCACCTCCTGTGATGCGGCACAGAGCTTGGGAATGGTTGAACTCTTGCAACTGAACCAAAGCATGGACTACGGACATTCTGAGAGCATACAGTTTTGTCACTTCTTATTTCCATGGATGCTGTCACCCCTGGACAAACATGGTGGGAAGTCTGTACTTTTGCCTGCAAAATGCTGTATGGAAAGCAATAGGATGGAGTGATGAAAAAAGAAAAAAAAAAATTGTGCCACAACGCAGCAACATCACCAAGAAGAGGCTCTGGGCTTCCAGCCCACTCCCTTCTCAGTGCTGGGACAGACAGGAGCGGAGGAATTCAGGGAGCTTCATCTTTTCCAGGGTCAGGAAAACAAATGGGGAAAGAACAACTGAAGACAGTAACCATAAGCAGGCCTCACAATGCCACTGCCCAGACCTTTGTAACATATTTTGTACATCTACTCGAAAATAATCAGTTCAGTGTGAGTTGTTAAGCTGTGAACACTCAGGTGAACTACAGCAGCCTGGGAATATGGAAAAACACTGGATAAAAAGCAAATTATGTAATCAAAAGGTCTGGGGGGAACCTGGAAAGACAGCAGGATCGAAATCTGTTGTCCATATTGTAATTATGTAGCTGCTGAGTGATTGAAGACGGCTTTCTGTAACACAGAGCCAGGCTAGGACTCTCCATACCAGGGATGTTTTGTTTCCTCCGGCCGCCAAGGGAATGATCCCTGTGTTACGCAGGAGGGCTCTCCAAGGAGGCTCGGATGCAACACACACCTGGGTCTTGTGCTGATAATGCAGCTCAGACTTAGCCACCCAAACCCCTCTCTAAGGGTGAAGCCTGCTTTAAGGATTTAAATTAAAATGCTATTTTCCCTCTATATTAAGTCTTTTGGAAAAGAACCACCAGCCTCTGAAGGAAAAGCCTGAGGACTGTCTTATACCACTGTGCTCTGCCCCACATCCCGAAGTCAAGGGGCACCCACCCAGGTGTGCTAGGCCCTTCCCGTCCTGCCTTGGCTCCAGCTGCCCCAGTGACTGCAGTGTAGAACTCCAGCAGGGAGTCAGAGGAGCACCATGGAAATGAGATCCTTCTGGAGGCAGGAGCCAGGGGACAGGAGGGGACCCCCACATGCAGCAAGGGACCGTTGTAATAATGCGCCATGACACAGAAACCCACCCTGAGCTCACGTTCTTTAATAAAACACTACGGACACAGATTAACTCTCCTCGCCTGGGATTTATTGTTTCATCCATCTTCAGGGAAGCTGTGATGGACTGAAGCTTTCCTTGTTTTGATAGTGCTTCTTTATAACTTACAGCACTGCATCACCTCAACTCCCAGCAGATAACCAAAAACAATAACAACAATGCACAAGACAATTTTTCAATCCTCTCCATAAATCGCAGAATATCAGTATCAAAGACATGGAGGACACAATCTCCCCAGGCAGAAGCCAACAGGGATCCATGGAAAAACAACAGACTCAGCTCATCCTTTGCCCACAGTCCACAGCAAGGATTTTCAAAATCAGGAGGCAAGGGAGGAAGGAAAACCAAAGGATGTGTGATGGACTAATATTACAATGGAAGCGGAAAGAGGAAATATATAATACTCGCTGAGTCTTGAAGGTGAGATGAAAACCAGCAGAGCCAGGGAAGCCCCCCAGAAGTGGAGCAGCCCTTCTCCAGCGGCACAGACTGCAGGGCTGGGCACCAGGCTGGGCAGCCAGAGCAGGACCTTTGAGGCACATGTGGTGCATCAGCCGACCCTGAACATGGGTACAGGAGCACCAGCTGATTTCAGATCGCACTGCCGAGGTAAGTTCTTTAAGCGTCTGTGAAACACAAACAGAACACAGAGCACCACGGAAATGCCCATGAGAAAATAAATAATTCTTCATTCGGTGAAAGCTTTGGATTGTATTAGACAAAGCCTGGGGCAATGTAATGAAAGAGGAAGATAAAAAGAAATGGAATAATTACTCACAGAATGAGGCAAGAATCCTGCTGGAGAAATATGTATGGAACTACTTATAATTAAGAACCAAAATAATGTCTGCACACAAAGGGCTGAATTAAGGCAACCTGCTACTTCCTATGTTCTAGATGGTTGTGAGGGCTCCGTGAACCCAACGGACACTAATGTGTCCGAAGAACTGTGTACAGAAATTCACGCAATTGCGCCTTGCTCCACACCCCTGTGCAACTACTCTGTAAGGAAAGCCACCAAGTTCTTGGGAAGGAGAAGCCTTCCAAACACAGCCTCCTCCAAATTTAACTGGGAGACCTCTCCAGTCCTTGGGCATGCGGTGGTTCCCAGCCCACCTGGTTTCCACCAGGAAGGACACATCAGTGACCCACAGCAATCCACAGCAGCAGAACTGTCTGGCTCATGGATTCCATACGTGGCCTCCAAGCAGTTTGCAGCCTATGAACGGTTGGGGTTTGCTGCTCTGTATTTCCTGTGTATATCTAAAACTAATTCAACTGTAGTATAATTCTGCAGAGGGATCTACAAGAGAATAGAATGGCTCTAAGCACTAGTTGCAGCTATTCCCTCCAAGACAGACTATAGCAATGGAAAACACGGAGAGTGTAGAAGCACACTGAGGTAAACAGAGCAAACCCAAAATGATAAATGCCTCTGCTCTTTGGTGCTCTCTTTGTTCACGTGTATCTGCATCTACTGGCATTTGCTTTCACAGGTACAGAAACCCCTGGGAAAAAACAGGCCCACTATTTACTGGTTTTAGCCACTCTGGCTCTGCAATCCCAGTGGACAGTCTGCAGAGACACACACAGGGTAAATGACAAACACTATGGAGGCAGCACTGATCAACATTAGGAAAGTGTACTGACCACTGCAATTCAAAAATAAAATGGAAGCAACAAAACCTATTTTTGGGAGCAGCACCCGCTCACAGCAGAAAGCTGTGAGGAGATTACAGATTTCTAAACCCCGTTTATGAAATTGCAGGTGTAACTCCAGTTACTCCAACTGCTCCAAAATTCTCATTTCTGTGACCCCACGGGATTAATTTATCTGCAAAAATACCTGCTTGGGGTTAGCATATGCTACCAGGAGGTCAGTCTGCAGGTTTCATGTCCAGATAATCCCCCTGCCCAGCCCAGAGTCAGACACTTCGATAGGCCTGTTTGGGCACTGCAGTGCATGCACTGGAAAATCCAGGTAGGTCAGAGCCAAGGAGGTGTGAAAATGATAAAAGCAAAGTTCCTGCTTTGTGGGACCATGAAAAACACTCACAGGCAGACAGACGTGTCTATAACACATACCCCATGACATGAAAACATCATGTGCAGGACTTCAAAGCCTTTAAATCTCTCCCACCTATGGTCACAGCAAGTCCCTTCTCGGAGGGACTTCCAGCATCTGGTCCCTTTCCAGCACTGCTGCTAGTGGTCAAAAATCAAAGCTAGGTACTGTCCTTCTGTGCCTCCTCCCACGAGCAGGTCCTGGGCTCAGCAGTAGGTACCACAGCACGTGCACCCTGCAGCCACCCCAAAAGTACAACTGGGGCCCTGCCATGACACACCTGCAGGTAACCCAGAGTTACAGAATGGTCCCACCAATGTTGTGGGTGAAGTGAAGGAAATCAGAGTTCTCAAACTGGTACACCCTCTGTCTTTGTGCTGGAGAGGAAGGAGGTGCATCTCACCTGGAGGCAGCAAGGTGTCACCCCAGGAGAGCTCCCTGCTCTTCTGCTGACCCTGCCTAAAGACCCTCCTTCTTCTGGCGCACATGTGAAGACTACAGCAACTCCCTGGGCCAGTTTTCGAAGAACATAAAGGAAGGCTGACCCAAACTATCAGGGCCTGTTGAATTAGGAGTTTCTCTGCAGCACAGGCTGGGGGCTGGATGGGGACAGGGATGTGAGGAGATCCATCAGGAGCCAGACAAGGGGACAGACACAGCTGGCTGGAGACACCAGCAATGGGGCAGCGGAGAAGCCCCACGCAGACGCGGGCAGCTCTCACCCCGTGGAGGGCAGGGAAGCAGCCACACACAGAGGGACCCAGGGGATGCAGCGGGACCTCGGGAGCTGCCCGTGCCCCGTGGGGGTCCCCGGGGCTGCCTGAGCCCTCAGCGCGGGGCAGCCTCGCGAGCCGTGGGCGCTCCGAGGCAGCTGTGGCCGGGCGTGCCTCGAGCGCGGCGCTGGAGCTGCGGATGCCGCGCCGGGCACCAGAGCTGCCGCGAGACGAGTGCTGCTCTCCTTCCCCACCAAAACCCCCGGGGCCTCCCGCGTGCGCGCTAACCACAGCTCTTTGAGAGGTTCGTGTATTTACAAACTAAAGCATGTTGAAATCAAAGGGGATACCATATGACATAATTCACATTAAAATGTCAACAGGCTGACAATTTATAGAGTCAATCCACCGGAGGTGGGGAGAACTAAGACGTGGTAATTGTTTAATTCCCGCTTAAACCGACAGCAGCTTCACCTTCAAAGCAGCACCGCATGCACGGCCTCTGGCTGCCGTCAGCCCTGGTGCCAGCCTGGCCCTTGGCCAGCACGGAGGCAGCGGCCTCAACCATTCACTGGCACCAAGCATGGGCTGGGGACATGGGATGCTGCTCTGAGGAGCGCAGTTCCAGCCCACTCCATGGCACATATTCACCGTCAGCACAAGGACAACCAGTTCTTCAGGAAGGCAGAGTCCCTCTGGTCAGGGCACCGGTGTCTATTTCCACACCTGGGCACAGCACTCCTCCTCTGGAGGGGACACAGCAGGTGAGCGCTCCGAGGGCACCGGTGAAGGAACCGACTCACCCAGTGCCTGGCACTGCATGGCCCTGACCCTGCTAGGACCGGAAAACACCACAGCAGTGGAACAATGAAAGCATGGAGCGTCCCAGCCATAAACCCCCTTGGGGCACACATGAACTTTTTACCCCAGGTAGATGGCAGCAGCTTTGCCCACATCAAATACGCTGCGGTGTTTTGTGAGACACACCACCAGAGCCCTCAGCCCGCTGACATCCCCTGCCCGTGGACAGGCTGCTGACAGCGTGTCTTGCAGCTTGCAATAAAGCATAAGGTAGGCAGGAGAGGGAAACGTGCACCACTGGGAGAAATTTTACCTGGATAAACCGCAGCCAATAAATTTTCTATAAATGCCAGCTAATGCTGTCCCTTGGAGAGCACTGGGCAGGGACTGCCGGGCTCCAGAGCCCTCGGCACAGCCTCGCTGTCTGTACATAAACAGTAACACCTCATTCTCTCTTCTACCTCATTAACTGAAACGCATTAAAACAAGTGTGCACTGGGAGCAGCAAATGAGACTGTTAAACCAAGCTGATATAATCCTCATCAGCTGTGGGAAATGAGCACACATCCATTACACTGAATCAAGCCGCCAACTGCGATTCATCGAGGATGTTGAGACCCCAGGAAGATGCTCTTCCCCCTCAGCTGTACCAGGCAGCTCAACCACTGCGCCTCCAGCACTCTCTCATGGGGCATTTCCAGAGTGCTGGGGTTGCATCTGCATTCCAGCAGCTCCCCCCAAGCACAAGGCTGGGGGCCCTGGTCTGCACTGCAGCCAGGTGCTGTATGAGTCCACTGCGTCCAGAAGGAATCTGCTCAGTGAGATGCAGGGAAAAACCCAACTCCTCTAGTATCCAAGCAGAATAAAAGGCCAAGGCAGCAGAGCAGACACACAGAACATGGGACGTTTCCCAATCCCAATCTTCAGTGGGGACATTCCCATGCAGCCTGATGGGATCTGACAGCAGCAGGGTTGGCCTCAGGTGACGGACGCATGTTTGCACCCCGCCCAAATGGTACCAGCCTGCAGAACCGCACCAAGGGGGGAATATACCACAACACCCACTTATAAAGCCCCCAGCACTGACACCACTGTGGTGCCACGGCTGTCCCCATTCCCCCAGCTGGCAGCCAGATGCAGCCAGATGCTGAACTAGGGGAGTCTCAGCAGAGGTGTCAAGAACACAATGATCACTGACTTTCAGCACACAGGACCAGCTCCACACAAGGATATGGAACTGCTCCCTTCTTCTGGAGGGCCATCAGACCACAGCTATGCCTTCACGAGCAAAGACTTGCTTAAAATGTTGAAGAAATGTTCATTTTGCCTCCCCCCTGAGGAGGCAGAGCAGGGAGCCCTCCTGATGCTGCAGGAACCGGACAGACCACATTCACCTCAGACAGACAGACAGACAGCACTTTGTGCCCTCCACCGCCTTGGGTCTGAACTGCTGACCTCACTGGAGCAGCTCAGGTTTCCAAACTGTCTTTTCCTCATGCCAAGCAGAGCTGATGAGGCAGGATGGGGTCCCCTCTGCCTCACTCCCCAGCCCTGTGGTGGGAGGAGGTTCCCTCTGCCTCAGCCCTGTACTTGCAGCAAGAATGTAAACAACCCCTTCAATCCTCACAGCTGCTATTTCAGAGTTTTTAACTCAACACAGCTACTACACGGCATTTCCCCCCCGAGCAGTCTGTGCTCAGCGCAGCCCAGACCAGGCTGCCTGGGACTTGCTCCTCCCTACGGAACACGACACCCTGGGGTCTCCCTGGCAGCTCCCAGCAGCCTGCGCAGGCATTTTGAACGGGGTCCATGAAGTCTGTTTAACCAGCATGATGTGTGCAACAGAATCACAAAGAAACAGGCATTTAAAGTGACATCTGTTGGATTAATTAGCTGTGTAATTAGCCTCCCCTCTGTGGAGACAGGCTTTGTTACTGCTGCCTGAAACTTCCCCAGGTGATTCTCTTTGTATCCATCCTTCCCTGAGCACAAGGAGGAGCAGAGCGGGTGAGATGGGGCTGTACTGCCTGAATGAGGGGCAGGAGACAGCCCAGAGGCCACGGGACAGCTGAGGGGCAATAACTGGGTCAAAGAACCCCAACCACCACATCTATGTGGTGGAACCCAAACAGGAACGTGCATCAGCTTTAACACGTCTGCAGGTCTGCCCAGAGATGAAAGGCAGGGATACAAGCCAAGCATTTATGTTCTCCCCAGTTAGATCAGAACATCTCTGTCTCCTGCAACCAGCTCCTCACCTCCCTGGCCCAGAGCTGACACGGGGGGTTACAGCAGGCTCCAACAGCTGGGGGACACAGCGGCCACTGCACTTCTACCCGAGCCACAGCCAACTCAGCAGAACAGAAAAACCCCAAGGTTATTATCTCTAGGATAAAGAGGAAACCCAGGATCCCAGGAATAGCTGCACTGCACTGATGGTTCGATGGCCAGATGCAGCTATCTCCCTGCTTTAAAGCAGAACGAGAGGGATGCTGAGGGAGACGGCGTGCTGGGCTCTGCCCCGCAGCCCTGTGCTTGGGGCACCTGGCCCTGCCTCTCTGCCAAAGCTACCCGGAGCCAAGGATCTCCCAACAGCTGCAGCCAGGCTTACCAGAGCCCGTCCAACCGTACCCCAAGGCACAACTTCCAGAGAACCTGTTGCACAAGTGTAACTTATTGCCTAATTTGCCTTGCAGAACTTGGCTGCACACGTCACAGCACAGGGGCAGGATTTTTAGGACTGGCAAGAAGGAGCAAAAGCCCATTATGGTATTAAGTTATGTATCATGCATACATTATTTATTGTAATTTAATGAACTCCCTATGAGATAGCAAACACAGAACCTCCCATGCTGCTTCCATAGCAATTCTGGGGACTTTGTTACAACAGTGTCTTTAGGAACAGCTCAGTTAAAGCTGGAGAAGGACGACACAGCATCCCGCAGCCCAGTGCACTGGCACAGCCAAACAGAAATCGGCAGTCCATGCCAGGTCACATAGAACAAGTTGGGGAAAGCACCTTGTGGGCTCCTTCCCAGCCTTCAAACCAGCCCCGGCCAGAGATGGATGCTAATGAATGTCCATCCATTATTTAATGAGGTCGTCGCCAGCAAGCCTACAGCTGCAGCACTGGTGCTTGGCCAGGGCTGGTACCCAAGGCACTGAACACCTGACCCTGCCCAACCAGGAAAGAAACTAAGAGCATTCTGAGGGCTTCGAGGCATATTACCTGTGTTGAGGAATCCCTCTGGTCCAGGTAGCTGGATTCAAGACACAGACTGAAAAGCAGATTGAGCTCTGGGTTCAAGCCCGGGACAAGAGGCCGTGAGTTGCCAACCTCTGAGAAAACAAAGGGCACGAATATGGGTGACACCAGCCAGGTGAATGGACACTGGGAGACACAGTAGGAACTGGGAATTGCCAACCTCTTGGATAGCTAAGGAGATTGGAGTCCAGTAACACCAGCGAGGTGGATGGACAGGGAGAGCGGGGCAGGAGCCCAAGACTTGGAGACTTGTGCGTGGGTAGACTGCGAGGGTATAAAAGCCCAGGTGCTCTTTTGTTGGGGGTCCCTCCACAGAGGCACCAGCTCGAACTGTTTCTGTGTTACTACAGCAGGAATGAATGGTTTTATGGAATGAGTCATCTCAGACTGTGCCATGGGAAACCTGGGGTGGAACTGGTGAGGAAACCTGGTCTGACTGGGTGAGTGGGGGGTGTGGGGCGTCATGTGGGACCCATCGGGTCACTGGAGGCAGCACAGGAGGGGTTCGGTCTCAGCAGTGAAAGTCTCTGGCCTTGGGAGTGTGACTGCTCGGGAGTCTCTGGAGTGGGCTGACTGGGAAGTTTCCTTAACAACCTCTGTAAAGAGAAACACGACCGCCCAGAGGAAGCGTGGGATCCTCAGGGGGAACTACTTGAGCACAGCTCTTCAGCACAGGCTTTGAGCCCTGCACTGCCGCTTGCCTGCTTCAGTCTCACACCAAACTATCTCCCAGCTCCTCTGCCTCCTTGCTCCAGCACTCCTAAACCCTGACTTGTTCCAGTCCTACCAGTTTGTCTTCAACTGTGTGTGTTGGGTGTCTGCAGGAATGTGGGGAAAAGACCCTGACAAACATGCTGTGATAAGATCCTGACAAACATACTGGGATAAGACCCCAAAACCAGTTGGATAAGGCCACAACAAACAGGCCCGTTACCTGTACCGGACAAACATCTTCTCAGCTCTCCTGACGGGAGCTTCCCATGGCAGAGCTAAATCTGCAGGCAGCGGAGTAAGTGGATGCCGACCACTGCTCACAGCAGCTGGTCACCCAGAAGACAATGCCAGCCTTTTGGATCTGGACCAGCACCTCTCCCTCCACGCTCTCCTCTGCAGAGCAGCGACCTCCCACACCAGCACGGGAGGGACACAGGGTCACTGACAGCTTATACCACCACGAGAAGGCCTGCCAGAGCTTTTGTCAGCAGCCCTGCACCAAAGCTGTGGCCAGAACCACCTCGTCCTCTCCCTGAACATCCCAACAACAAGCATCACCTGACATGGGAAAAATTCCTGCTTGGAGATTAAAATACTCATCCACATGTTCCAAAATTACCAGGATAAAAGAATGAACCATGAACACAGACAGAACTGGCATCATGCATGGGAAAGGGTCAGATGCACACCGACCCTCCATCAACATGACCCCTTGTTTTGAGACGACACCTGAGGTTCAGAACAGCTTTGCAAGACCAACCCCCCTGCCCCTTGCTGAGCCTCTCACCCTGCTGACCCATGGCTCTGGGTGAAGAGGGAGAGCCAAAACCCACTCCCGCTGCTCTGCCCACGGGCTGCTACAGAAGCCAGGAAACACTCACCTTATACAGATTTGGATAAAGCTTAACAAGGTGTTTTTCTGTTTGTTTTTCTTTTCTTGTGTTTGGTTTGTTTAGTTGGGTTTTGTAGCCCATTCTCACAAATCCTTTGAATTCTACACCCTGTTTGACCGAGGGCTTTTAGCTCCATGTTTTGGGGAGCTCCTGGTTCCTGCTGTGTGATCAGGGCTCCTGCTCCAGCTGCACTCTCACTCCTTTGCTATTTACGTTGCTTTTACAGGGTGGTTTCTTTACTAAGCTGCTGGCTGCACATGGCTCAGCACTTACTGGAAAACTGTTGAAAGAAAAACCTAAGTGACAGAGGCCCATAAATAAAACATAGAGCAAGCAATGCTGTGTGCTCTCAGCAGTTCTGATTCCAGCCCTTTCAAAAAGCAGCCCAGAGAAAGGGTAAGTTCTGTGATCCTGTACTAGCAGACTTTGGTATTCAATACCTAAAGGAAGGTAAAGATGTCTTTTAATGCCAGGGTGACACCATGGAGAAATCCATCACTCAGAGGAACGTGCAACCCCACAAGGGAGGTGTCTCAAAGGGTTAAACTGATACTGAGAGCTTTTTACATCAAAATGCTTGTCAATCCCAACAGGACCAAAAGTACCGGATTGTAAGGGTCCGTCCTTGTCACACTGGCAGTTCATAAGCTCCTTTCATTATGAGCTTATCCAACGCTACTGGATGCAGATTTGAATTAAAGGTTTTGGAGACCATATTTAAAAACAACTTTGTAGGGAGACTTAAATGAGTATTTATTTCCCTGGTGAAGCTGCCACTGGAATTTGTCTTAAACCTTAGAGGAAATCAGCTCGAAGTCCCTCATATGCTGTAATTTAAATAGGCTTCAGGCACAATTTGTGTTGCTCAAGAGTGTAATTCAGAGCTCTGATGCTGCATCTGTATTCCAAGAGATAAACTTGCAAAAATAAAGCCAAAACACACTGAAGGCAGACAGTGATGAAATCAAAGGTTAACAGAGCTCTAAATCTCCTAATGAGCATGACAGACTTTCTGTGAGCAACTTTACCCCAACAACCTTAAAAGGCAGAGATGGGAGGAAGTTTGTGATAAATATCAAAACCCAAACACGTCTCCTTTTGCCCACGACATCATCTGGGTATTTCAGAGCTGAATCAGCCCAGCTCCTGGCAGCTTCAAGTGGAGCTCTCTGGCAGGTCCGTGGCCTGGAGCAGGGCTGCTCACCAGAGCTTTCCTACCCTGAAGTCCTACAGGGAACATTTCCTGTCAGCCAAGTGGTGGGATGAGAGGACTCTCAGCTCGACCTTACTGCAGAACTATGGCAAGACTAACTCACACCAATGCAAAAGCAGCAGTATTTCATTGAACCAGCAATTTCCAGAGCACTAAAATTTATGAAATTCACAAATTCTCCTCCACTCTGGATTCCTGTGTCAAGCCAACTTTGAAGTCAATGGTCATTCCAGCCATCTGCCATTCCTGCAACTTTCTCTGCTACCTTCTAGGGGTTTTTTTAAGCCTTCCTAAAACAAACTAAATTGAGCACAGTATTGAACCATGAGACAAAGCGAAGATGTACACAGTTCACATATTGTCCCCTTGCCCTTCTGCTTCCCATTGACCATTGAGGTAATGCCTTCAAAGAGTTTAGCAATAATTCCACATCTTGCTTGCAGGAAGAACAACTTTAACTCCATTTTTTTTGTTTTCTTCTTTTTTTTCACATGTGGGGAAGCAGGAAGCCTAGCTGCCCCTCCTCTCCTCATCGCCCCCTCCAGCAGGGTTGTCTGCCCCCCATCCCTCCAACACTGTGACACCAAATTCCATCAATTATTTTCTGTGAAATCACTTGATGTTGTAAAGTTCTTCTGCAACTGTCACAGCTTTACATCTAAGCAGTACATTGTTTTTACCTTATAGCTGATTTTTAAGACTGCTTTCAAGTCCATGTTTTGATCAGTTACAAACACAGAAACCCCCCGTATCTTTCCAATCTTTTTTCTCCACTGTGGAAAGTTAGGCCTTCTGTTTCTCATCCTTCACCTCCCCACCCATGCCCAGACCTCTTCCCCAGTCTGTTCATGAAGAATCTTATCAAAGACCCTGGGAATCCCTTGCCTGTGTGGACCAGCCCAGCCCTGCCTGTAGCCTGGCTGACTCCTTCAAACAACTGAAGTGCTGCAAGAACCTCTCTTCCAGAAGTCTGCTTTTCCCTTTCCTAATCCATATGCCTACTAAGACTTTTCTATTACAGGTTCTATCAATTTGCTGACTTAATGCTTCGCAGTTTCTGGCCCATGCTACTGCCAGGAGCCTCTGCCCCTTCCTGTGGGGTTCCTCCAGAACTCTTCAGAGCAGAGTCCTGCTAAGTCAGTGGCTTTTTCCTTTATGGTTCCTCCACGTGAGACCACTTTTCAGGATTTATTCTCCATACGGAGGTATCTTTCAATTCTGCTCTTAAACACACGAGAAGAATCTCTCCTCCTTCCCCTCCCTGTAATAGAGGCCTTCTTCCCTTTCCCTACCTCCACATGTAATACTTTCCTATTTGATCACATTCGACTTTCTGTGGACTTTGGCTGGATTCCCCCCTGCTCTGTTTTCTCAGGGGTTGTTACATTTAACACAAACACCTAAGCTGCTTTTTGGTAACTCCTCTGTGACCCACACATATATCACACCCTTTACTGTATCCAACAGTAGCTCATCCATTTTCATGTAATTTTAACTTCAAAGTTAGCTACTATTACAGAAGGTACTCTTTTTGTCTGTTTCTATTATGGAAGGACATTGTATTTGAATACATTGCATCATCATCATTCTGTAACTACATCTCATACAATATTCCATGCATCCTCTGGGATTAAAACTTTTTGGGGATTTTCCAACAAGTTCCTTTGAGAATCCTGTGGCTGGCAAAGGAGACACAAGCTCCTATGGGAGAGGCATGATGGGACAATGCTGCTCCATGGTGGAACTGAGGCTGTATGCTGGGTGTGCAGCTGCACATCCTCCTTCCCTTCCCACAGGTCAGCTTTGCTTCTGTCCGAGTCAGCACAGATCCACAGTTTCATCACCACTAGCACCACGAGCACTGATGTTAAAGAGTCATTTTCCTGCACACTCTGCATCTCTAGCTAACAAAGAGCCTCTATGCATGGCACCATGTAACCCAAACCCTCTCCTTCAGACTCCCTATTCCCTAAAAAAGTGAACTCAGCACTTGGAAACACTGAAAAGGAAGACACTGAATGAGCTCATTGAAGGCACTTGCTGGCAGTCTGGCCAGCAGCGTGTTTCTTCAGTAGTTCTTTGTTTAAACTTCTTCTGAGCTGCACATTCTGAACTAGAGATTGTCAGGAAGTTGCAGGAAATGTCCAAACCTGGCTCCTTCTCAAGCAGATTAATTCCTTCTGGAAACTCCACCTGTGCAGTAGACGCTCCTGCCCAACCTCTCCCTGCTGTGTGGAACGCTCTGCTCCACGCCTGGTGCTGAGCTCTGCGGTCACGAGGAGACGAGCCCTGGCTGCTGCTGCAGGGAGCTGCACTTGTCTCTGCTCACAGCCACCCCTGTCACCCAGCCCAGGCTGCACCACGGCCCTCGGGCCGCCCCAGCTATGGGAGGAAGGGTCTTCAAACCCATCATCCACCTCAAGCCAGAACACCCATCTCAAAAATGTAATGCCATGCATTGACAATGGTGCTCCTGCTTTCCAGGGAGTTTTTCAGGATATAAACCCCCTCAGTCACCCAAGGTGGTCACAGGAGAGGCACAGGCACCATGTTCTCCCAGCAAGTGCCAGATAAACAACAGGATTTCCGGTTTAGTCGCAGAATTTCAGGTGGACAGCAAGGAATTGGGAGAACACAACAATAAAGGAAAGGTTACCAGACCTTTCCAGTGTTTTGCCATTCCTCTTCCCTTACCCCTGACAGGGAAGGGGCCTGATGGAAGCTATTGTGATGTGCAGGACAAAGAAGGCAGCAGAAGACCAGACTTTCTCCCCTGGCACTGGGAGTGTTGCAGGAGAAGACTAAAAGGTTCACTCGACTACGGAGTGACAGCGTCTCCAGATCACATTTTCTGGCAGCAAGTAACACCGACAGAAGTGGCACTTGGGCAATGCAAGCAGCCAATAACATGTGATTTAGGAAAAAAATGGCAAAAGCAGCAGAATAAGGAGGATTGTGTGTGATAAGCCCAGTGTGTGCTCTCACCCAGCAGCATCTGGAGAGGATTTTCTCCAGCAGGCAGGGAAGAACTCGATTACATCCAGTTAACTGTGCTCTAAACTGATTATGCATGTGCCAGGCTAATGGATTACATTAGCAAGAGGAAAAATAACATCCAATCAATCTCAATTTACTGCAGACCACACCAAGGCCTGAGAGAAGAGAAACCATTCTGTGAACTCCCCCCGCTGCCGCTGCATCCCTTCAGTTATCAGCAGAGACATGGCGTTACAGCCGCTCCAAGGACCGGAGAGCCGTGCTGGAGCTCGTCTGATCCACGCCTCATCCACAGAGAGGCTCTTCCACTAAATCAATCCCTCATTCCAGCTATGCTGAAGCGAGACGCCGTGAACCCAGCCATCCACCAACCTCTGCTCCAAGCTTTATCCAGCCATACTAGAAGGCCAATATATGGAGCATCCAAAGGAATCCATTATTCTGAAACACGTTATCCTTCAGCTGGTGTTTCACTGCTGTTGTGTCAGAGGCAACACAGGGCTGTAGCAGCACTGACACTGCCCAGGCCTCTCACAAACCTGAAAGCTGACAATCCCTCTTTGCCTGCCTAAGGAAAACATCCTAGGAATCTTTATTACAAGAACCTATGCCTGTTCCCCGATGCCGGTAGGATTTTTTTCCCCCTTTCTTCTTTTTTTCTCCCCTTTTCTTTCCCCTCAGTGAGAGAATTCTAGTGCTCCAATTGTTTTGCCCCAGTGGAACCCACTGTACATGAAGGGCCTGGATAAGGAAAACTTAAAACCTTTGCAATACATACTTAACAATATTATGTGTAAAAAAATTATAATACAGCTTTCAAACCACTCTCTTGTACCACAAACTGACCTCCACAGAGAAGATTCAGTTCCCTCAGCTGGGTTCTTGAAGTCTCACTGGGACTCTCCTGCCCCCAGTTTCCAAGCTGTGTCGCTCGCTCGGGTCTCCTGCACACCAGAGAGCAGAGGTGTATGTGCAGGCCCGATCATTTCCAGAGCCAGACTCTGCTGGGTGAGGCTGGACCCCAGCTCAAGATGGAACAGTCGCTGTCACAGCCATCCTGGCCTCAACAGTGAGCTCTGAGAAACAAAACCCTGCTCTGAGCAGCTCCCCACCAATTCCAGGTAGGTCCAACAACCACAGCTCAAGGTAAACCTTATATGATGCTCCTGGTTATCGCCTTCCTCCCTGAATTTGCTGGAATTGTTTATTCCTTGGAAAAATCCAGGAGTTTGGAAAACGTGTCTACACTGTGATGTGGGTAGGTACTGTAGAGCTCAGTGTCAGGTCTTAAATTCCCATTACATTAAGAAAAGTTTTCAAAGGAATAATTAAAAAGCACAAGGTACACTTAGTGTGTATATAAAGAAACCTCACCACATTCGGGAGAAAGCAGGAAGAAAAGGATGAGGACAGAACGAATAAAAAAAAACCTGTGAGAAATGAGCAGACAACGAGCGGGAGAGCACGTGTGAATGGAGGGGATGCGGCTGCTGAGATTTATGGCAATTCGTACCTGATTGTTCATACTAAAGCTATTATGGGATGATTAGAGAAAAAGGTGAAGCTTTAAGTCCAGTGAAAATCAATAGAAACGTCTGGAGCAATTCTGCTGCACGAGTGAAAGGACTATTTACTGTATCCGGAGCTCCTCTTGGGTTACAGCCCACAGGGTTCGGGCCAGCAAGCGGAGGGGGTTGGGGACGAGATGAATGAGACAGGAAAGAGATGATGGTTATAATGGTTATAAAGACAACACAGAACAAGGGGGGATGGGAGGAAAAGTAAAGACAACAAGATGGGAGTGACAGCCCAAATACCGCTGTGGATGAAAACACGCAACGCCTCCAACGTGCACAGCCGCGCACACGCTCACGGCTCCTCTTCAGCCTCCTCCCTCTCCCAGCCTCCAGCAGCGCTTTGCTCACAGATCCCAGTGCTGACGTACACAGAGCACACCGGCACCGCAGCGACGGCCCCTCCATCCAATCCAGCGCCAGGGAAAGCCTTCACGCACCACAAAGTGACAAACTCGTATGGGAAAGAGCCAACAAACCACAGGCAAATGTCACCTTGCACAACTTTTCCAACAGCGATTGTTCAATTTCTGCGCAGAGTATCACAGCTGCAGTGTCGTAAGACACACAAGCCCTCTCCAAAGCACTGTGGCGTGAACATCTACTGGCCTGAAGCCTGGACAACCACAGTCACTAACAGAACACAGGTTGAAGAGCTGCAGCATGAAGTGGGATTGGGTCCCAATGGAGAGCTCTCAGCAGCTCATCTCCAAAGGGTCATAGTCCACCGTGGTTCAACATAGATTTTCCTTGGAAAATGAAAGAAGACAAAGCAAAGCCAACCCTTACCTTATAAAGCTTCAGGCTGGCCTCGTGCCTCGAGTTCACGGTGTGAAGACGTAGCTTCTCCAGACTGTTGGTGTAGTAGTCGCACGCGTTGCATTTCAGATGGACTGGGTTCCCAATGGCCACGCACTTCAGCCTCCATTCGTTGGCTTTGCCCCCCTCCTTGATATGTGCCACCAGCTGGTATTTCTGCACGTGCTTGTCTGTCTTACAGTGCAGCTGGAAGTTGGCCTTGAGCTGTGTGTTGTAGCGGCACAGCTTGCACTGGTACGAGTCCCCCATCACCGCCTTCCACTCGTCCTCAGGGAGGCTTCGCTCCACGTTCATGTGGAGGCCCAGCATGTCCAAATTATCTGTAGTGAACTTGTTGCACACAGCACACTGGAAGAGCTTCAGCGACGGGTCATTTGTTTGCGTGAAACTTTCACCCAAGTTCATGAGCTCCTCAGACACCAGCTGTCCACCACCCAACCGCATGTCCAGCGGGATCTCGCCACCCACTGCACGAAATAAAAAGGGGAAGGAGAGGTCAGAAAGGCTGAATTCTTGCCAGAAGATAAACACAGAACATAACCTGCTCCCAAGTGCCACCTGTGTACCCACAAACACCCAGTGATACCACACGCAGCTGTCCCTTCGCCCACTCCTCCGTGTTGCTGGTCTGCACCAGAGCTGAAGAAAAGACTCATTGCAGCCACCACAGAAGGCTGGGAACAGACTACAGTCACCCTTGCTACCCACTTGCTGAAGGATCATCCAGCCCTCTGCCCATCAAAGGCAGTGAGAAAACCCCTACAGACTTTGAGAGGATGAGGAATTCTATAGCACCACACTGAAAGTTTCCGTGGCCATTTCGAGAACAGCATTAATACTTCATTCTGTTTTTTCTTGCCTCCCAGAAGAAGCAAATGCTACCTCATGCAGTAGCTAAGCACAGTCTCTACCACATAAAACAAAGGTCAACAGTCACAAGCCCAGGTGATGGCTGCATTACAGGGAGGTCACCGCACTGCTATCACAAGCTGGCACCAGTGCAGAACACGGCACGGACAGAAACAACCTGGAAAGTGCTACTCCTGCACTATTATATCTCATCTCTTGTCCAAGAGTTCAAAATGGTGAAGAATCTTCTAAAAACAGTGTTGACAAGGTAAAGACAACAACTAATAAAGACAGTTACTCAGAGAACATGTCAAGGAAAGCCAGGAGGACCCTGTGTTTGTCAGGCTGACTCTTCAAACCAGAGCTCAACTCTGCTCACTCACAGCTACTGAGCACAAGCTCCTACTCACACCAGAGCACCTGAGAGATGCAGACAGAGAAACCCTGTAACAAGCACAGAGACCAACCAGGACCCCTCTGCCATGTTGCTCTCCTTTTCCATTTTTAAGACATTTACGGTCTTTCTACAGCTTTTTAGTATTTTACCTTGATTTGATGTCACAGCTCAGCTTAACAATCCTATGAAAGGAAACCAGGTCAACAACTCATCAGTTAATCAAAAAGAGATGTCATTTCCTTAACTTTTCATTTCCTATGTTGCAACCTATTTGCTGAGAAGCAAATGCTCTCTAAGTCACTCTCTCCTGAACTCACCACACAGGAAAAACCCAAAAGCAGACTCTTCTGAATTATTAATGTTCTGCTCAGTTTTGGACCAAAGTATAAGAATGGGAGAGATCTGCTTCACTTCTCGCGAAGCTCACAGCGTGTGTATCTGAGTCGAAAGGGCCAAGCCGGTGTCAAGTGCTTATTAACATGGGCAGGGCCTCCCTCTGCAACCTCAGTGTGAGGTCTGCAACCATCAAGTGCACAGCTCACAAATCGCTCTCCAGGCAGCTCATGGACATCCAAGGCTCTGTCATTTACTTTAGGAGCTTCCGTTAAAACGCTCCCAACTTATCGTAACTGCCCTGTGCTTCAGGAAGGAGGGGCTCTGAGCTTCAAAAGCCTCCAACCCCATCCATCACTCTGGCAGCAGAGGAACACCACCCCTTCCACCCCTCTCAAACCTGCTTACCTTGTCTTCTCAAGGCAACAGAGCGTGGAACAAACTGGCCCCGAACAAATACACCTGCCTCTGGGAGTGCCAGCAGCTGACTGCACCCTCTCTCAATGCTATCCACCAAACTACCCCCACTCCTCACCAAACCCAGCAGAAGTTGTCAGGAAACACTGCAGTTAGGATGCTTTCCACAGTGAGGAAGAATGTTCAGCGCATGGCATCCGTAACCCGTATCTGCTGTTGCATTAACTCCCTAGGAAAACTCTTCGAAAATGTACCAGAAAAGCCACAAGATGAGAAAAACTGCTCTGGGTGAACACAGATGAGAAATCTGCACTGTGCAGCCTCCATCCTTGACCACCACAGAAAGGCAGCTCACGGGGCCACAGCACCAGACCCCTTTGCTGGCTCTCTCACACGAACACGGTGGAAACCCCTGCAGCCTCACCTAGAGATGGAGCCATCGTTGCCATGGGGTTGGTGGGATCAAGCTGGAACCCCCCCATCATGAACTGTGCATCTGAGGAAGTGCTGTCCATCTTCAAGTTGGGAAGGTTCATGTTCTGTGCCAGGTAGTACTGGTAGAGCTCGGCCTCGGCAGGGGACGGCAGGCTGCCGAGGCCCAGGTGCCGGTTATGCTGGATTTGGGACATGTTTTGCTGAAGCAGCATCATATTGTGCATGTGCTTCTCACTGGTCATGTGAATCCGAAGGTTTCTAGCTACGTTGGTCTCATAGTCGCACACCTCGCACCGCCATGTAGGTTTGGTTTTTGGTTTGGTGGGGGAGGGAGCCCCACAGGTGCTACCGATGTTGGCGGCGGCGGCTGCTGCAGCGGCAGCGGCCGCCGCAGCTGCCCCCGCGGTGTGGCTGAAGACTTGCTCTCCCCCTCCGTTCTGCAGGTTCTGCATGTTGTTGAGATGCTTGTCGGACTGCATATGAATACTGAGGTTGCCTTTGGTAGTTGTGGAGTAGTTACAGACCTCGCAGCGGAAGGGCTTGTAACCACAGGTGTAGCTCTCGCCCCGCGCCAGCCGCGGGTGCGGCTGCCCGCTCTTGCAGTAGACGCAGGAGCCACCCGGCTCAGGATGTTTCTCCTTCATGTGCGCCTCAAGCGTCTGCTGGTACTTGTAGTGCCAATTGCACTTGGGACACTTGAGTGTCTTACATGAGTTGCGAGAATGCATCATAGTCATGTGGCCACCCAGCGACCGCGAGGAGCCCAGGACCGTGTCGCACTTTGGGCACTCCACGCCGCTCCCCGAGGGGCACTCCCCACCCCCAAGTTCACAGAGGGGGCCAGCATGCTGGTGATGGGAGATGTAGCTCCCGTCCTCGCCCTCTGCACTCTCATTTGGTTCTGGTGCTGTGGCATTGTCTTTATTGGCACTTTCATCGATAAAGTCCAGCCTCCTGCTGCCCTCGGCCACGCTGGCTCCGCCGCCCTCATTGTTAAAGCTTAAGTGATTCCTCCTGTTTGCACCATCAAAGACAAAGGAAGAAGCAGAATTAGAACTAGTAGAAGCCGTGCCCCGCGACAGGGTCTGGAGCACGTTAGGCATTAAGGGAGAGTTAGAAATGCTTTGGTTTGAGAGAGCAAGGTCCTTTTTGCTGCTGCCACTGCCTGCCACAGCCCCAACATCCTCCTGGGGCCGGTCCTCCAGTTCATCCTCCAACTCGTTTGGAAATAGTCCTTTGCAACCCTCATCATCCTCATCTTCTTCCTCTTCCTCCTCTTCCTCTTCCTCCTCTTCCTCTTCCACATCCTCCTCCTCCTCCTCTTCCACCTCCTCGGCCGGCTCCACCTTTTCCGAGAGGCTGTCCTGGTCGTCCCCCTCTTGCTTCTCCCCCTCTGCCACCCCAGGGTCCTTCCCCTCCGAGGATTTGGTGGGACTGGAAGCCAGCGGGCCCAGGGGGACTGAGGTAATGGGAGTCTTCAGCGCTGAGCTGGTCAGCCCACCCAGGTTGAGGAGTGCACTGGGGGCCAGGACACCCGCGGCTGGCGGCGGCTCAGCTCCACCGGCCGCCCCGGCCTGGAGGGCCTGCTCACCTTCCATGCAAATGCCACTGAATTTACCATAAAAACTGTGCCCAGGGCCCATGAGGTTAGCTGCGGAAACAAGAGGGTGCTGAAAGGTTTTGTTTTTTGGTTCCAGAAAGCTGACAAGGGGTTCCTTGTCTTTGCCTATCCCTTGGATGATAGCGGAGATGTTCTTATTGCTAAGAATTTTCCGCTCCTCCTCACTCAGAGTCATTCGGTGGTCGTGCACGGCATGGGTCACGAACGAGCGGACATACCCAAAGGAGAGCTTGCACAAGAAACACATCAGGATGGGCTTCCTCTTCCCATAGAGCACAAAGCCATCGAATTTGGACAGGTCCACATTGTTGGGAACATCTTTGGATACGCAGGAGCTTTTGGCAGAACCGTCGCTGTTCAGGTAATCCTTGTTGCTTTTGTGTCGCACATCGAAGACGCGGAAGCTGTGCAGGACGGGGCTGATGCCCGCCAGGGCTGAGGTATTCGGGAAGGCCTGGTCTGAGCCCTCAAACCACTTCCCGAAGGATGAGGCTATGTGGAAGGTGTTGATGATCTGTGGGTAGACGGGAGCGGCGGCAGAGGGCTCTCCCTGCTTGGGCAGAGAGTTCGGGAGCAGCGAGGGGAGAGTCCCGCTGCCGCCGGCACCCCCGCTTTGCACCAGCTGGCTGAGGCTCTCCACGATGTAGGCCGAGCCGTCGGGCTGGTAGACGATCTCGCCGGCCAGGTTCTCCACGTCGCTCTCCTCCTCGCCGTCCTCGCTGCTCTCGCTCCCGCTCTCCCCCCGCAGCGGCGGGGGCGGGCGGGCGCCGGCGCAGCGGTGCTCCATGTAGCTCTGCAGGCCGGCGAAGGAGGCCGCGCACTGCCCGCAGCTCCCCTCCTTGCCCGCGGGCTCGGCGCCGGGACCCGCCGCGCTGCTCTCGGGGACGCGCTCGGGGAAGGGGACCCTCAGGCCGTCCAGGGGGCTGCAGCTCTCCGCCGTGGGCTGCTCCATGCTGCCGGCCGGGTCAGGGAGGTGGGCGCTGTTGAGATCAGTCCATTGCTGGTGCTGAGGAATGCCGCACCCATTGTCCTTCCCGGGGATGACGGGCGAGTCACAGCCTTCCATGGCAGGGCCGGCACGGAGCGCTCATTGCACCCGGTACGGCTCGGACCTGCAGATGGGGAGAGGAGAGAGGCAGGTGAGTCAGGGGGTGCCCGTAAAGATCCCACCACCACAAGAGCTGCTGACCCTGCTCCTCAGGACCAAAGTGGGGGCTGGCGTGCCAAGACGGGCTCCAGGGACAGCCAGCCCAGCCTTGGAGAACGCACTGCTGGGAATGAGCAATGGAAACATGTTGGCAGCAGCAATGCAAGAGGCAAACTGAAGGGGCCTGGAAGGTGGCAAAAATCTCCTTAACATCTTTCCTAAAGGGAGCTAGCAGGAAGATTGTAGGACCTGCACTGTCACCCCCAAGGCCTTCGGGCTTCAGAAAACAAACAAAATCATCATGGGAAAGCTTGTGACAGAAACAAGACACAGCAACAAAACAGTTCTGCGGCTTTACAACTTGGTAAAACTCGTATTCTCTGGCTCCCGCTAAGGCAGATGCTGTTCTTCTGGGTGTTACCCTTCTGCTAATGGCTTGAGAAGCACAGACCCAGCGCTACCACACACGTACCTCAATGGAAGACCACGGTACCCAGAGCAACTCCCAGCGATTTTGGAGTAACAGCGCTCAGAATGTACAGGAGACATAACTGCTCTGTTCTGGACAGAGTTTAAAGACAGAGATGTCAGGAGAGAAACCAAACAGGAAATTCCAGATCTGACAAGGGTGCATCCTGGGGATTGGAAAGCGGTCAGCCCACCATGCTCCAGGAAGCTCCCGGAGATCCCGCAGGGCACAGCCTCTGCACACAGACTGCTTCCTCTCACCCCGGAGACAAACGGTGGGTGCGGGTCCTAGAAGAGGAGGACACCCTTCTCACTACTTCCATTCCACCAAATCAGCGCGACTGGAGGATTCCCACCAACCGCCAGGCAGTCAGCGGGCCTGGCCTGCTGACCACGGCCGACATCCAGGGCCCCCCGTCATCGTGACCCCCTTTGCTGCATCCGGTCAACAACTCCAACACTGCAATCCTAACGGAGCCCTCTTCAGCTCATACAGAAAGCATGAAGAAAACTGGAAACCTGCCAAAGAAGACATGAGCAGCTGCAAAGCAGGTGATGTGCCGCAGCAGCACCGTGTGAACTACCTGAATTAGTTCAAGGAAAAGAAAACGGAGTGACATTCAACGTTTTTTTTCTGGTTTCACTATCTCCCAGTTTATTTTCCTTTACTATACAAAGCCATCCACACTTCCGCTGACTTCTCTAATGTGTTTGTACTTTCCTTTTACATTTTACTTCTGGTGAAGCTCAAAGAAAAAGCATTTAAAACTACCACTGAAGGCAAAGTAAAACTCTCAAAGCCCATGTGCAAGGATACCTGCAGAAGGACACGCAGCAGCAACGGAGACACCATCCAACGTGTTCACACACAACATTACTCTACAGCACCTCCAGTCTCACCTTGCCTGGATTCTATGCCATATATAGCTGCCTCTGCAGTTGCCCTGGGAATAAACAGATTTGCTCTGCAGCAACAGTAATCTGGTGCACTGAGCAGAACAAGAAGGAAGAGCAGAATCCTGCTGCCAAGAGGCGCTGGGTTCCTAGTCAGCCAGTTTTGTTCCCCTAGCCTAAAATAAGCTCCAGCCATGTAACGGCTCCTACTGCATCAGCTCTCTCCCTGGAACATTTGTCCTTATCTGTGTGTTTTCCTTAAACTGATCCCAGATCCTTCTGTGTTGAGGCTGCACATTCACCTTCCCACAACACGCCTTCTCTCTCCCTTTTCACTGCTACTTCCGCACTGGCAACTGCAATCCAAATTGAACCAACACAGGTTCATACAGGGAAAATGAGGAAAAAGAAACTCCGTAAGCCTCGCACTTTTGCCAAGTGAAGTTTCAGGAATATCTATGCAGACTTCAAAGCGCAACATGGAATGACAACACCCTACCAATTCTTTTAGACACGGAGCATTGTGCGGGCCAGCAGAGCCACTCCCGGCACACACAGCCAGGTGAGACACAGGCAGGGTCAGAGCGGTTCTGCCATCAAGAACTCCTGACTGGCAGGAGATGCCTGACTGACAGCCAGGCTGGAAGGGTTAGCAGGGCTGGAGGGGCGGGAGGGTTAACAGCCTGATTGGAAAATCAATGTAATAAATGCTTGGTAAGTTACAGGAACATGCGGGAAGAGGAGGCCGCGATTGATAAAGGACTGCAGCTTTGATGCTGCACTGGGGACTTGTTTATTGACAGGAAAGCCAATCTCTCTCCCGGCCCGGCCAGGCAGACCCGCACGCTCCAATTAATTGGTGGGCTTTTCTGCCTTGGCTTGCTTTAACAGCTCTCCCCCACTCACTCCAAGTTAACCAGCTCAAGATGTGCTACGCCAAAGGAATCTTCTCTCCTCTCCCTTTCCTCAACACAGTTGAGCCCTTACAGGGCATGTGGAAAAACCCAGAGCCAAAATGGCCAGCCCAAGCCCCAGACACAAGCTGAGCCCCTGCACAAGCTCAAGCTCTTCTGATGGTTCAGTCACCATCACAGCTGTTCCTGAAGGGAGCATGAGGCATGAAAATATTTGTTTCTGTTCACGCAGAAGCTGCAGGAATCATCTCTTGAAACTGAGAACAGCAATTTCCTTGCTAAAGCAAACCAGGTTCTAAGCAGGAGCACAATGCAGTTATTAGTCCACTATTGGGCCCTGCATCTTCCACCACCCCAGACTGCCCCTAGGCCACCTGTGTGGGGACACGGAGAGCTCAGATGGACAGACAGACATGGTGTGCTCCACACCTCTCATTCGCTCCCCCTGCCGCCCTCTCTGCTCTGTTTATCAGCCAGTCAATAAGAAAAGGTAGTTCTTACTTAAGGAGGCAGAAGTCAACTCGTCAGGTCGATCAGCACTCTGTCTGTAAACATGGTTTCCCGTAAAATCAATGAACTCCAGTTACAGAGAACAGCCTGAGCGCCAGAGGCTCCGGGCTCTCACACCGCCCCAGCTGCAAAGAAGGGCTCTCCTGGTCCCTTCTGCAGCCTCACATCCCACCACTGCCATGCCCACCTTGCCTCTGGCCCACGGCCCGTCCAAGCCCCTGCCCCTTCCTCACAGCACCACTGCATCTCACAGCCCCTTGGAGCCGATGTGGGCCCAGCCAGGGCAGCGCAGGCACCCCGGCAGCCCGGAGCGGAGCTGTGCCTGGGTGGCAGGCGCAGGTGACAGCACAGCACTGTGTGCCCCACGCTTGTGCCGCGTTCCCACCAGCCGGGCCCGCAGCTGGCAGCCACGCCGTGCAGGACACGCACGGAGTCGATGCCTGCGGCCCCTCTGCCATCTCCGTCCAGCCCCCAGCCCCATCCTCACAGGGACAGACATTCCATCTTCCAGCAACGCTCCCACCGAGGAGCGGCTGGTGCTAAAGCAACACCCTGCAACCCCCGGCAAGCTGGGGGCTCCTGGGCACCCCCAGCCTGCGGCACCAGGCTGCTTCCTCCCCGGGGACGCTGGCAGCGGCGCGGGCAGCAGGGATGGAGCGGGAGGGAGGAGGGGGCTCCTGCTGTTGCCCAGGCTTCCCGAGAATTAAATATGAACAGCCGTGCTGTGTAATTTTAAATTGTTAATTAGCACAGGGTTAATTAGGCGGCCCTTTCACAAGAGGCTGTTTGGCAGTAAACCAAGACTAGAAGCAATGAGGAAGGAGGAAAACAAAAGGAGAAAGCGACAGTGAGAAACTGTTCCCTCAGCTAATGACCCACATGGCACCATGGAAAAAAGGGCGCTGAGGACACGGAGAAGACACAAGCAGATGCATTACACCCACAGCCATTACCTGGCCGACCGGACCCTGTAGGCTGCCCTCCCTCTGCCCAGCTGCATGGCACAGGGAAGAGCTCAGGCCCTCAGTCAGCTCCAGGATGCCAGTGGCTAAGGAAAACCAAAAGGGAGAGAGATGGAAGGACACGGACAGCACAGGACTAACGGCGCACTCAGACACTCTGCCCACACCCCTCCTCACACGCTCAGCCTGGCCTTCTGCAGCATCCTCGGAAGGACAGTGCCTGGCGAGTGTGGAGTCCAGGTCGGCCAAGAAGCTCCTGTCTCAGCAATGGCACTTGATGACACTTGTTCCAGCCTGAAAACTAGGGACGGACATACCAAAGGTGAGCGAGCAGCCAACTCAACTTCACAGTCATAGAAACACGGAATAGCTTGGGAAGGGACCTTGGAGATCCCTGGGAACAGGTATGCTCAAAGCTCCCGGGAGCAGGAGCCCAGGCGGGGGGTGCAAGGCAGTCACCGTGACCCTCTGAAGTGGTGACACAACGAATCTGGAGCATCAAAGCTTTCTGTGTCGCCTCCCCGCACCTGGCGTGCTACACAGCACTCGGGTAACACTGAGGAAATTGCAAATGGAAAGACATGATAAAAATAATTGCCTAGGATCAAGAATTCAAAAATTAAGGAAGAACAGAATGTATGTTGCCAAAGCAACTTTAATTTTGCTCCTTTATGCATATGAATTATGATAGTGCCTGCAATTACGTGAGCACACGCTGCCTCACTTGGCAAGCAGGATGGTCACAGAAGAGGGTAAAACAAGGTGGCAAGAGCATGTTGTCACTTTATGTGACTTCTACAGCAGCTGCTATCACACAAATATGTGAAGAGTTACTTCCTAGAATAGAAAGATCTTTTCAAATTTCCTCAGCAACGCTGGCTGGAGATTCGAGTGGCAATACCAAGAGTTTCAATTCCCAGTTCCGTAAAATCCTTCTATCTTTTAAGTTAAACAGAAGACACGGATCCCAGCTCTCTCACATTCATTAAGGTGCCAGAAAGCAGCAAGATACCTGCCAGCCTAAGGGAAGTGCTGAGAACTCTGCAACAAGACTTGAGCTATTAGGATAAAATGGTACTTATGCGCCAAGACCTGAGCATAACAGGGAATGTGGATGCACAGTGTGAAGAATGATTCCTAGCTGGGGTTTTTCCGCCAGCATTTTACAACACCAGTGCCTTCGGATTCCTCTTATGCAATTCCTAACAAAAAAACCCCCCCTGAAAATACTTGTATGTATTTGCCAAGTTCAACATTTTATTGAAGAAATTACAAACTAATTTTTCCCTTTCACATAGCAAGTCATATTTTGCACCTCTCCAAGTGAGACCGAGCTGTGTTTTGGCACATGCCCCGATCACAGCGGAGTTGTCTCGCTGGCAAACATGGTCTGACGAGCAAGATACCAGTCTTGCCAAATCCTGAACACCTCACATCTCTCTTCCTCTTTTGCAGTGAGGCTTTACCAACCAAAAGCCCAAGCTCAGTTCTGACTTTTTCCAGTGTTCTGCTGTGTGCCAGACTGTTTCCATCTGGACGCGTGGCCATGTCCAACGCCTCTGCAGCGGGAGAAGAATTAACAAGCCAGCCCTGCCTGCTGGTGGAAGAAGCATCCAAACAACATTGACCCATGGGTCCCAAAGAGTCTTGGGGCTGAAAATCCTCACAAGCCAGTTGGTTATCCTGACAAAGCCAAGAATTCATACAATTGAAGAATCATTTGGGTTGGAAAAGACCCTTAAGAGCATCAAGTCTAAGCATTAACCCAGCACCACCAAGGCCACCACTAACCTATGTCCCCAAATACCACATCTATACATCTTTTAAATCCCTCCCTGGGATGGTGACTATACCACTGCCCTAGGCAGCCTGTGCCAGTGCCTGACCACCTTTTCAGTGAAAAAATTTTGCCTCTGTGGAAGTTCCTATGAACACTACGAGCTTTCCCCTCGGAGGGATTCTAGCCCATGGATCCTGAAGGGCCCAAGGTCCCAGAAGGGTATGACGTGGCACACAGTGGTCTACTGAAAGAAAAGATCCATCAGGCACCTCAAAAGGACAGGACAGTCCTCCCCCAGCAGGAAGACAGCCCTGTGGAGGGATCGCCTCGGGCAGCGCTCCAGCCGACAGCGCAAGCGGCGCCGCTCTGTGCACGCGCGCTGGCACGGCCACGGTGCGAGAGCTGACACAGGGCTCACATCCACGGGCACAGCCGGCCCCTCAGATCTTCCTGGCATCATTAGCATAAACAGCTTTTCAAGCAGCAGGAAGCAAAGGAAACGCTGAACAAAACAGGGCTGAAAGCTGCAGGGCTCAAGCACTTGGCGTGAAACTGAGAGAAAGGGGCTCCTTGAAAAGGTGAACCTTCCACATTATCCACATTTTCCCTCCGTCCTTCACACCAGCTAAAACTGAGCCAATGGGAGTAACACAAGTCAGGCAGCTTTTCAGAAGGCATTTTGTTATGAACTATTATTCCAAGTTTGCTGATCCCTTTGAGCCAGCTACTGCACTACACACAAAAATATTTATCTAATCTTCAGCCTGCTGCCATTGAGAGTGGAGTGATCCCAAGAAGGGCCGGAAGGCTTTCCGTGAGCAGCTGGGGACAAGAGCACTTATTCCTTCAGGAGATTCTTAGCACTAAGAATATTTTGCAGCAGAGGTAAGCTGGCTTCAGTCACATTTCTCTCTACACAGCAAACTGAAGCACTTGCTTAGCCCATACATGACAGGGCATTCACATGCCCCCAGGGCACCGAGTTTGTTCTCAGGTTCTGCAGGAACTGCTCCTCTTGAGTAGAACACTACAGAAGTTCCAGGTTTTGTTTCAAAACGTCACACATCTCACAATTCTGCCGTTGCGCAATTCACCCCTTTGCTCCAAACCCCAAACCTTTCCTGTTAAATGCTGTTACCAGCCTATGCTGCTGCATAAATAACTACATTTGCATCTGGTTTGCATTTTCAGTGCACCATTGTTGATCCAACTCCAAAACTAATCAAAGAGCTGCTGAGGACAAACTGCCTCACTGTCACACAGACCCCACAGCCCCCCAGGCTTCCCCAAGCCCCAGTGCCTCAGGAAGAGAGCCATGCTTGTCCCCCCATTTTGCCATGCTGCAGCTTGTGCTGTCCCCCCAGTGCCTGTCCAGTGGCTCACATACAGTTCCAGCTACCGCGGCTCTGTCTGGGCCCCGTGTCCTCCACGGTGGGCAGGAACATCCACAACACCTTGCACTGGGCAACCCCTACCCCCACCAAACCCCTGGTGATGCCTGTGAAGGGAGAAGTCCTGAAATGCTCTGAGTTTCCAGCCCTGCCACATGGCTTTGGGATCAGACACAGCCAAGCCTCCGTGGCCCAGCCAGAAGCGCTGCTGCTCCGCTGCCAGGCTGCGCTCCACAGCGATGCTCCACACGCGCAAAGAAACCCTGCCAATGCTCCTTCCTCCTACGGATTTACCCAAACAACATGTGCGCTCCAGACTAGTGTCAAGGGCCAAGCCAAGGGTAAGAGTTAGACTCATAAGTCATGCAGATCTCCTCCGCCAGGGCTCGGATCCAGTCCTTGTTAGGAAGCAGACTCACTGCGACATTCTGGGCTCCGTTGCTCTTTCCCACCCTTTGGGAAAGCTGATGCTTTGGATCGGGAGAGCAGGCTCAGAGGTATTAGGTCATTCTGTAACCATTCCACCGGCTGCTCAGACAAACACCGTGGCTGATACGTCAGCTCTGAACTACATACTGGGGTTGCACAGTCCCATCGCAAAGGTCACTGGGATGTCTGCTTACACCAGCCATTCACGTTTCCGTATAAACACCAGTTACAGACGTGTCACTGGAAGATAACACAAAAAAACCCCCCCTAAAACAGGTAAAGACACTTGCTGGTATAGCTGGGAAACTGCCTCATTTGGAGCATCGTTTAGGCCAACTTTTAGCAGATCCAAGTGGTCCCGTACTCCTGTAAACAGCATCCACATTTGCTGCTTCCAAAACAACACCCTGATCCAGACTTCATATACAGCCTAAGCATGTTCCTTATCTGGCCAAAATAAACTCTCCTGATCACAGCAACCATCAGGAGTCATCACCTATGGACCACCTGACAGCTCAAAGTCTCAAGTTCACGCTCTCAATGTGCACAGTGCACAGTCCCTCCATCAGCTGCTGCATCCCCGGTGCACCTCAGAACCACCACCTGTGACACACTTAACCACCTCACTTGGGAGAGCTGACACAGATCCAGGTAAACGGGGATTCCAAAGGATGTGCCCGACGCATCTGCGCGCACTGCCAAGCCCGGTGAGCACCACACGGCAGCACACTGCGAGGGACACAGGCACCTTCAGAGGGGAGGGAGGAAGTTGCTACGCACACATCTCCAGACCTCCAGGACTGAAAGCGTTACTCGGCTGCCTGGCCTCTTGCTAATTGTGGGTTTTATTTTTATTTCCTATTACCCTCTTGCACGCCTGATGAGATTATCTTACCGGAACTGACACAGCTGGAGGCTGCAGCCATACATGGAGCCTCTCAGGAGGCAATGCAATTTTATTTTCATTGATCAGGAATCAGCAGGGCAGTAAATGATGGGAAATTCCATTAGGAGAAATACTGGGCCACAAGACCCAACTACCTAGGTACAACCAAATCCCAGAAAGTCCCATCCGTCCTCAAAGCCCCATCTGGATGCAGACAGCAAATCATCTTTCTTCCTCCCAAAATGGAGTCAGCTACTAACCTGATATTCCTAATTGCTGCCTGCGCTGCCAGAAGCGGAGGCAATGCTGTCAGAGCACCCCCAAGGGCTCACTTAGCCCAGACAGGGCCTTTGGTAGAGCCAGCAGTGCCCCGCTGCCCCAGCTCAGCCCAGCAGCTGCTGCAGGGCCAAGGCTGTTTCCCAGCATGTGCCCATTCCACAGTCTTTGTTCTCACAGGCCAGGCAGGTGTGAGTGGTGCCGGCATGCCAATGCCTCGGCCAGCCCCAGCAGAGCGAGGAGAAGCCAATGGGATGTCCAGTGCATGGTCCCATTTGGAGCCCAAAGCCCCAGTAAAGCATTACAGTGTCACTGCAGAGAGCAGCCCTCCTTCTCCTTCACTGTCTCGGGGCACACAGCAGTCTGGGAGCACACAGGGGTCTTAGGGAACCCCCCTTCTGACAGAGCACCACACCCCACACAACACTGTTACAAGCCCAAACTCCTCCGAGCCCGAACTGAGAACCGTATGCCAATCCTTCTATTTTAAACCCCCCCATACACAGGACACGCACTCAATCTCTCGCTCCTGGATCAAAATCCCACCCTTAGGCCTCTGATTCCAAGCTGGGTTTGCCCCATCCTGCTGTCTCTTGCTGCACACACGTGGCTGACAGGTGAGCCCTGAGCCCCCCGGCAGGACGGCCGGAGCCGCCGACAGCGCACGGGTTAACAGGAGCTGACCGTGGCACAGCTGTTAAGGTGATCAATACCAGTGAGATACTAAAGCAGCGTAAGCCACATTATTGACTGCCAAGCAGATGATAAAACTGTTTATTATGGTAATTGTGGGGTGCCTGCAAGGTGCTCCTAGTGTTGTCTTGAGCTTTTTACCAAAATACGAACTGCCAGAGCATCACCTGTCTGCAGCCCCCCTCGCCCCAGTGAGACCCTCCACACGCTGCTGTGCCCACTGACCCCAGGCCACCTCCACAGCCCAGCTACCACTGGATGGAGAGGGTCACATTACCAGGCGCAGTCCCTGAACTGTTCATCTCACACACACCCACACACACCCGTATCAGGGCTTACTCCAACATTCGCTGTGCACCTTCTGCTGGAGCATCATTCCAGGGAAAACAGAGCTCAAACACCAAAACCTGGAACTTCAGTTCTGGATCTTCCTCATGATGAGCTGAAAATTAAGCTCAATTTCCCACTCTAAAACATTTCCTTCAGTACTTCAATTACTTTTACCCCTTCTTTGGACTTTTGTACAGTTTTCCACATCTTTTTAACAAGATTTAACAGAATTTATCCCCTCAGGACCCAAATTCTTGTGCAATGCATTAGGAATTCTTTTTGAGAAGACTGAACTCCGGATACACGCAGTGTGGAAGATCCAGCAGGTGTGTGTGCATGCAGGCCATACCTCAGAACACGCGACACACTGCGGCTCGTCACTTGCCACCGCGTGTCTGCAGGGCCAGCAGCCGATCTGCCAGCACACAGCAAGGCAACATTTTGATTCTGAAGTCGTTTCAAATATCAAAATAGTTTCTCTTGGATTAAACTCAGCAACACGTATCCCCCAGCCCCCAGAAAAGAAGCCAAACTGCCCAATGGGATACGCTCTGGCAAAAGCATCTATTGCTCCTCCATCTGCAGGAGCAGGAACAGAGGCTGTAACACACCCGCGGCTCCACTGCCACCACAGCCAAGTGACAGCTGAAAATGAGTTTAACAAGGGTTGAAGCTCCAGGGTTCTGTCAGCAGCTCCATGGGCAGTAATTAAGGAGTATGGGTCCCATTATCTCCCAGTACGGACAAGGCTCTGACAGCTCCATCTCAATGTTAACCCCAAGGACCATTGGCTATGGGCTGCAGGCAGCACTCGGTGCCACCTCCACTGCTTTGGCTGCCTGCTCCTGTGCAACTGATTCTCCTTCTCTAACTAATCACTGGTGACATTTGCAAAATAAACTTCACACCAGCAGCCTTACTGTAGACTGGCCTCAACCTGGACAAGACCACAGGAACTGCTTCTGGCTAATGCTCTGGACCTTCCTCCTTGTCCTAATGCCTTCTCTCAGCAGGACTGGAACAACCCACCTACTCCTTGATGTCTCTCCTTCATCCTCCTATTCCTTGGTGCCTACCACCCCTCTAAAAGATGCCATTTCTTCCATGAGCATAGTCAACCAAAGACTCTCAAGCCAAGTTTTTCAGGGGGAAAGACAAAACCATACACCTCCACAACTGCTTCATCCTTCCATGCTCAACCAACTCCCTCTTTCTCAGCTGCTCTTTCCCGTGCACATCTGTACTGCAGGACGTGGCGAGGACGGTGTCACACCTCTCCAGCTCACTTGCGGAGCAATGAGAAGGGTAACGATGGAACTGACAACACAGCTGAACCCAGCACTCCAAGGAGCAAGCACGTCATGCCACACAGCCACTGCCTTACAGGCTGGAGATCTGGACACAAGCTTCCACAGTTTGTCCCCTCTCAGCCCAAACACTGGTGATGTGCTGCAGAGCCCCATGAAACTTATCCCAGAGGTCTTGGAGACCTGGGGCTGCTATTTCAAACTCTCATCAGTATATCAGTTATCAACAAGACTAAAACAACCCCTTCTTATTAAAATCTAGACAAACGAGAAGATCTCCCTTCCTGTCACCCCTGCAATGAGCCATCTTCCATCAAGGTTTTCCCCCTCCTGTTCTAGAACAACACTCTAGAAAACAATTCAGTGTCAAGCAATTCTGTTCTACTCCTCCACACAAGTCCTGCACCCACCTCTCCGCCTCTGCAGGGAGAGGCAGCAGGTACTCTGAGGCGGTGCTGGGTGCAGGGCTGGGTGCTTCTCTGTGATTTATCCAGAGCCATCCCTGGCTGTTAATGGAGCAGTAGCCATGTGGGATCTGGTCCCTTCCACAGACCCCCTGGACCTGCAGCTCTGAAGACACAACTCACTCTCCTCCTGCAGAGAAGGCAGGGACAGCGGATTGGGGCCCCAGTAGCACTTACTTTTCTTGAAAACATCTGTTTTCATTATCACTATTACTTTTAATTAGCACTTTACAGCAGCCCTGAGCCCTCCCAGCTGGAGGAGAGCTCTGCTCCTAAATGAACAATTACAAGGTGCACTAGGAAATTTTTTCTCATCTTCAGAACCCAGTTTTTCAGCAGAGCTCAAAGACAAACCGTCTGGTTAAAGGAGCTCCCTTGAAAAGGTCTCTTCAGGCATGGCTCAAAGCCTGCAGGTCACCTGGGGATCCCTACGGCATGAACGGCCACTGAACTCAGGAACCTGAAACACTCAACTGATTACTAATGTCAGGGTCTGAACGCCTCTACCCTCATGGCTCACTGAATGGCCTCCTCTTCCTCACCTGGCCACAATAATTGCCCTGCAGAAAATCAAAGACTTTAATGCCCATCTCACTCGTGCAAGGCCCCTGCTCAAGAGTTCAGGCCAAGCACAAGCTCAAAGACAGAGCCCTATTAAATGCATAAGGAAATAGGTCCCTATGAAGCATAATTACTAGAAACATGGACTCCTGATCAAGTGCTTCTCTGAAACCCAGCAATGAGAAACATCCACATAAAAGCCCCCAGAGACGGCCTCAGCCATTCCACAGAAAGCAGAAAGACAGAGAGGTGAAGTGTAAGGATGAAAGGGCTGTCCCAGGGCCACAGCTGCCATCCCAGCAGCCCTGTGAGTACAGCACCCACAGACTCCAGCCTTTAATTAAGAACAAGCCATGAAGCTCCAAAACTCTTTAGCCAACACTGATGAAAACCTCATTTCTTGCACCCCTCGCTATTCCCTCAGCACTGCCACTGCACTGCTCCCGAAACCACGAGACTCAGCCGTTCTTGAGGAGCCCCCAGTCCCAGCACCCACTCTGCCCCCGGAGAGCAGAACACAGAAAGCTGACAGAGAAGCTTCCCCCTCAGCATCCCCAAATCCTTGCATCCCACAGAGTCCCACTGCAGCCGCCCTGCAATGCTGCATTTTCCACCTCCCGGGTCTGGACTTGGAATATGAGTCTTGTGCTCAAGAGAGCATCCCAGAACCACTCTAGAAATCCTAAAGTCGGATGAATGACAAGGCTTATGATAACACCAATATTATAATTTCCACTCCAATTTGGAATCCTTTAAGTCACCCAGGTTCCCCTATGCCCCATCACATTTTCCTTCCTCTCACCCTTTACAGCCCTTTTCTGAGCACTGAGTTAAATTCCATGGAAGTGAATTTCATATAAATGTCAAATAAATGTTACTTAATTATTTAACCTCTGATTACACCTCCTGCCGTGGAAAGTTTACTTAAGCTACTCAGGTGGGACATGGTTTGCAGTGTGCAGCCCGTGGTAATGGACATGAACACCACCACCAGAGGACCCCTTGGCTTGCTTTGGAGCCCAGAGAGCCCGGCCAGGGCAGCCTGAGCCAGGTCGGAACAGCCAAACCCACGTCCACCAGCACCGGGTCCTGCACACACACAGAGTGTTCCCAGTGCCAGCCCGCAGCCCTCGCCCTCCCACCCACACCCTGGGCAGCCACGCTCGGCAACAGCATTTTTTCTGTTCAGCACCTGCAATCCAGTAAGGACTGAGAGCCTCTGCTGAGCTCTCCAACAGCTGTCTCTGTAGCAGGGGAAGCAAATGCCTCCAGTGCCCAATGGGCCCAGATACCGATCAGACCACAACACAACACGGGGGGAAAACGACACAAAACGATTAATTCTTGGCTCGTGTTTTAGCTCTGGGCGAGGGAAGGTGCACAACAGAGCAAGAGGAGACTGGAACAGACAGAGGCTGGGATGTGCTCCAAGAGCCCCAGGGGCAACAGCGCTGGCTCCCAACCCCACAAACACAGGGCTGCACTCCAACAGGTGAGGGCTCCGGCAGGCTCCTGGGCAGAGGGAACGGGGAAAGCCTCTACAGCAAGATTCAGTCTGGCTTCTCCATGCCAAACCCCCTAGAGAGAGAACAGGGCTGAGCCATATCTGATAAATCCATCTCCTGTGACCAGGTCTGTATGTAGGAAGGAAAGGAAGAAACTGATTCAACAACTGATGTGCACACTGGAGTTGGCAATGGGAGGCGCAAGAAGAGAATGACATGAGAAATTATCCACTTCTACATCACAGCCCATCTGAAAAGGTGGATTGAAATCTAGTCTTCATTTCCAAAGGCAGCTTCCTTCCTTCTCTTCATCCAAGTTCCAAATAGCAAAGATGTGTGACACTCTTGCCTAAATCACACTCAACTGCTGGCCACACCTGTGTGCTGCAGGGACAACACAACGTGACTATGTATGTACGGTGACCATGGCCAACGCTCCTGACAGTGGCAGAAGTCAGACAGGTCACCTTTACTAAACGGGAAAAAATAAAAACCTCTCAGTCATAAAACAGTCTGGAACAACGTGAAGCTTTTCCAAGACTTGCAACCTCATTATCGTACGCCAGTGAAGATGCATTTACTCTCTAACAGTATCCTCGGGAAAACCAAGGACTTGCTGGTCCAACTTAACCATGTCCTGCCCATGCTGAGAGCAGAATAAGTACTGTACCAGAATGTGCATAATTGATTTTATTTTAAAAAATTTTAAAAGGGGCAATATACAGGGCAACATGAACAGAGGTTTAAGAGAAAATTCAATATTATAAATACCAAGTGACTTAAAAAGAGATCGAACAGAAATTAAATGGGAAAATTGTTCCTTATTTTTCTTTCAAATTCAAACCCCCAAATGCAAAGTGATTTTTCTTTCAAAAGCAAAACCCCATTTGGGAAAAGCTTAATTATGAAGGCCTTCTTCAAAGGTTTGTGGCAGAGGACACATGAAAAGATGGGAGAAAAGAAAGAGTTTGAGCTGCAGAAAGACATTGCTCTGCATCGCGACAACCCACTGGCAGCCTGTGCCCACCCAGGGCTGCGGGGCTGATGCTTCACCCCACCACCCAGGCCGCCACCTCAGAACAATGTCTGTCTGCGGCTCCTTCCTTCCCCTTGCTCCCCTCTGCCCAGCCACAAAGAATGAACTCATTTACACAACAAGTCTCTAATAGACAAACTCCTTCCCCCCCACATCCCTCCCCCAGGGCCGGGAGCAGCAGCAGGCACCCCGCCACCGGCACGCGCTGACAAGGTTTTAATTACCTGGGTGAAGGAGGATAAGGAGATATCTCCAGGAAGCCAGGCCTAAAGGAATCATTATTCATCCAGCCCAGCCTCTGGAGCATCAAAAGCTGAGTGACTGACTCTCCATCAGCTGATCCAAGAGGATCAGTCCAGAAGGGAGGCTGAGAAGTAGCCCTGTACACTTCTTCACAGCCCTGTACACTCTGTTTATCAATAAAAATAGTAAATACATGATTTTCAAGCCATAGGTTTTTATAGGCATGTCCCTGAGCTTGCTGAGATTAAGGGCCCTCCTCAATGTCCTTCCCCTCATCCTCAACTGAATTCAGGTCCTTCCTTCTCAGTGACACAGTGAGCCAAACTGTAGCAGGAGGAGTTGGAGCCCAGCCAGCTGCCATTTGAGCTCCAGGCTCCATGGGGACATAAAATCAGCCATCAGACCTTTGAAAACCTGCCCAGCCCATGACAGCAGTGTTTGGTGGACTACACAGCCACAGATGACACCAGGCCCTTTTCTGAGCTCCCTAAAATCTGCCCCTCTGTATGCATCCACACACCACCTCCTCGGAGCTCAGCCCAATCTGCTCCTTGCCCCCAGCTCTTCAAGGGATAGGATAAGCTGAAGACATTTTATAGATAACATTTCCTTAACTCTGTTGCCTAACCCATTTCCTGATGTGAACCACCCACTGCCATGGATGATCCTATGGATCACTCTCCATCCTACTCAAAACATCTCTCGGAGCCACGGTAAATGCCAGCATTAAAGACATAGCTGTGAACAAGCTACTCAATTGAAACAAAATTTTAACACACCACACCACAGAAAGTGGGAACAAGAAGGAAGAGGAAAACTAACCCTACATGACTACTTTTCTTCCAAGGGACACAGGTCTGGAAAACACATCAGCTTGTGTTTTGCACAGAGACGCACGTTCTCTGTAAGATACATGGACACCTGGGACTTCTGAACAGCCAGGCACGGGGGTGAAGCACCAGCCCCTCTGCCCCAACTCGCCCCACACAGGGGCACCTGCCCTCAGAGACACCAGAGCTGTAGGAAGTCCATGGGTTTGCAGAGTGAGGAGCAAGGAGCACCGCTGGCAGACTCTGGCAGCCAGGGAACGGCTGCCCCTGGCAGTGGTCACACGAGATAGCTGCAAACCAGCTCCCTTTTCTAAAGGAGTGAAGATGATCTCAGCAGCAGCCACCGTCCGGCACAAGAACTGTGAGGCTGAAGGCCACGGCAGGCAGTCCCACCCTGCCTGAAAGCCAACATGAAAACTCCGACTTTCCCAAGGACATGAGGGAATTTCCAGGGTGTGACCACACAGCAGCAGCTACAGTCCAACCCTCTGCTCTGCTGAAGCCACACACGGAGGAGGCCCTGAAGATCCAGCCAAAAACTGGAATTAGAAGATCCTCTGGGTCTCTCAGCCGCATCTTCAGGCAGTGAAACGGTGCAGCTGGCTGTGCTAGTCATGAAATGAGATGAGCTTTCTGGTATCAGCCTGAGTCAGAGGACAACCCTTGGGGCAGTCCTGAGTCTAAGATCCTCTGATGAGGAAGAAGCTGATGCATCGTGGACTGTCAGATCACCGGTGCTGGGGTCCAAGATGACAGTGACTGATTTTCTTTTTAATCATAAGCTGCAGTTGCCAGAATGACCCGTCACAGCCACGGCTCAGACTGCGGATCACGCGCTGCCGGCGCTGGGAGCTCCTGCAGCAATGAGAGCCGGTGCACGTCAGGGGCCAGCACACGGGCGCTGCGAGGGACGCAGGGGCGCAGCCAGGCACAAGGAAGCTGCTCGATCACCACCTCAGAAGGCACCAGAACACACAGTGTGGGACAGCCATCCCTGGGCCTGAGCACTGGAAATCACAGACCGTAAATTCAACAAAATTCTAGTCAAGTAGTAGTAAAATGAAACAAAGGTAAAAGGAAGAGCAGGACAAACCATCAGGGCAGACCCAGCACTGCTGGCTGTCCCAAGGAGCTCCCCACCCACTCCTAATCCCCATGCTCTGCCCTGCACAACACAGCTGGCGCTGAACATGCCAAAAGAAACCTGTGGTGTAACATGGGGTCTCTTTGGTCCTGACCTACTGCTGCCTCCCAGCAACCTCCAGCAGTGGGACTGGGACAGCCCTGCAGAGGAATGCCTGCTTCAGGACAACCTGCATTCTTTCAAAGGTTTCAGTAATAATCATTTATTTCATTTCAGTTTCCATTATTCTTTATACAAATTTACTTCTTGTAAAGACTCGAATTCAAGTATAGAGAAAAAGCAAATTATTACTTTCTCTTTGAACCCCAGGACACAGCAGCGTGGCACGGTCCTCTTCCCACCCCACATCTGGCTCTCATCCCACTGGCACCTGCGAGCACTGTGAAGTTAGCCACAGATGACTTCAGGTTCAACTGCTTTCTCAGATATATCAGCCAAGAATGAGCCTTTCCAAACTAGAACCACCCAGGTCCAGAATGCCCCCACCCTTCTTGAGGGAGACTGAATGGAAACCTGGAGCACAGTAGCACAAGGACAGACCTGCTACTGTTCCAAAGCAGAGAGGTATGAAGGAGCCACCCCAAAAGCAGCAGCACCCAGGGAGATCAGCTCAGACAACTGAAAGCCACCAGCACACACAGAACTGCTCCACCCCACCCCCAAGGGACCATTCACCTCAACTTTCAAGATACCTTCCCCCCCTCTGTATTTTCTCTTCATGTTTCATGATTTGAGCTAAAAATAGCAGCTGTCACAGAATCACAGACTGGGCTGGGTTGGAAGGGATCTTAAAGCTTAGCTCATTCCACTCCCTGCCATGGGCAGGGACACCTTCCACCAGACCAGGGTGCTCCAAGACCCGTCCAGCCTGGCCTTGGACACTCCCAGGGATGGGGCAGCCACAGCTTCTCTGGGCACCCTGTGCCAGGGCCTCATATCTAATCTAAATCTACACAATCTAAAACAATTAAAAATATCCAAGTACATTTTCGACAGGTTCAGCATCAGATATTTGTAACCATCCATCAGCTCAGGAACTATGCTGGGTACAGACAGCAAATACCTGTGCTCAAAAAGGGCTGGGAAGACACTGCTGTGGGGTTTATTTCCGTCCTAACAGAGAGAGCAGGAAGTACTGTGAAGGCAAGAAAAATAAAAGAGAGAGCAATAAATGAAGACCGGGATCAAACATAAAGACACACTGTGAAAACTAACCCTGTGTCTCCCTTTGCTGAAAGAACTGCCCCTTCTTCCACACTGCACTGGGGAGTTGCACTGGAGAAGATGGGCAATAGCTGTGATCTAAAAAAGGCAGAAAACTAGGCCAAGAGCAGCTGACACCAAAATGATGGAAAGAAAATACTGCCCTGGATAAAGGTTTCCCCTCTTGAAAGGCCTTGGGAGCCTTTGCACTAACATCACTGCTGGCCTTGCTGCCAGTCAGCAGAGACCACCGATCCTTGATGAAATTAAACTGAGAAGCACATCCAACACACTAGAAGACCAGAATGTTACACAAGCTAGGATTTGAGGCCTAGAATAATGAGAAAGCAACTAAATCCAAGGTTATGACAGGAAAAACCTGAGTTTCTGCAGTAAATTCAGGATTTACCAACTGGGAATTACACAGGAGGAGACAGACTAATGTGCTGGTCAGGACGAACCAAAGGATGCAGCTGGACAAGTGGCAAACACAATCTCCAGGATGTTGCTCAGATTATTTGTGGAGACAAGGAAGCAATAAAGGCACAATAACAGCACTGCAAGGTCTCAGCTGGAACGACATGTATGACTGTGACCACGTTAGAGAGAACACCTGAGCCGGGAGCAGATGGGGAGCCGCAGGTAGAGCAAGCGCTGGGGCAGAGGTTCTCCAGCACAAACCTAAGGCTTCGAGCCCCCAGCCCTGCTGTGTCAGGCAGCTGGCACGTGCACCCGTGTGTGCTACCCCACAGTGCCCACACGCTCATCTGTCCTGGTGACCCAGCGGGTAACATGCCAACACTCCTCCATTTCCTCCGAGTTGAGCTTCTGGGACACAAACTCAGCAGCCCTCATGCGAGCCTGGGGCCTCACTAAAGCCACCGCAGGAGAGGCTTTTTGGTTTGAAAGTTAACTTTCTTACTTTTCCCTATTTATTTCTTATGGACGAAGATAAGAACAACAGGCCACAGTGACTGTGCCATTTATTATGCAACTGTTTGTCAGTTAATATTTGTGTTCCAGCAAGGCAAGGACCAGATAAAGGATGCCTTGGAGCTGCCCTCTCTGCTGGAAATGCGCCGAGGAGCTGCCGGGGTTCTCTGAGCAGGTCATGACCCAGCTGTGACACCCACAGAACTCAGCTGGGCTGCCCCAGCCTCACCTACCTGATACATGCTCCCTGCTCACACTGGTACCTGCCACCACACACTCCTCTACAGCTACAGAGCAGCATGTGTGAGCGCAAGCTTTCTAAATTTAGCCCTGCTTCTTCATGCTCCAACCTTTCCTTCCATAGCACCGGAATAATGGTGGCAATCTCTTCTGGCAGCAAGCAGAACTAAAAGGATTAATCTGCTACATCTCTGTAAAAGTACTCCAATAATTAAGAGGAGCAACTGCTGAACAAGATTAGCAATAGACTAGAACAAAACAGAATAAGCAACAGGGACCGCTACAAAAGCACATGCCGAGGTGTCACACCTGCCATCCCAGCAGAAACGCCTGCTGCTTCACCCTCCACTGAGGTTCAACAGGCACTGGACGCAGACATGGCCTACTTCTGCTCCCCTCCATCATGTGCCACTGCTGTCCTGGTTACACTCTCACCACATCTATTTTTGTATTGTTTTTTGCCACAGTTTTTGAAATGTCTGAAGGAAGCCAGTATTGTGGAAACACAGAGTGACTGGGTCCCCAGAGATCTCCAGGTGGGCTCCTGGCCACACCGTGTCCCAGCTCTGGTTACCGCCAGCACACAGAGCAGTGAGTTCTGTGACGGCACCTGCTGCTTGTTCTGGCTCTGGACTGTAAATGGGAGCACCTGTGTTGGGACGAGAGCTTGGCGAGGCAGGGGACAGGCACACCGCGCCCAGAGCATCCTGGCAGGGAAGGCCCATTCCCAGCCTCGGCAGGCTGATACCTGACCGGCTGCCAGCAAAGCCACACGACCCACCCTGCACAGGGTCACAGGCCACCTGCACAGCAGAGCCTGCTTTAGCAGCAGTGTGGGGACACTGTGACACGTTCCCATCACGTCCCCACTCTCCTCAGAGAGCTGCAGGACAGCCCAACACCAACTGCTTTAGGCTTGCTCCCTCCTCTCCTCACACGCTGCAGAGCCGTGACACTACACACTGGCTACAACAACCTGCCAGCAAGAAGCAACACAGATATGTGAAACACGACCTGCAACACGACCTAAATTCTACTTCTGCAAAATGAAGAGTCACTCCAAGCACCTCCCCTCATGCAGCACACTTGCTTTGTTTCCTTTCAGATTTAGGACACAGGTTTTCTAACCCTCCCAGGAGGTTCAGGCACACAAGGGAACTGCAAAGGGAATGGTGACCAAAAAGCAACACCACAGCTAACAGAGAATGTGTAAAATTGTTTGCCAGGCAATGCAGCAAAACAGGAAGAGCTGCACTGAAAAACCAGTACGAGTTTTACTACCCCAGCACACTGGGGCTGTAAAAGACAATGACAAGACCATCCACTTGGGTCCACAACTCCTCAGGCCTCCTGCAGTGCTCCAGCACCAGCACCTGATGCTCCTTGCTGAGCACATCACCAGGACACAGGCTCCCCATGTTCTGCTTCCCACCTCCAGCCATGTCATTCCAGTACTCCAGCTCTGTTCTCATCCCATCCTCACTCCTTCATAGCTTCGTTCTCGTTTTAGGGAGTTCAGCTTCAAAGAAATACCCTGGATGTTATTCCTCCTGAAAGTATTTGGCAGCAGATGATCTTAAGTTTTTCTTAAAAGGTGTGTGTGTATGCCAGAAAGGCCATCAGGCTCAGCTGTCCTTGTCCCAGGAAAAGACAAACAGGACAGAAGGAATCCAGCTGCTCCAGTCCAGAGGTCCCAGACACTTTGGGCACCCACACTCCCCCTTCTTCACTGAATACACGAATAAAGCTAATCCCACGTGAGACCAGCTCTCTGGAGCGCAGGTTTCCCACCTCTCCACGGAGCTGGTCCCCACCCGCCTGTCCCGTCAGCGCTCCGGGGGCAGCCGCCAGCCCCTCCAGCAGGCGGGTGCGCTGGGAGGAGCCCCGGCATCGTCACACCTGCAGCTCCCAGGCCAAGGGAAGGCGCAGGTGTGAGGGCGAGCCCAGCAGTGGCTTAGCAGGAGCCGTACCTCTGGGAATGGATTCGGTGTCAAGTGTCAGCACGTAAATTGCTATTGGCTTCTCAATAAGCAGCAGCAGTGAGCTAAGTGTTTCCCTGTGTCGTGCAGGCTCTCTCTGACTCAATACAGCAGTATTGACAGCACAATCACAGGGTAATCCAGGCCCCACTAATATCTCAGCACTTCCTCATTGAAAATACACTTTCTACTTGGACACCAGCCCATTAGCACGGGCTCCATCACCAGTGTCCCCCCAACCCACCAGGACATGCAGCAGCATGGCCTCCTGACACTTCCTGGGGCACAGCCCAGGGCGCCACAGAAAAGGGCTCCTTGCCATGAGAAATAACCAATGGAAAAAGGATGAAAGCTAATCAGAAAGTCTTTATGGCTCAAGTCTCTGTAGGTTCTGGAAAAAATTGGTATTTCCTTGCTAGACAAGAGAAGTTCATTCAGGGAATTAACTCTGTTCTCGCCCCTGACCCTCTGCCTGTCATCCGTCCTCGCTATCTTACCTCTAAACCTCGACCACACGTTCCTCCAGGCAGCAGTTTCTCCTTTCACTCATGGAAAACAAGAGACCTGCACCTGCACAGCAGGAAAACCTACATCCTACTCCCTACTGCAGGGCATGGATGCTCTGGAGGATCCTTAATACTCCTCTGGCATTTGGAGAAGAGGGAGGTTTGCTCATTTGCAGGTATCTCGTGTTACCAGCCACTTGAAGACAAGATCAGAAAGTGAAACATGTTAAAAAAGCTGGTGTGGCCTGGTGGGTCCCCTTGGGCTGGATCAAGCAGCCGGTGTGCTCCCAAGGCTGTCCCTGCGGAGCTCGCCGGAGCCGCTCACGCCAGGGTCACCCACAACTCCCGGCGCTGCGTTCATCCGACTGAGGCACGCGGCTCCACGCTCCCCACATTCAGAAGCTGCATTCATGTGGAAAGCTGGTGCCTCACCGCACGCAGCACACAAACGGGACTGCAGAATGGGCTGATCCACTCAGTTTAGGTTTAATCTATTTTGGTAACAATAACAGCAGACCCAGGAGGACAGACATCTCGAGGAGGGCAGCACACACCGTGCCCAAGGCCTCCAGCTGCCCCATACAACTCTTTCTGAAGACCATCCACAATGATTTCACTGCCACTGCTGCCATAGAAAAATGGTTAATCTAAGGACCAAACCGGTAAACTAAGGGTGCCTTTAACAACTGCATCCCAACACACCTGGCATAGTGCCAGATCTTTAACCAACACAACTTTATCATGTCCCAGCACTGATATGCAGCAATCTTCCACCTCACCAAAGCTGTAACAGCACCAAGTTACTGGAGAACCGCAGATAAACCAAGATGGGAAGCACTTCCAACAGCAGTGCATGCTGCGACCCTGCTCCCAGCCGGCCCAGCACCGTGCTATCCCACTGGACACGGCATGCCGCAGAGAGCCGAGCAGAAGCGTTTGACAGAGAACCCCTCTGGCATGCTCACATCAATGTGCCATTGTTGGAATTTCACAGGCAGGGTCAGGAGCCTTCTGGGGAGACAGGGAAGGTGATTTGGTCTGGAGGCAGATGAGGAGCAGACCCCTAGTTAGGAAGAGGTTAACGCTGCTCCTGCCTGCAATCTGATAAATGGTCTGCAGAAAGCAGGTTCTCTCACTTTGAGATATGATGTCACTAACCTTTATTGATCCACAATCAGAGAACTTTGCTTATCTCTCTCCTGTGATATGCCCTCCTGTACTCAACTAGTGTTTAATACACTGCTGGGCATCTGGCACTCGCTACAGCTCCCACTACACCTCTGCTGGCCCACAAGGGACAATGCCTGACAGGCTGTGTCTGTAAGTTACAGACCAGCTAACTCGAGGGGCAAATGCAGGCGTGCACCCCCTCCCACCCCACCACCTCCACCAGGAACCTGTGTTTCAGAGAGTATTATACACCTGTACTGGAACACCTGGTGAGAAGAGGGGGCTAACAGCAGAGACACGGTCCAACGTGGTCTTACAGCCTCTGAACCCGAGGTGAGCAGGTGGCCTCTGAAGTTACTGTTCCTGTGGGAGTGGAACAACTTCTACTATTTTACAGAAACAACACTTTACTTTTAGCCTCAACTTCCTTTCTAATATTTGAGGTGAAACACAAAGTTAGGTGACTAATACAGCAACTATCAATGAGCCACTGGCTCCGACGCGGCAGCAAAGCCGCAGACTTATGCCCCAAATCCAGCGGGGTTTGCTTCCAGTACACGAGTGATGCCGGAAAACAGCTCAACAGACAGGTAGCAAAATCTGTACCTTAAACAATTAGACCAGTCATGTGTAGAGATGACTGGAGAGGAGCTTCACATGCTGGTTTTTTGCTAGGTAACACACAAAGGAGTTGCCTATGAGCTTGCCTTACACCACCACAACCACAGCAATACTCACTCACACTGCAGGGCAGCTCTCACTCACCCCTGAAACCAGGAGCTCACGGGCTCAACCAAACTGGAGGTAATGGAGAGGTGGAGTAAAACACCTCAAGGTTTGCTTTGAAGGTAACGTGAACCTTTTTGTTTCAATGGGGAACTGGTCTTGTAAAGCTTTGGAAAAGACAGAGTCTTAAGTTTTCCAACACACATATAAAATAGCTGTGACCTATTTTACTCACTATCCACCCAAAACACCACATTCTTGTATCACTGCAGGCCAAGTTTTAGGGTAGGAGTTAAAGTTTTTCCCTCTGTTAACTACACGTGATGAAGCATGGGCACGGGGTCCCTAATCCCCAAAGGAAGATCCTAAGGAGAACCACCATGGTGTCAGCAACACCCTCTTGGTACAGTGAGAGCCCCTCTGAGTCTGTGCTTCTGTGACTATGAATACACTGCTCTGCAGACATGTCAGAGGAAAAAATTAAGAAGAATTTGTCCACTTTGCAAAGGTCAAATTACTACATGTTACTGTTCTGATCCAGTCCAGTGATTCTTACAGCTTCAGACATGCACCAAACTTTCTTTTTTTCATTATAGATCTATTGAAACACGTGCTTCTTAAAACGGTGAATTACAGCCTTCTTCAATTTGTGGAAATAAATTAGGGAACACTGTTTGAATGCCAGCCTTGGCAGAAAGCACAAAAATGCCAAACTTAGATTTCCTGCAAGTTGAGAGACATTTGAATTAGAGGTATTAGACTGTAACCCGTTAATATTCCTGCTCAGTCATTAAGTTCACATACAGAACACCAAATATTTCAGGATGCAAAGGAGGGCATCCCACACAAGGGCCAGTAGCCAAGTCACCTCTGTCTCTGATAGCTGGAGAAAAATCATCACTGACCCACCAGAAGGTGCTTCAGCTGATCCCAATCCTAAAGGCGAACCTGGGCAGGCATGCAGATACTGCTAATGAATGGGTTTCATCCTGATGCTGTCGTTCCCTGTTGAGTGCAGCGCAGTATTTATGACAGAAGTCACCCCGGGCGACTCCCTGCTCCACAGAGAGCTGCGGGCAGCAGCTCCAGCCCTGGCCACCAGAAATGGGTGGAAAAACAAGCTGAACCCCTGATCTATGACATGCTCCAGCTAAAAGGAGTGAGGAATTATCTGCCATCCACAAAGTTTCACAAACCCTTTATCCAGCCTTGGACTGTGGGACTCCAAGCTGTGGCCAGGAGGGAGCAAAAAGCCCCAAGGAAACCCTGAAAACTTATTTGGAAACAGTAGAAAAGCCTTGTTCCAACCTGCCCTTGCCTTGGGCATCAGCATCACCAGGCGTGAACAGGATTCAAGTATCTCAATACAGCAAGGACTGAGTCACCCTTTTTAACAGCATCTCTTCTGAGGATCTGGTCCACACAGGCTTTCCCTCAGCTCGCCCATTGCCTCAGCTCTTCTAACCAGGGGAGGCAACCTGCACAGCTGCTCCCCTTTACCTGCCCATTGCTGCCAGCACTGTACCAGCAGCTACCAGAAATTTAAAGACATCATTCGTGCTGCTCGGCTGCTCAGATGTTTCCTCCATGAAAAAGCTTTCAGCATAAATATATCCTGCTGCAGCTCAGCATCTCCACTCCATTATAGACAGATCACGAGACTCAGCGATTCCCTGCCAAAACAGCAGACTTGGAATAGTTACAATTTTTAATGTACAGTCTATACAATAACTTCACAACATCAGGGAAAATGCAGCTCAGTGCAGCCAGCAAGGAAGTGGCCAGATAAAGAACTTCATTGCTGGAGGATGCAGCTTTTAGATATAAGCACGTTCCAGGGCAGTCTGAGTCCAGGGCAGTTCCAGGGACCAGTCCCAGCTACAAATTCCTACAAGGTATTTCTGGAATCTGGATCGGCCTCGTAGCAGGCACTGCTGTTTGCCCGGCAGAAGAGATGTCACTGCCCAGAGTGCTCTGCACAAGCTTAGGATAAAAAAAATTTTAACACTATAGGCCCATCTTCCACCTGGCAGCAGTTTATGTGACAAGAACCTTCATTTCACTGGATTTAATGAATGTTTTTTTAAATCCCTTCACCATGGTATTGCTGTCACCACCTCCAAGACCTGGGTCTTCTGCTCCAGCTACTCTGGATGTGAATTCCCAGAAATATCCCTACTGCCAACCCTGCAAATCCAGACAGGTGTGCAGTTTTCTCCAGCAAAAGCCCAAACTGGACCCGAGGGGCCAACAGAAACCCCTCAGCTGAGCACCCCTCTCCACACAGGGACCCCCAAACCTTGCATCCCGCTACACTCGGCAGGCCTGGGCTGGGACCCAACGGGCAGAGCAGAAAGGGGAGGGTGGCTGCTGCTTCTCTTTATTTAAAAGGTGCTGCTGGAGGTAGAAACACATGAAAGTCCATGTAGGACAAGGGAAGGAATTATCCCTCCCATTGATTTTCGCTCTGGGGTATTAGAAAGAACACAGCATTTATCTGGAGATTTCTTCCCAAAGCTAGCTATGGACTTTCAAACGTAAATGAGACTTGAAAGGGGCTTATCGGGCAAGAATCCACTGAAACTTCACAGGGGAGGGGGTGTGTGGGTGGCCGGGGGCGGGGACGTGGGAGCCTGGCGGGGGCTCTCTGATCTCTGGCCTCTCGGACAGCTGAAAGCCCCCCTCTGTCCGGGCCTCAACCCAGCAGCCAAGGGGCAGAGCCCAGGGCAGACAGCAGGGAAGGAGCCGTAGGGCAGCGGGGTTCCCTGCATCGTCGTCTTCCAGCAAGCATCCCTTCTTCAGAGTCCCTTCTGCAGGACCACAATCCCAATGGCATCGGGACCTGATGGCAATCGGCCACTCCATGCCAGGGAAGGCAGAGGGCTGAGGGCAGCTCCCAGGCTGGACACAGCCGAGGGACACAGGCTCACTGCCCCAGGGCTGTGCAGGAGGCTCAATCCTGACCTGAGGAATCCCTTCTGCAGCATTCCCAACAGGTGCCCACCTCAGTGCCACCCCACTCGGTGCCACCGCCAGGCCCCAAACCCCCAGCCCCACACAGGCATCGGCTGCCACGCCACGGCCCCACTCGCTTGGAAAAGCCTCGGCAGCCTCATCTCCCATCGCTGTCTTTCCCAGGTAGCTGGGAGGGTGTAATTGGTGAGGCAGGAGATTAGAAATATCGGCAGCCTCTAAGTAAGACTTTAATTTACTGGCAGATCAATAACGCTAGGGTTATATTGGCAAAGTGTCTACAACTCTATTGACTCACGCAATTCCTCTTATCAATTTATCAGAAATCTGGAAGCCAGAAGATATTGTTTGAAGAAAAAAGGCAGCAGGAGTCTGAACACTTAGCATGGGCTGCCCAATCAGGCACTCAGCACTAAGCGTTTTACAGCAGATGTATCAGCCGCAAAGGAGGCCAATATGATATGATTAAGAGCTAACTTGCTTCCTCACATGCCACACAGCCTTTTTAAGCTGCTTCTCACCTCAGACCTTTGCGCTGAGACAGTCACTAGGACAGACACGGTCCCAACAGCCCAAATGGAACCGGAAAAATCCGTATTTCGCTCTGCAAGGTCCTAAATCCAACCCCTCCTGCCTGGACCCTACCCAGGCTCACCTGGGTTTCCTGTAAAGTCTCAGCTTTACGGAGTTATAAGCCCACTACAGCGTTGGGAATCTGTTCGGAAGGACTGCAGAAAAATCATCATTTCTGTACTTCCTCAGAAAAATTCAGCATGGCGCGTCTGCAGTGCCACATTCCTTTGCCTTGCAGGGTGTGAAATGGAAAAGCAAGAGTAGAGAAAAATACATCTCCCATGTCTAAAATCCAGTGGTGAAAAACACTGCTGGGTATCAGAAGCGTTTCTTCAACTCAGAGGGGCATTGGAACAGGAAACCAAAATAAAAGACTCCAAACCCCCTCTCTTTCATTAGTCCTCAGATGACTAGAAAACATGCAGAATTCAGGCTCTGGGATCAGGAAATGTCTCTTGACCGGTGAGCTGCCACTCCTGGGAACTTGCCTTGAGAGGATGGGGAGCTCCACACTAATGGGTGGGTACATCCCCCCTTCCAGCTGGATGCAGTGCTGCACAAGTTACCACCCCACCTCACCTTCACTCCTCCACCACCATGCAATAAGGCACCACGGCTTCAAATATTAGTAAGGTGGTGACACTTATCAACCCAGGGGCAAAGGGTCACTGGGTTCCAGCTGGAACTTGCCAGTCCCTGGCCTCAGGCTGGATGCTGTCACCTCTGCTACTGAGAAGCCAAGCCCGGCCTTCCAGGGTAAAAACAAAGCCTTAAAAACTAAACAGAAGTTCTGACTCAGTAACTGTGAAAAAGCCTTGGCTGGAGGGCAGAAAGAGGCAGGGTCGGACAAGCACAACTGCCTGGGCTCCTGATGCTGGCTGGGAGCCACAGCCTGGCCACCACCACGGCCCCCTGGAGCAGCTCCTGCCCAGGGGTGCCCAGGGTCTCCTTGCTGCCCACCCCACCTGCCCCAGAGCAGAGCAGGTAACCCCTCCAACCTGCGGGCAGCTCTGGCAGACCCAAACACCTGCAAGGTCCACAGAAAATGAGATGGAATGAAAGATTAAAATGAGTAAAATCCTTGAGCCCAACCAAGGACACAAAGATACCGTTCTTGGGAGGGGTAGAAATGCCTGCCTTTGCTTCTGTCAAAGCAAAAATCCAACTCCCAGTTGGTGTCGAAGGCCAGCCATTCCCACTCCATCCTTGTCATGTCCAGGTCACCAGAGCCACCCCTGGAGCATCTCGTCTGAGAATCATCCACCCCATGGCATTTAAGGTGCTCAACCCCAACGCTGAGGTGCTCAATCCCAGAGCATCCAGCTGCAGTGACCACCTCAACCCTTCAACTGACACCTTTGTCCTGAGGTCCACAAGGGTCTGCAGCCAGTTCGTGCAACTGGGCTTGAACTCCCCTAAGGACACCCGGCACGGGCATGCTGTCGTGGGCGGGGAGCAGCTCAGACCACCGAAATGGGGAGAATAAAGACCTTTTGCTTAAGCTCCAGGAAGCAAAGAGAAAAAATACTAATTAACTCAGCAGCAAGTTGTTAGTATTTGCATACAAATGCAGCCACAAATCATGACAAACAAGGCAGGACAAGGCAGGCCCATTAGCACACAGAGATCCAGCCCGGCTCCTGTGGGTCACGGCAGGCAGGCTGCCAGCTGCTCCCGGGGGGGGCACAGGGAACGGGCCCTTATCTCCACCAACACTCCTACAACCAGCAGCAACAGAAGCCACAGGGATAAGGTTTCCTTCCATGTAAAACAAAGGAATGGGATAAATTCTTCAATCCCAGTCAACAGTAAAGTAAGAGCTGCCAGAGAAAAGCCGAAGTGGAAGCTCCTCACTCTGGCAGTTGTGCTGCTCCTCAGCTGGGATGAGGGCAGAGCAGGCTTCCCACCACAGTGGCCGTGCAGGGAGGATGTCTGTCTTTGTGACAGACCCATGTCACAAAGAACAAATCACACCTGATGTAGCAAAAGAATGTGCCCAAAAGCCTGAAACAAATGACCTGAACAGAACAAAATCCAGCTACAGCAGCAGTTCAACAAGTTTACCCTTCCAAAAGCCACTACAGCAGTAGGCTTTATCACACATTTCACCTCATCTTGCCTCCTTGCTTCGGAGGTTTCTCCTCCTTGCCCGGCAGAGGCTGCAGCTGCAATTGGCAGCAAGCTCGGGCCCTCCCTGCCCACCGGCCAGGACCCTGATGGACTCAGAGCTCCCTGCGTTTACACACTTTGCATTTGCCTAACGAGTCACTTATTACCACTGAGGACTCAGTATCACACAAAATTTACTATTTTTCATCTCGCAAAAAGACAAAACCTTCAATTCCACTCTTTGGGGTTTTGCTTAATTGTGTGTTCCTCCCCCCCAGTCCCCTCAGCTGGGATCTCAGGATTTAAAAGAAAACTCTAGCAACTACCAGTTCGCATCAAGGCTTAACAAAAAGAAGAAAAAAATCTGATTTCTAATTTTAAATAGGGAACTCTCACTGGCAAGATCCCAAGAACCTTAGACGGTGACTTCTATTAAATGCCAGTTTCTCATCACTGCAGCTCTGAGCACAGACCATCAGCTCAGGCAGAGAGCAAAGCGGCACAGCCCAGCCCTGCCATGGGGTACACGGAGCCCTCTGCACAGGGGGAAGGCGCAGCTTCAGAACGGTGCTGGAAACCAGCACCGCTGTATCTGCAGCCAGCCAGCAGCCGGGGGCTCGGAGCGGCCGCAGCATGACACATCCGAACAGCAGCCAAGTCTGAGCCGGCAGGCAGGATGAACGGATGAGCTTCCCACCACAACAGACAACACACAACTGAACCTGAACTCAACTGAATGAGCGTTACAGTAGAAATACTCTAGACTAGATTTTTTTACTCCTAAATGCAAAGTTTCAGAACAGACATTATTGAAGAAATCACAGCAGCTCTAACAGCAATTTCCACGCTCAGGCCCTGCATCATCCGATTTAGAAACCATCCTTCTGGCTTTTGAGTGTGTGTTCGCAGGAGAAACCACTTCTGCTTCTCCTCACCTGGGAGCCAGTTAAGATCACATTTTCACTCTGGGCTATGATGTTTTGCTTTACTAATGACTTCATAGAGAATAAACCATTAAGAAATCATCAGTCTATGGAAACAATCGGAATCTGGAGGTTTTACACAGGAATCACTCTGTAGTGACCAGGAAAAGGGGCGTCTATACAAAGATGTCCCCAGCAGAGCCCCCCACTGCCCTGGTGCTTGGATGTGGATGGACAGATGGACCTCAGTGTAGAGTCTAAACACACCCAACGTACAAGCACACTGAGAACACTACACATACACACAGCTGAGACCCAGGAGCACATCCAGACCCAGCACAACCCGCACCAGGGCATGGCACAGCGTGTGCCTGGCCACCCTCCTCTCTGCCAGTGGCCGGTGCAGCCTCTGCCAGCCCCTCCACTGCCACCAGTTACATCCCAGAACTCTGCAAAGTTAGAAAGACACAAAAGAGACTCCTTGGACATGAGATTAGGCAATTGCTTAAATAAAACCAAAATCAGTTTCAAAACCTGCAGCAAATATTTGGTTTGGAACTGCAAAGAGCACTGGACAGGGGAGGAGGGAGCTACCCCGGGATGAGAAGGAGCTACTTGGGGCAGGTATAGACCCCTCAGAAAACAGGATCCAGATCCTTCAGAAAAACACTGGCCAGTGCTGCTGCAGAGGAACAGGGGGTGGAGGGGGAGCAAACAGATTGTTTGTTTATTTAGGCAGGTGAAACCACAAACAGAAGCCATCCAGGCTGCCAGCTCCAGGTGCTGGCTTCGCACGGAACACACGGAATGCAGCAGGGCATGAAGCCCGCGGCAGCGGCTGGAGCAGGGCCAGAGCAGCACACGGCAGAGCCCAGGGACGAGGCCCTGGCTGCCAGCAGCCCCAGCTGCTCACCCACAGCACAGCCCAGCAATTCCCACCCAGCTCCCAAAAGGAGAAGGATGCTCAGAAGGAGCCAGGGCACTGTGGGGACCAGCTCCTCCTTCCACGGTAGAAGGAGCTCACCCTTCAGCTAAGCTTCAGCCATAGCTCAGCTCCCTTAGGTGAAAGGGCTGCACAGGGATCCTCTGAGTTTTACCGTACTCCTGAAAAGGCAAAATGGTAACAAAATAAGGATGACTAAAAGCAGCGCCTTCCTCCCAAGCACCCTACACCAAACGCACACTTGGGCCCCAGCCCCACACGGGGACCATGCTTTCGGCTGGGGCAGCAGCAGAGAGAGCGCTCCTCTGGGAATAGTCCTCGGTCCTGCCTGCCTCTTCCCCTCCGCTCCAGCAAAGCCATTTCAACCTGTATCATGCGATTATTTCAAATAAAAGGGAAGCTGGCAAAAAAACCAACCAAAAATAAAAATATTTTGAGGAAGCTTTTTTCCCCCCGTCCTTTAGCAGTTTTTCTAACCCAGGTCCCTTCCCTAAACTACTTCCCCGTGCCACTGCCCCAAAGCTCTGTGTCAGCAAAAGGAAAAAGCATCCAGGGTAAGGCTGGCCTTGGCAGCAGCATCAGTGTCACACACAGATATAACACCAGCCCCTGCAGCCTCTCCAGGTCCTGCCTCAGCACCACTGAGCCCTCACTGTGATTTACTTGCCAAGAGTTCCTACACACAGGCAAACAAGAGGAATTCAGTGCAGGCATGTGAACACAGCAGTGTGAACCTGCTCGTGGACATTCCTGTTTTGGTTTGAAATCAAGTTTCTTTGGTACAGCTCATAACTGTTTCCAATTCAATTAAGCCAAACTAAAATAAACCCTCCTTGAACTGAAAATAATGTCCACGGGGCATTCTAATGTGCAAGTAAATCCTTTGAAAAAATAGTAATAAATCAATGCAAACTTTTCTAAGCAGGAAGAGTGCTGGTAAGCAGAGGGTACTTGTTCCGAAAACCTCTGAAACAGTCAGAATGAGGAGCCAAGCACACTTTTTCACCAGACATTTCTCAGAGCCCAATTGAACTGTTTACCTAAGACAGTTAAAAGGGTATCAGCAGCATGAAACGCAGTCAGCTTCAAAGTCACAGTCTCGAGTCCTAAACATGCCACAGCAACCTCATTTTAGGCAAACACAGGCTCTATTTTTGTTAAGTGTTTCTCTTCCTCTGCTGTGCAAGAGGCTCATACAAGGAAGAAGGAACTTTAAAATATAAAACCAACCAAATAAAAAAACTTTTACACTCAAGACACTGTGAGAACATTAAAGAACAACACCTCTGTCCTTTCTCCCACAGTATTCACTGCAGCTATTTCTACAAAAACAACTTTTATTTTACCATTTTCTTCCCCTTTTGTAAACAATCTGCACCCTAAGACTCTCAGTCCTTCTATTTCCAGGCACCAGGGAGCCAGGAGCCATCTCCAAACCCGTAATCAACATCACCTCTGGGGCTCAGAACTGCTCTAGCCTCCTCACAGTGACCTGGACCATGGGGCTGACTTCAGGTCCTCATTCCCTCCGTGCTGGTCAGGCACAGCGAAAAGCATTGCTTGGAACTGTTCAACATCCAGGTAATGGCATTAATGGAGAGAGCTGAGCCTTAACAAAAGTAAATTAAAACAGCAGTTGAGAAATCACCCAGTCCTGCTCCACAGTCCAGCAAGGCCTTCAACGAGACACAGACATAGCTTTTAATATCCCAACTATTTGCATAGGGGAAAACTGTGACCAAAACACTCCTCCCCTCCACCTCCTGGCACACTACGCTTTAATGGCAGATGGAGCTTTTTTGGTTTCTCCACTTTTTTTTTTGTTTTAAAATGCAGAAGACCCACTGAGCACCACCAACAGTAAAACACCCATGCCTCTGCCCAACACCTCTCCACTCATGCTCTCCAGCAGTACAGAACTTCAGATCTCCAGAGGACAGCCCGTGCTTCTTGAGGAATCTCACCAAAAGCACCTCACTGACCATGTTGCTACTCCATGGGCTTTGTACCCAGAAGCAAGAAGGGACTGAGAAAAAGATTGCTGGGCAGATAAAAACCAGAGTCTTGACACCCAGTTCCTGCCTGAACAAAGCAGACATCCACACAGCCAGTGGCTACCTGGACTCAAGGAGGGAAACCTCCAGTCCCAAGAGAGCATCCCATCACTCCAGAGACACAAAGGCATGCTTAGACGAGGAACATGGCTAGAGAAGTGGCTGGTTGGACACTCCCAGTTGCACTGCCAAGAGCCAGAGGACCTTGCAGGGGGCCACTGGCAACTAGGTCTGCAGCCCTGGGCACAGTTGGGAGGTTTCAAGAGAAGTCAGTCGTGCTGTTCCGCCCACGAGGCTGACCCCAGCCACTGCTGTGCAGAGCAGACCTCAATCCTCCTCCTCCTCTTGCACAGGCTCTAAGCAATCCCCCGGGCACTTCCAGAGCTTGGCTCTGTTGATCACACATCTGCAGTTCCAGGTGAAACCGCTGCAAGCCTGCCATGAAGGCAGCTTTTCACGCAGGGCTGCACTGGCACCAGACCCACCACCTGGGGAATTTCCAGGATCTCATGCAAACCTCTGGGACTTCCATGTCACCCAAAATACAGAGGAAGCAGTGGAGACGCTGGTTAAAATAAGGCAATCAAGGAAAAAAAACCCATCTGTGGCAGCTCCTTCAGGCAGGCACCGCTACTCACCAAGTGACTGGTTTCTGAAATCGCAGAGGGGCACGTGGTGCTGACCGCCCTCCCCAGGGCTGGGCACCCCACACCAGCACACAGCTCAGGACGCGCTCCGTGGCCAGCAAAGAGCGAGGGGCTGGCAGCAATGTCCAGCTCACCACCTGCTCTCCCCTCTGCCAGCCACGAGGCACTGCTACAAAACCCATCCCGCCAGCCCTCCTCCAGCACCAGCCTGCTGTGGGGCAGTGGGTGCTCCTTGTCCGCCATCCTCATTTCCTGACCAGTAACACAACCAACCGGACCGGCACGCTCCACCCCGCTGCCGCCTCCTCCAGCTGTGCTGCAGGCCCAACACCATGCCCACAGGAGCTCATCCTGAGGAACACGAGCTCAGGATGTACACCTGCCTACACCTTCACATGTGCCTTTGCTTAGACTTGGACTCTCTAGGACTACAAACCCTGCCCAACATGACCAGTCCCCCACCCCAGTGCTCTGTTTCCCAGAAAGCAGCAACACCAGGAGGGATGAGACGGTGTCAGAAACAAAGAACCAACCAGCTCCATTTCTCCAGTACCACAGCACAGGTCTCCAGCACAACGCTCTGCTGGGAGGTGCTGAGGTGCTCTGGACAATCCCTCTGCTCCACAGCTGCCGCCAGCACAGCAGGTACTTCCATTTAAAATTTAAGGATGAAACAATGCTCTGGGGATTTAAGACCTTATGATTTTTCACAATTAACCCCCACTTACAGTCCCTGCATGTGAACTACACATCATCCCATTTCATCCTCCAGCTGAGGCAAACACTTGGTGTCCTGCCCAAAGTCAGCGTCAGAGCTGAAACGGATCTTTTGACTTCCCAACAAGCTCACGGTGTTAAGCTGCTTTTAACTGTCTCTATGGAAGATGAAAAACAGCAAGAAGAAAGGAACGGGGGAAGGAAGTATGTAAGACTAAAAGAGACAAAATTAACAGGAGAAAATTAAAGAGGAGAAATTTAGGCTCTGACATCTGAAGTAGCTGTGTGGGAGCACACGCCTGGGTGCTGCACACCCAGCTTCCAGAAGAAAGGCCAGAGAACCCATCCCTCAAAGTCGGATGCAAAGGTGCTGACCGCAGCACCTTGGGGACACGGTGAGCCCCGCCACCCCAAGTCCCACTGGGCACCTTCACCTCCAGTGTCTGAGCCCAACAGTGTCCTGGGCACATGCTGACCCCTGCCCCCAGCAGCACCGGGAGGGATGCCCTGCTCCTGGCCCCGTTCCCCCACGTAGCTGTGTACGAATGATGGTGGGCCTGCACTGCGCTGGCAGCCGGGGCGCCTCGCTTCAACACCAACAATGCAGAAGGTTAATTTGAACCTCACAGCCCTGCTGCTGCGCGCTTGTGCCTCCTCCTCGCCCTCCCTCCCTGCTCTCCTTTCTGTGCAAAGCCTGACATCTACAGTTCTGTCTGGCACAGTCAGGGGCTGCGGTGGGAACCGCACAAGGACACGGGGACATGGTGGCCGCCTGCCCCCCGCTCCCTGGCCTTCGCTCACCCACACACCACAGCACAAAGCAACCTCAGCCCGATCAGGGCACATGCATCAGGAGCAAAGACCACCCGGCGGTACCACTCCAGCGGCCACGAGCACACTGCTACAGTTCACCCGAGACCAGCTCCTGCACTGACACCCAGCACTGTCCAACACTGCATACCCAAGGAACCGCGGCCCGGCAGCATCGCCTCCGCGGCCATCGTGCGGGAACCTCCCGCACCCCAGCACGGCAGAGCCCCTGCTCTGCTTTCGAGGTATCCGAGGGCTGGGCACCAGCCTCTGCAACACCAGAGGTACAGCTGGAACGCACAAGCTGCTGTGCACAGCCTGAATCCAGAACACCTTCACACTGCACGAGCAGGGTTGCTTTGCAGACTCTGCAGCTCTCAAACCTGTGCCTCAAACACCAAGTAGCTCTGTGTACTTTCCCTGCTCACTCTCCTGAACCAACCTCCAGGCCTGCCAACATGCTTTCCCACCACATGCTACCTCAGCAAACACACCTTGGGGAAGAAGCCCCAGATTCTGCATCATCTCAAACAACATGCACTCCTCAGCCCAAACAACCTGCACCTCATGGCAGCTCAGCCAGACGTGCCTCCACACCCTCCTCACCTCCCCCTTCTTCACTCAATTCCATTATAACAAGAAGACCAAAACCCTCTGAGCCCATCACCAGACGTCACAGTCACTCAGGAAACCCATTGCCCAGCCCAGCAGGATCAAGCACATCATTGTCGTGTTACCATCAGCAATTCCGTTTGCGCGCTGAATTCCGCATCAAGTGTCGGTCTGTTTGCACAGGGCAGCCAGTGGCAGCGTGGAAGGAGGGCTAAACCCCCTGCTACCCAACAACGCCAACCAGCCATTTTGGAGCCGGGCTACCACTAGCCAGGAAAGCGCAGCTGGAAGTCTGAGGCGAGCCCAAGGCAGGACACAGGGTCGCTGCTGCTCGGACCTGAGGGTTTGGGACTAGCTCCCATCTTCCCCCGGCAGGGACCGATGCTTCAGCAGGCACGGTTGGGCCATGAAAATAAATACTAAGAGCTAATGTGTTATAGGCCCTGCAGGCTCCACTTTCCCAGATACCAGGGCAGGGGGAGGACGGGAAAAAAACCTTTTACCAGAGCTGCCAAGCACGTTGTCTGCTCCAGCATCACTGCCATGCCAAGGAACCCGTGCAGTTCATCCCTCACCAGATTTAATACCTGAAAGCCTAGTTACCACAGGGCCAGCATCCTCACGTTCAACAGCAACATGCACCACACAATTCAGAATACTGTGAAATGTCTGTTTTCCGGGAGGGGGGAAAGAAAAATACTGCTGGTCCTCTTTGCCTTTTCATAGCAAGAGGCATGTTTGGCACTTGTGACATAATGAAATTACAATCAACAGCTAAGTGTCTCTCCCAGCAGCAAACTCAAGGGCAAAGCCGGGTGGCCGCAGCCTGCCAGCGGCACCCGCTATCATCCCGCTGTCCCTCCACCTCAGCAGTGCCTGGGACGTGCTGGCAGCCACCACTGGCTGCGGTCTGTGTGAGCTCCCTTCCTGACATCCCCAACCAAAAAATAATTTCGTGTGGGGACGAACTTGGACTGTGCTCACAGCCACCTCTGACACACACACAATACACACCTGGCGCTCATAGCCCCGCGCACAGCCAGCGTTGCTGTGGCGACGAGCACCCACCTCCCGCACCGACAGATGGACACGTCTGTCCAGCACAGCCAACAAGGAAGCGCTGGAAGCTCTGGCTTCTTGCCGGCGCAGTGAGACCTCAGCAAGACCCGCAGCATCTCCGAGGGGAACGAGGAACGCAGGGGTGGCCAGGGCTGGTGGGATCCCCAACCCAGCAGCAGGACTGCTGCCGGCAGTGAGGGAAGCCCGACTCATCCGCCCTGTTTTGTTGTTTGGGTTTTTTTTTTTTAAACTAGCTGGAATTTATCTATTTCTCCAATCCCTGCCTACACACAAACCCAACCTCGGGAGCAAACAAAAATGCCTGAATCGCAGATCAGAGACAAAGCAGAAGGCGAGCGGGCGGCCTGCTCCCACTGCCCTCACCTCACCCCTCGGCGCGAGGCGGTTATATTTAGGTACCGCCACGGTCTGCGGTGCCGCGGCCCCCTCGGGCACGGCGCAGAATGCAGATTTTCCAGACAACAGACCACAACAGCTCCGTCAAAACCATTAGAGGCTGCGGCGCCCAGGCCTGTGCACAGATGTTTTGATTCCCACTCTCCTGCCACGACAGCCTTCGACAGCCCCATCGCTGCCGCCATGCGCTGGACACCCAGCCTGCGTTTTGGCTGTCGAGGAGGGAGGCAGGGGGAGCCCCGCTCCCCAGAGAGGAGCTCCGCTCTTTGGTCTCCCCCTGCATCTCCCCAGGGACGGGCAGCCTCCCCTAGGGCTCCCAGACGGCGTGGGGGACGACCCACCATGAGGAAACAGGAGCAGCGCAGCGGGGACAGCCCCCACAGGCACCTGCTGTGGCCCCGGGGGCCTCTCCCAGGCCGAAGCCCGCACAGACATCAGCTGCACGAGCCTGCAAGTGGCACAGGGGTCCGGCATGCGCTGGGCCAGGGGAACCTGTCGTGACCCAGCTTTGTTCACAGCCCACTTCTCCTGCCAGCCGGACGCACCCACTGGTACATGGCCCCCAAAGCCACACAAAGGCCAAGCCTTGGCCGTGCTCTGGTGAAGGGATGCAGGAGCCGTGAAACACTCAACCTCTCCCGAGCCTGTCCCTCCGCAGCGCAAACACACCTCCAGCCCCGGCAGGGCCGGCGCGCGCCGCCACCAGCACCCACAGAAGATGGTTGCCGAAAACTCTCCCACCGCAGACGAGAAAGCGACACTGGCAGGGAAATGCTCCCACGAGGGATTGAGCCCCCACAGAACAGAGCACGGCATGTGAATAAAGTTGATGTAAAAGCCACTAATCCTTTTTCTGCTTCTCCGTGCAACATTTTTTTTATTATTATTACTGTTATTTTGGAAAGCGGAAGGAGATGTTAACAGGGAGGCTGACGCAGCCAGCTGTGTGTCCATCAGTTTGGGATTCAGCGATTCCTGCTGAAACCGTTCAACCACTGGCCAGGCCCAAAGCAAATCTGCCGCTCCTGGCCTCTAGCACGACACCGACAGCAACCGGGGCGGGGGTCAAAGCAGAGAGATGAAAGAGGGACACACGCCTCTGCTTTTGTCAGAGCGGCCACCGCCGGGCCCCAGTGTGACAGCGGCCATGACAAGCCCAGCCGATAGTGCCAGGCACACGGGGCCGCCCGCGCCGCCTTGGCCCGCCAAGCAGCACCT
>VZRS01007511.1:0-13337 GCA_013398055.1 Ifrita kowaldi
GGATGGGGATGGATCCTCCTGCCTGGGCAGAGCAAGGCTCACCTCGTGGTGCAGGTGCTGCTGGCAGGGATCAGGGGCCTGGCAGGTGCTCCAGAGCAGGTGTGAAACCATTTCCATGGGAAAAGGGGCCGTGGGAGGGGAGGTTGCACACGGCAGGTGGGGCAATGGAGCCCTGGGATGCTGGGCCCCGGTTCCTGAGGCAATCTGTGAGTAGGAGGGTTGTTGCCTCATGGGACACAGCCTCCTCTCCCAAGGGTTTTCCAGCATGTCTCCATCAGTTTTCAGTGCGTGGTGCCGCTTTCCCAACCCTCAGTGACTGTTCCTTGAGGAATTCCCCTCGCTGGCACAGCCAGGACTCAGCCCCATCATCCCAGCATTTGGGATTTTACTTGTAGGGAGATTCCCTGCCCCAGCCCCTCCTGGGGATGAGCTGCGAGTGCCCTGTCCCCGTTTCCATCCTGCCTCGGGGCTGGAGAGATGGAGCTGGGTGGGAATTCAGCCCCCTCCAGCTCCCAGCTCCCTGGAGCAGCCGTTGCTCCCCCTTTTCACCAATCCCTCCTCTCCCAGTTCCCCCAGTGCTCCCAGTGGGTCCCGCCTCCCGCAGGAGCTCCCAGCTGGCCCTGACTCAGCACCCAGGCCCTTGGCTCCAGGAATTGCGCCTGGGGCCATTTCTTTTCCTGCCATCTGAGCAGGGATGGGGAAACTCCAGAGCTGCATTTCGGGGCGGGGCAGGGCCCAGCAGAGTTCCAGGGCAGAGGGGAACAGGTTTCCCCTGTCTGATCACAACAGCCCCGGGAGGAGGCAGAAGCCGCCAGACAGAGGCACAGGCTGAGATGTGAGCCAGGCTCGGGAATGGAGATGAGTCAGAGCCAGAGACCGCTTTGCCCACCCCCAAAACCTCCGGGCTGTGATAAGCCGGTGCTGCTGGAGGCCACATTTCTGCTTGTGAGGATCTCTTGGGAAGAGACTTTCTGAGTCACCCTCCACCCTGGTGTGACCCCCCTTCCCTGGCTGTTCCCTGCCCTCCTGCATCCCTTCAGTCGGTTTTATCCTCCCGCCTTCACTTCTGCCCAGCTCCCACCGCCCCTGAGGGTCGCTGGGAATGACCCCTGGCCATCCTCCCTCTCCCATCTGAGGCCTCCAGGACTGGGATGGAGCGGAGTTTGTGGGGAGGGCAGAAAGAGCAATCCTCGCTTGGCCTGAACGTGCTCCCAGCAGGGCTGGGTTCGGGGTGGGCAGCACCAGGCCGGCGTTTCCCAGCTCTGCACAGCCGGGATCCAACCCGGGGCTGGTTTTGTTGCAGTTCCTGCAGTGCCACGGACAGACAGGACCGGCCCGGGGGACCCCGAGGGTCCCAGCCCCACAGCACCTGTCCCTGGAGCAGTGGAACTGCAGGGAGGTGCCCACGGCCCCCACCTACAGCACCCCGGGCACCTCACGCCGGCTCCAGCTGCGGGCACCGGCCCAGGGCTCCTACCTGGGGGAGGTGAGGCTGCAAACTCCCCTGTGGGGTGCAGGGGGACGCTCGGGGGGTGCAGAGGAACAAACTGGGGTCCCAGATTGCCTCGGTGGTCGCTGCAGGGCTCTGGGCCCTTTGCTCAGTGCAGGGACGGCGCTGACTCCGTGCCGGGCAGCGTCCCAGGATGGCACAGCCGTGCCACCCTCACCAGGGTGTCCCTGCCTCTCTTTCCAGATCTCTTCCCTGCCAGAGGAACACCTGGGCCCTTCGCTGCACCCCACAGGTGAGACCCCTGAGCTGCTGGGCTGCTCCCTTCGTCCCTCCTGCCTCCCCGAGTCCTGCCCCGTGTCTGGGGTCACTGGCCTGGCTTCCACTGTCACCTCCCGCCGTGCTCCAGGCACACTCCCCCTGCTCTGCCCACCCCTGGGCTGTGATTTTACTCCTCCTCCCCGTTCCTCCCTGCTGGCCGAGGAGCAGGTGACCCCCAGGGCTGCCCCCTGATCCCTTTGTGCCGTTTTCTCTCCGTTTTCCCGCAGATGGGAGCGGCGGCAGCTACGGCCTGGCCGATGCCGCCTGCCCCTGCCGGGACTCCTCGTCCTGCCACGACTACGCCGAGCTGCAGAGCTTCCAGAGCGACCTCAGCTACGACAACCTGTGGGAAGCCGAGGAGAAGGAACTGGGCACCCCCTGCAGCTCCCCGTCCCCTGCCCAGCAGATTTACCAGGTCTAAGGGGTGCTCCAGGCATGGAGAAGCCCCCGGGCTGTTCTCTCGCTGGGCTGCCCTCCAGGATGAGGGGCCCAGGGATGTGCAGGGAAGAGCCCTGCTCTGCTCCCCTGGCAGGTCCAGGGGTCCTGCCCTAAAGCTGAGGGTGGGGGCAGAGCCCAGCAGCCTCTGTGGGGCTGGAGGAGCAGCCTCCAGTGAGTGCCGTGCCCAGGGGGTGCTCAGGGAGAACAGCTTTGCCCCCTGAAAATCCGAGGACAAAAAGGGTCAGGCTCCCTCAGGTGAAAGGGACTCAGTGTTCAGAGGGAGCAGCCACTCAAAAGCCAAAAAGGTGCCTGGATTAGTTGGATTCCTTTGCAGCAGAGCCCTCAGCTGGTCCCTCTGGTCCCTGGAACAGCCAAACCTTCCCCCGGTGAGCTCTGGGCGCTGCCAGGATGCACCAGAGGTGCCCCGTGCTGGCACACAAGGCTGGCAGCAATGGCTGTGCCCACAGGATCGCCCTGCTGCAGGAGCAGGGTTAGCACACGCGACGTGGAGGAAAAAAAACCCCAACCAGATCTGAGCACTGTGGGATTTCCTTTCCCCTTTATGCCAGAAAAACTCCTTCCTGCTGGTGCTGGCTCCAAACCTGTGGCAGGACAGCCCAGCCCAGCCCCTCGGTGGGCAGAGCCAGCAGAAATGCCCGTGATCGGTGTTCCCCGAGGCCTGCCCTGCAGAGGAACCCCCAAATCCCCCTCAGGGAACCCCTCCTTCCCTCCCACCCCTGCCCTGGCTCACACCAAACGCTGCCTGTGGCTGTCGGGGCAAGGAGGGGAGGGAATTCCCCACAGGAGAAACTCCAGCAGAGCCAAAGCCCCGCAGTGACCAGAGCAGGGCCAGGGGGGCTGGGATGTCCCTCTGGGCCCCTCCAGAGCCCGGGCAGGACACAAACAAGGGACAGAGTCTCAGGGTTGTTATTTTCCAGCCTCTTAGGCCAGATCCTTTGGAAGGTCAGCAGCGAATCCGAATGTTTTCACCTGGGGCTCCAAATCCTCAACCTTTGTTCCCTCGAGAGGCTGCAAATCAAACCCAGCGACAAAACCTCTGCTTTGGTTCTTTCCCCGGTGCAACCACAGCAATCCGGGAGCTCTTTGTACTTGAATGTCTCTCGCTGTACTGTCAGTTTTTTCCAGGAGGCATCCAACAAAGTTTACATGTAAAGTCTGCGTGGGTTCTGTGTATTTAACTGTAAATGTGGCCGAGTTGAAGAGCTATTTAATTTTCTAGCCGTGGCTGGTGTTCAGTTCTCTAAAAGGGCACGTTCAGGAGTCTGTGGGTTCGGGTCTTGGAGCTGTTGCTGTTTTCTTTCAGGTTTGCTCTGTTTTGGGGGGGATTTGTGTCTGATAACCCCCAAATGATCTATTTATTCTGAACTGAGCTGTGCTAGGGGACATCTCAGATGTGCTGCGAGCTCTCCACACCCTGAGCTCCTGAGGACACTTTGATGGGGGTCACCGTCATCTCTGAATTGAGCTGTGACAGCAGTTCCTGCAATGATCGAAGGGGAAGATCTCCTTCCTGTTGATATTAAAGTTCCCTCGTGGATTTCTGTGAGATTGGACAATTCCAGTGCACATCCCCTGGGATAATTTCTGTCTCTTTGCCATCGTCTGCTCTGATGGAGGTGGATTTTTGCCCATCACTGCTGCCCTGGGGACTCTGGGGCCCTGGGTGCAGAGGATTTCCAGACTCCTGCTATCCCTTAATCCTTGACCAAAGCCTCCCCAAGGTCTGACAGGCAGCGGGACCTGGGTTTGGTTTTCCCTATTTGGATGCTGATCCAGGTGGGTTTGTGGCTGTGAAATCTCCCACTCTCCTGCTTTTCCTCCAACACCTTCCTCAGCAGGCTCAGGATTTAAAAACTGGTTTATTTAGAGCAGCACTGGATCTGTCCAGGTTGCACTAAAATGGAAATTGGTACCTGCAAACACACAAAAACCTCTTAAATCCCGACCACTGAGCCCATCCTTCACCCTGGCTGCAGCGGGAATGTTGGATTTCCCTCTGCTCTCTGATTTTCAAGCCACAATTCCAAACTTTTTTTTCCCCTCAAAGAATAAACAGCGAAATTAAAAAAAACAAAAACAAAAACAAAACAAACAAACAACAAAAAAATGACAACACCCCAAACCAAAATCAATAGAAAGTGGAGCTTGTAACCTGCTCCTTCAGCTTTGGGAGCTGGGAGAAATTCTCTGCGCAAGAACAATGGGTGTAGCACAAATCAGCCTGTTCCTGTATTTTTATTCTCTTTCTGAAGACATTTGAGGTTCGGGGATTCCTCGGCGAGCGGTTTGTGGGTCCCTTCCCTGCTTGGAACCACAGCCAGAGTTTGGGAAGGACCCATCCCTCCCTTCCCGAGCCCCGGGGATGTGCGGGATCCGCTCCGGGCTGTGACCAGCAACTCCCTGAGCGCCCTGTGGGTGGGAGAATCCACCAAAACATGCGGAGCTCTCCCGGCTCCGCGGGCGGGAGCGAGCGGAGCTGCTGCCAGCCCCGGAGCAGAGCGGGGTCAGCGCTCCCTCTGCTCTGCCGGGGCCGGCACCGCATCGAACGCCCCAAAAAGGGCAGGGAAAAGCCAGGAACGGCCACAAAAATCCCCACGGGAGGCTCCGCTCTGGTTTCACCACCGAGAGACGAAGCAAAAATCAGAACGAAGGAGCCGCTGCGGCCAAAGCCGTTCCCGGGAAAAGGGGGAGCGGCATCCCCGCTGCCAGCAGGCGCGTCCGGCGGGATGGAATCCGGCGGGATGGAATCCGGCCTCAGCTCCTCGGGGAGCACCTGCCTGACTTTTTCATGTGCCTGGCACTGGCGAGGTGTCACATGAGGGAGCTACGTGCGGGGCACAGCGAGCGAGGGGTGGCAGCGCTCCCAGCGCGGCCGCGGCACCGGCAGCAGCCTCAGGGCAGGGAGGATGCACGGAAAGGTCTCTGCGATTTGGGGGTGCCCTGGGTGCCCACGGGAGGTCAAAACCGCTCTGTCCTGGCGGCCTTTGTCAGGGAGAAATCCTTGGATGTACTGAGTTTGGGAGGTTTAATCCCAAATTTTGGCCATGGACAAGAAACGCCAGGCACGCTGGCCTTGCTGAGGCAGAGGAGAGAGCTGGAAAGGTCAGAGAACAAACCAAGCATTAAAATTTCAGGGTGCTCTTCTGGAAGGGCGCTGCTGCCCAGCTGAGCGTGGCAGAGGCTCCCAGATCCCCTGACACCAGCGGGACCTCTCAGCAATTCCCGCTGTGCTCAGCTCCCTGGGACAGCCTCCCAGGAAATCCCGGAATGGTGAAATTCCCTCTTCCTCCAGCTGTTTCCACCCGGAGAACAGGGGCAGAGTTTCACGGGTGAGCTGCAGACAGAGCACACAGAACGTTTCAGCTTCCCCCGGTGCAAGGAGCAGCTCTGCTGGGTGGATTTTGAGGATGCAGTGCCAGGAGTTCCTGGATGCAGCACCCAGAGGGATCCGGGAGCAGGGAGGGGATGGAGGTCGTGCTGCTGCTCACTGCTCTGCTCGGAGCAGCTGCCTGGGGACGAGCCAAGGGCTCCTGAGCCAGGAGGGATCTCTGGACCAGGCTGCTGGTGACATGTGACAGCCAGGCCGTGTCCCAGGGGGGCAGGAACGGGGACTGAGCCAAGGACGGGGACACAGCCCCGTGCCCCTGCCTGCTGTGTCCCCAGGGCTCCAAACCCGTCAGCTCCTGCAGTTCTGGATCCACACACACACACACAGGGCATGGATTTATCCTCCTTCAAAACCCCTTTAACGGCTCTGCACAGACACAGGGACGGGCACAGAAGTAGTAAATGAGACAGAGCTTTATTAGAAGCTTCCAGCACGTTCCATCTGTTCCCCTCCTCCCAGAACCGCTCTCAGTGGGTGCACAGCACACAGAGCCTGCCCACATCTAACTCCCAGCCCCACATCTCGCTGTGCTCTCCCACCAGCAGCAATCCACGGCCTCCAGCCCAGCCCTACACACACTGAAGTTTCACGGCACTCTCAGCACAAGGAAGGAAACCTCCCCTCTCCGCTTGCAGGACAAACTCCAGCACAGCGCTCCTGCAGAGCTCACAGGGAGCTCCACACGGCAGCTCTGGGCTGATCATGGCCCTCAGAGCCTCTGTGGCTCTGGGCCCTGAGTGCTCAATCCCACACTGGTGCTGTTACCAGACCGGTGAGGGAAGGAAAATCCTCCTGGATAATGCCCTGGAAGGGTGAGGGAGGCACTGGGGAGAGGGGGGAACTGAACCATTTCCTTCTCATTTTTGCCCCCACTTTCCATTCCGGGCCCCCTCGAGCCCCTCCCCAGNACACGAGGCAATAAATCAAATATCCAAACCCTTTCCCTGCTGATCAGCACAGCCAAACCTGTCCACGCACTCCTCCCTCCTCTCCAACATCCTCCTGTCCTCTTCCCTGAGACTTCCCTGAGCTCAGCCCTTCCCCTGCTGCCCTTCCCACCCTGTGCATCCCCCGCAGGACCCTCCCTGGCCGCCCTTTGCCCCCGTTCTGGCTGTGTGACCCCTGCCCGTCCTCCCCTGTGGGATGGGGACGTGTCCCTGCAGCAGGTGTCCGGCAGGGACAGACCCGTCCGTGCCTCTGGATGCCAGGGCTGCGGCGGCCACGTGCGACAGAAACCTTNAAACCTTATCCCAGAGCTGCTGCACCGAGCTGCGACTTCTCGGAGTGAAATCCAAGAGGATGAGCCCTCCTGGAGTGATCAAACCGGTCATGGGAGCGCCGGGCTCTGCCCAGGGAGCGGCCCCTCCATCCCCTGGAGCTGCTGCCCAGCCCAGGCTTAGCCAAGCTCTTCCCAAAGCTCTCTCCTTTCCTCCTCCACGGATATCCCAGCTTTTGTCGGGATGAAGCACTCCCCTGCTTTCTCTCGCTGCCACCTCCGCGCCTTCCTGTGCCACCGGGTGACTCCGGCAGCGAGGAGGGACCAGCAGTGCCCCGGAGCAGACCCTGGGCATTCCCGAGGAGCCAAGGGAAGGGCAGAGCCGCCCCTGTCCTGTCCTACCGTCAGTTCCTGTCCCCGGGAGGCTCCCGCTCCCTGTGCCATCCTGTCCCGCCGGGNGGTGCTGTTACCAGACCGGTGAGGGAAGGAAAATCCTCCTGGATAATGCCCTGGAAGGGTGAGGGAGGCACTGGGGAGAGGGGGGAACTGAACCATTTCCTTCTCATTTTTGCCCCCACTTTCCATTCCGGGCCCCCTCGAGCCCCTCCCCAGCCCCATAGGTTTCACACTNTCCGCGCCTTCCTGTGCCACCGGGTGACTCCGGCAGCGAGGAGGGACCAGCAGTGCCCCGGAGCAGACCCTGGGCATTCCCGAGGAGCCAAGGGAAGGGCAGAGCCGCCCCTGTCCTGTCCTACCGTCAGTTCCTGTCCCCGGGAGGCTCCCGCTCCCTGTGCCATCCTGTCCCGCCGGGGATGGGGCCGGACACGTCTCGGTGCCGGCTCCAGGCTTCTCCCAGTGTCCAGAACAAAGTCCCAGTCCCTGCCTGCGCCGGCCCCGGGCAGCGGCTCCGGCGGGGCCGGGGTTAAGTCCGGGGCTGCCCTTCCCTGACCTGCCGTCGGAAGTAGCGGATGGCCGAGAGGGTGCCGAAACTTGCCAGGAACACTGGAAAAGAGCCCGACACATTCCCACAGTGACTCCGGGTGCTTCTCCCACACCTCGGGATCTTTCCCCGGCCGTGGGGATCCCAAACTGCCGGGCCGCCCTCCCCCGCTCTGTGGGACACAGCGGGGTCACTCCTCGCCCTTTCCCAGTCCCCTCCTGCCTTTGCTTTTCATCCCCACCACGCGGAATTTGTTCCCAGGGCGTTCCCAGCTGCCCACAGCCTGACTGGCCACATCCAGTCCTGGAGTTTGGGCACATGGAGACACCACCATTCCATAAAAAATGGCTGTTTTTAGGGAAAATACTCAAAAGGCTCCACTGGTGATGTGCAGTGTTGGATACACAGATCCAGGTGGGGATTTCATGGATTGGGTGGAGCCACAGGTTCAGGTGGAGATTTGATCTTGGATGAGAAAGACACACTAGAAAAATCTCACCAGGGCTTCAGGGCAGCACCTTCATTTCCTGCTTCTGTTTAAACCAGGAGGACGCCAAGGGAAATCCCATTTTGTGGACTTTCTGGGGATTTTCTGGTCCCAGCCAAAAGCAGAAAATATCCAAAACCCCGAATCAAAAAATGTAGGGGCACAAGAAATAACTGATGGGGATTATAGACAAATCAAGCTCTGCTCTGTGCTTGCACTCAGTGTCTTTGATTTGGTTTATAAGAGGCGTTAAATTCCCTTGATTCCCCAGCAAAACTGGGAATCCAAGCCATGCCTTTGGACTTCCCACCTTAAATTCAGACTGGATTTTGATTTATGTGTTAGAGGGACATAAAAGAGAGGAATTCAACCTTTTAGAGGCCCAAATGCCCGGAGGGAATGGCTGCTCCGGGCTGTGGAACTGCTCCTGCCTCCCTCCTCCTCCTCCCCAGGTTATTCCATCCTGGGACATGAGGAGCGTATCCCGCTTTCCACACCTTTCCCGGGGCCACGTCCTCCATCCCAAACTCAGGAGGAGCAGGCCAAGAGCTGCTTGTGATGGTGGCACTGAGCAGCCTTAGCTCAGGAGCTATTCCCAGCCCGGGTGTCAGCTTCCTGGTGACCTTAGCAGGGAACATTCCTCGCCTGGAAAAGCAGCAGGAAGCCTTGATCCCGGCATTTCTTCCCGTGGAAGGGCTCTCCAGGGCTGGACCCGCAGCATCCAGGGCAGGAATTGGGAATGCTGCTTGCCCTGAGCCATTCCCTGCTCTTCCAGCGATCCCCACTCCGGGGGCATTCAGTGAATTTGTGTTTCCCCAGCTTCCTCTCTTCCCAGCAGCTTCCAAGGGCTGTGGTGGGAGAGGAGGGGATCCCACAGCTCCCTGAGGAATTGCAGGACTCAGAGCAGCAGGATGATGCCTCAGCCAGGCTGTGTTTGGGGGGAAGATTAAACCTTCTGAGCGCATCAGAAAAACAGGGGATTTTGTTCCAGCCGGGATGAGGGAATCTAAACCTGCTCACTTCAGGTCCTGACAGCACCGACCCCAAGGAAATCCCGACAAACTGATCCCTGTCAGGGGCTGGATGGAGCAGGACCAAGGCCGTGGATACAGCTCAGCTCCAGCCAGCAGCCGCTTTGTAGGGAAAGCACAAAGGAAGGGAGCAGGAACCAGGAGCGGAGGAGACAGAAAGCGTGGAAAGCACTTTGGAAAAGCAGGAAAACGCTGCACTTCCCCACAGGCAGCTGCCAGGTATAAATATCCCCGCTTTTCTCCCTGCCAAGCGTCCCCCAGAGCCCTTCCCACCCCTCTCCAGGCGGGCACTGTACGTACTGGTCTTCCAGGCATCCGGAGCCTGCAGGTCAGATGTCTTCACGGCCCAGGACGCGAAGGCGCAGAACACGAGGCACATGTCCTTGTGGCTCAGCACCCGCGGGTCCTCTGCTGCTCCTGCCACGAGAGGAGCACGAGGTCTGGGGGCTTTGTGCCACCTCCTCTGCCTCCCCTCCCCTCCCTCTGCGACAGCAAATCCCTGGCGCTCCCAGGGAATGGTCCCTGCAGGTGTTTTTGCACCCGTGGTGAAGTCAGAGGGGTCTGTTCAGGGCTCGGGTGCAGTCCTGAAGGACAGTGGCACATCTGTCGCCCCTCTCAGTCTCACACTTCCTTAAAAACCCCAGGGAAACGTTTGTTAAAGCCACCCCAGGCCGCCTCACCACCTCCCTGAGGATCTTCCCAGCTCTCTCTGGAGGCTGGAGTTGGGTCTGGGGAGCAGATTTAGGACAGAGCAATTCCTGGGGCCTCGGGCAAGGTCCCCTTCCTGTCACCGGTGTCCAGAGGCGCAGCCAGCTCTGGGACAGCACCTGAGAGTGCCCAGCACCCTCCGTGCATCCCACCCTGCTCCTGCTCCCTGCCTGCTCCAGGGATGAGGGCAGCCCTGAGCGCTCGGCCTTCCCTGCCCCGCCTATCTCAAGATCAGGTTCTTCTTGCTCCTATTCATTTGATCAGGCTTTTAATTAAAACTGGCTTGTTAATTAGCTGTGACCACCCCAAAGGGGTTTTTCTCCATGCAAGCAGACTGGAAGCTCGACTTTGAGGCTCCCTTCGGGATGGCTCCCTCATTGTTTGGGTTTAATATTAACTCTGAGGCTCTGAGCATCATTTACGCTCAAAGATAAATCCCTGCCTGTCCTCGTGGGCCAAACTCCTCCCTTTACTCCCATTTCTCTCACCTGCCCCCAGGAACAGGCAGTGTCCAGGTGACCTCTGAGGCCTCTGGAGGGTGCTTTGCCCATCAGAGTGGGTTTTACAATCCCAAATTACTTGCTCATGCCTGCAGTGCTGGGGGGCCTGGCCAGCAGCACCCGCTTGGCACGGGGACAGAGGGAGGGAGCGTCCCAAGGGAGAGCCAGAGGGGACAGAGGGAGCATCCCAAGGGAGAGCCAGAGGGGACAGAGGGAGCATCCCAAGGGCCAGCCAGGGTGACACAGCCTGGGACATGTCCCTGCAGGGGACAACGGGATTTACCTCTCAGTGCCAGGGCTGTGTCTGCATCTCCCGGCCACACCTGGGCTCCTCCCAGTGGGACCAGGGCGAGCTTCTCTCCGGATCCTCTGGGCACCAGGGCCTGGGATGTTGGGGCTTGGCCTCCTCCCAGCTGGATTTGCCTTTGCAGCAGGGATTTCAGAGCCCCGACAGCTTTCTTCACCTCGGAGGCCGGAGCCATTGAGAAAATCCCTCTCCAGCCCATCCTGCTCCGGGCTCTCTCCGGGAAGAAACGTCCATACACATCAGGGACTGGGATAACCACGGTGTCCTCGCCTGGAGCCGGGCTGGGATCCTCCTTTTGCAGCCCAGCGCGGTCCAAGCCGCCGAACTTCTTTCTTTTCCTGTCTTTAGCTTTGCCTTTTTTCCTGCTTCCTTCTGGTTCATTGAAAAAGTACTCGTACAGTTCGGGCCAGGAGAATTCCCGCTGCAGGGGGGATTTCCGCCCCTCCACGGAGCTCCCCAGCTCCTCCTCCTCCTGGGAATCACAGAACAAGTAATCGTACATCTCGGGCCAGGTCACATCCAGCGAGTTGGGCTTGGCAGAGGCCCCGTCGGCAAAGCACAGGGGGCTCATCTCCCTGGGGATCTCGGCTGCAGCTTCCCAAGGGATCCCAGCCGCGGGAATCGCGGGGATCCCGGCTGCGGGCTCGCACGGGATCTCGACGGCAGGAATCCTGGGGATCTCAGCTGCGGGGATCCTGGGGATCTCGACTGCAGGGCTCCTGGGGATCCCAGCTGCAGGCTCCCAAGGGATCCCCACTGCAGGAATCCTGGGGATCCCAGCTGCGGGTTCCCAAGGGATTTCAGCTACAGGTTTCCTGGGAATCACAGCTGCAGGCTCCCAAGGGATCCCGGCTGCAGGAACTTCAGGGATCTCTGAGGGTTTCCTTGGAATCTCAGCTGCAGACTTCCTGGGGGTCTCAGCAGCAGGAATTCCAGGGATTTCTGCAGGCTTTCTGGAGATCTCAGTGGCATGAATTCCAGGGATCTCAGCAGCAGGAACTGCAGGGATTTCGGCAGGTTTTCTGGATATCTCAGCAGCAGGAATTCCAGGGATCTCTGAGGGCTTCCTGGAGACCTCAGCTGCAGGAATTCCAGGGATCTCAGCAGCAGGAACTGCAGGGATCTCGGCTGCAGGCTCCCCCCCAGCCCCCTCAGCAGCATTCCCTCCAAACGCTGCCGCGCTCCCGGGCTGGAGANTTTCCTTGGAATCTCAGCTGCAGACTTCCTGGGGGTCTCAGCAGCAGGAATTCCAGGGATTTCTGCAGGCTTTCTGGAGATCTCAGTGGCATGAATTCCAGGGATCTCAGCAGCAGGAACTTCAGGGATCTCGGCAGCAGGAATTCCAGGGATCTCTGAGGGCTTCCTAGAGACCTCAGCAGCAGGAATTCCAGGGATTTCTGCAGGCTTTCTGGAGATCTCAGTGGCATGAATTCCAGGGATCTCAGCAGCAGGAACTGCAGGGATTTCGGCAGGTTTTCTGGATATCTCAGCAGCAGGAATTCCAGGGATCTCTGAGGGCTTCCTGGAGACCTCAGCTGCAGGAACTGCAGGGATCTCAGCAGCAGGAATTCCAGGGATCTCAGCAGCAGGAACTGCAGGGATCTCGGCTGCAGGCTCCCCCCCAGCCCCCTCAGCAGCATTCCCTCCAAACGCTGCCGCGCTCCCGGGCTGGAGAGGCTTCCCTGGCATCTCCTGGCACGCCTGTCCTGGAGCAGCCGCGGTTCCGTCGCCAGGGACCACTGGGACACTGTCACGTACGCCCGAGGCCCCGGCCTGCCCTGCCTTTGGCTGCTTGGCGGCCTTTGTCTTCCCTGGGGACTGCGCCCCCGGCTCCTTCCCCCGCTGCTTCGGGGGAGCAGCCCCGGGATCGCCGCCATCCACGCCAGGGCCGGGCACTGACCGCTTGCTGTCCGCAGCCTCCTCGCTGCCCAGCCTCACCAGCGCTCCCTTGGCCGCCTTCTCCTTCCCTCTGCCCTTCCGAGGGGACATCGGCGAGCCCGGGGGAGCCTTCCCGGCCCCCGCCGCGCCCGGGGCCGCAGCCCCCGCAGGGTCCCTGTCCCCCTCGGTGGCGCTGGCTCCGCGCTGCCGGCGGCTCTTCCTGGGCTGCGCCGGCACCTTGGGCCTCACCACGCTGGGGGATCCGCCCGGCGAGCTCGGCTCNNTCGGCTCCGTGCCCGCCCGCTCCTCCTCCTGGGCCACCCTGGGCACCGTCCCCGGGGACGGGCTCGGGGGGTCCCCCGCGGGTCCCCGCTCCGAGGGGGCAGCGCTGGCAGGGCTCTTCCCGGCCGATCCCTGCGGGGAGGCAGAGGCTGCTGGAGCCTCCGGCTGTGCCACCACCGCCGCCTGTGCCACCTCTCCCGGCTGTGCCACCAGGGCGCTGCCACGGGCTTGGCCCCCTCCTGCATCCCCTCCCTGCTCGGGGGGCCCGGGGGGCTCCATGGCCCGGCCGCCTCCGGCCGCTCCTTCCTCCGCCGCCGCCGCCGCGTCCTGCCCGGGGCTGGGCTGGGCCGTGCCACCGGCCGGGGTGCCCGCG
>VZRS01007512.1:4198-259948 GCA_013398055.1 Ifrita kowaldi
CCCCGCCGCGGCGGGCACCGCGCTGCTGCTGCCCCCGCCTGGCCGCACCGCGGGGGCACCGCGGGCGCGCTTCCGGAGCAGCAGCCGCGCGCAGCTTCCAAAATACGGGGGGGTTGTTGTTGTTGTTGTTGTTGTTGTTGTTGTTGTTGTTGTTGTTGTTGTTGTTGTTGTTGTTGGTTTGTTGGTTTCTGTTTCGTTCGCATTTTTTTTTTCATTTTTTTTTTCCCCCCCCCCGGGGAAAATGCTGTCTTTCATTCCTTCTGGAGTGATCACTGATTTAAGAAATATTGTTATTTAAAGAAAAAAGCCTGGTGGAATATAACCAATTCTGTCCTAGGGGAAAAAAAGTGTTCGTGAAGCAACAGAGCCAAATATTTTCAAGCAGTAGTTGAAGTCAATACCTCTCTTGCCTCTGAGAACATATAAATATCTAAAATAATCGAAAACAAAGCCCTCTTTGCCTTTTAAAGAGATTTTGTAATGTACTTTTCTGACCTGTATGTATAGCCAAGATCTAGGGTCCTTTAGGGTATTTTTGTCTCCAAGAGGAGAGTGGATGATAGAATTCAATATTTCTTTGACGCAATATTTACAGAAAATTTGCAAAGCCTCATGTGCTCAAAAAACATAGGACTTGAACAGAAGAGGGTTGGTTTGTTTGTCCGTTTCTTGTTTTTTTTCAACTCTGTTTCTTACTAGGTAGCATTCTGTTTGAAAATCTATTTGTTTCCTTTTTTTCCCCTAGGCAGGTTACTCCAGCCAGTATTTCTGTTCTTTTCTAAATGCTTTTGAAGGCTGTTCCCCAGCAAAATCATTCCAGGCATTCAGCTTCCCCCCTGCCTTACAATTCATTTGGCTATTTGCCTTTGTTTTACATGGCCTTTGCATCTACTTTAGGTAGTAGCTCTTCTTCCTGCAGCCTTAAAAAAAAAAAAAACTTCAGAAGGTAACCTAACTTCCTCCATCATTTATCTTGACATCAGGATAATTTTCCTAGCAGCAGGGGTAATTCAGTTCTGGAGTAGACTATCAAGGGATTTTTATAGAGTCCCTACTGGAGCATTTTAAGCTGCGCAAATATTTCTCGGGAATGACACAAGCACAGTTGTCCTGACTCAGGGCAGTGTGATAGTCTAGATGATCTCATGTTTACTTCCAGTCCTATTTTGTTGGATTTCTGTGATATATACACCTATAAATAGCTCCAGGATTATCACTGTTGAAAGCAAAAAAAACAATCTTTTCTTTCTCTCTCTCTATTAATTTTTTTCTTTTCTTTTTCTGTCTGCTTATTTAACTGTGCAAAATAAAGAGTGTAAAGCTGTGATTATGAATCATCGCTTACTCTTACTGTTTGGGATATGCTTTTGGTGCAATTCTTACTTGTGCAGAACCTTTGCTGATCTCATTTGTGCATGCACAAGACCACCAGGAATATGAAGAGACATTTGGGGAAATAGAGACACTACAGAGGAAAACCTTTTTTTCCACTACAGAGGAAAAGCTTTTCTCAATGTACCTCTTCTGTGGAAGTTTTATGGGAATAAGGTGAGGAAAGCTTGCCCTCGGAGTAGGTCGACTGCTTTCAAGGAAAATTGTCATCTATCTGCATTATTTAGACAGCGTCTGGGAAACTCACTGGAGCCTCAGGCTTCCATTGTGCTAGACATTGTGTAGATGGGTAATTAATGGTGGGCCTCCTTCTGTTTTGTTTAATGTTCACATTGTACATATGCAATGACTTGAGGAAGATTGCCAATGCGGGGAGTCAAACGCAATTCTGCAGTCCCGTGAATGGTGTGGCTGACGATCAGCGGCTTTGGCTCACACATTTCCTAGCTAAGGGACACTGCAGGCATGCTCAGCAAGAACTAAAGAACTAAAAAGTGTCAGCCTTCCATATTTTGATGGGCTTATATGCATGAGGGAAGCACAAAGGCAACACGTCCTGAGGGAAAAAGTGGAGGATCTTTTTTCTAAATATATTTTTGGAGGCATGTTTTTTCAGATATGCAGATTAAGTGCAACTATTGATTTCAGGAAAGTTAAGCATCATAATAAGATGGGTACAAAACTCTTGGCACCAGAAATACATGCAGTTTATGTGCCTATGAGAGAGGCTGAATAAAACCTCCTCCCAGGTTTTGGGCATCTTGTCTCAAACACCCCACCCATGGTAAAGACTTTCTCATGGATTCTGGGGCATAAGAAGGAGGAGAGGGCATCTCCAAGACAGTTGTTATATCAAGCACTACCATGGTTGGAGGCAATCTGCATGTCTAATAATGATAACAACTTGATAAAAAAATTACTGTCAAGTAGATTCCACAAAAAGGAAAAAGGGAAGATTCATGCTTGTTCTGCTGAGTGCTCATGGATGCAAAATGAAATGGTCACTTAATGCTTTTTAAATATTCATGTGAACATGACATGTTCAGTACTAAAGTGTGAGACCACAAAATGAAATACAAGTGAAGAGTGTGCTTTCAGTTAAGCTGCTGATTAAGCAAAGGAACAGCATGTGTAACAGAAGAGAATGAGGTAATCATGGCACATGAACATGTTTTTAATTTCATCTGTTGCATTTAATCATACAATAAGGGAATGTTTCTGGGTGCTTCACTTCATTCCTACACTCTTCTTTTTTGAGAGACTCTTTGCTGACTTGTAAAAACTTTCAAGGTTACAGAAGTAGATTTTTTAAAGATTAATAACTCCAAACTAGACATTGCAGGAGCTGCTGTCGCCTCTTTAATGCAGCTGGTATGGAAGTGGATCACACTACCTTCCAGTGACCAAACCAAAGCAAACCCTTTCTTCAGCTGGGATTGTATAAGGACCTGAAAGATGCCTCAGAAATGAAGCCTCCTAGGGTTATCTTCTTCTTACACCCTCCAGTGAGCTGAAAGGACCTTTTATTTCTGGTACAAAGTGTTCTGAGTTTGTTTGCTGACAAAAACCTCTGTCCCAACTGAATTGGACCTGGTGAGATCCCTGGGCTGCACTGCAGTTTGGCCTTTGGGTTACCCTTGCCAGCAGTTATTTACAGAAGTTTCCTCTGCAACTATTTCCTGAGAAGGTGTCCTTCTTTGTAATAAAATGACCTTTTTGCTTTGTTTAGGAATGGATAAACACAACCAATGTTCTAAATACATAACTATCACACTAGTATAAGTTACGCAGATACAATTTATAGATTGTGGAAAGATCAGATAGTTTTAAAGTCAGTGGTTGGCTGTAAAGTTGTTAATAGAACATTTGCTGAAAAATGCCTGTGGGGAAGTGATCTTGTTATTCTTGCAGGATAATCAAGTTTAAAACCAACAGTTGTTGGCTATATTTAAAGAAATACCTACAAGTTAAAAATCACAGTTCCCAAAGCATTCACATCTTTACATTACCAATCCTTTGGGCAGGTAATACTGAAAAAATTTTACAACACAATTTAATGACTTGTTGATTTAGTGGCTTTTTTTACTTTCAGATGGGGGAAAAAAATAGTGGGTTTTCCTGTTTCTCACTTTTGAAGAGTCTCTGTAATTAATTAATTTTTATTTTCTTTTTCCAAGTGCCGGTTCAATTTTGTAACCACATTGCACACACACATCAAATTAATATATTACTTTAAACATTTCCTCCACTTGGATTTTAATATTCTGAAAAACCTGAAAATCTTACAAACCAGTCACTGACTCACAGCATCACAATGTGAATAAGGTTGGAAGGGATCACTTGAGGTCATCTAGACCAACCTCCATGTTCAAACAGGTTTCCTTAGAGAATCTTGCTCAAGATTGTGTCCAGATGTCTCGTGAATATCTGCTCAAAAGGAGACTCTCTGGGCAACCTGTTCCAGTACTTTTTCACCTGCACAGCAAAGAAGTTCTAGCCTGTCTTCAGGTGGAACTTCCTGCATTTCAGGATTCCCGTGTTTCAGTTCCCTCTGAATTGTTTCAGCAAGACTGAAGAGCGTACGTCAATTGACAATGCTCCCTTCTATTTGAAAATAACCTCACAAAACTGACAGTATTTTGTCTCAAGTTCATTAGTTTCAGTAAATTAATTTCTGTCCCTCATTATAAACTTTAAGTGCTGAATAGATGTCCTAGTTTTTCTCACATGTGCTGAGGAGGGGGTGGAGCTAGGTTGCTATTCTATACCATGCACCTCATCTCTGGGGAGAGTGGCTTGGGGGGAAGAAAAAGGGAACACACTCTGGAAGCGGGGCCATTTTGTTCCATTCTTCTTCAGGGAAGTTGCCAGGACCTTCAACCTTCCATCCTTGAGGACTTTGTCCCTCTCTGTCACCACCCATCCCTTCCCATCCCTCAGGAAGAATGCAACTCCAGGCAGCAAACACAGCTGAGCCCAGCAGAGCGCACACGCTGCAGCACTGGTGCAGAAGGCAGTCGCAGGGAGCAGAGCAGCAGAGGCAAGCCAAGCCTGAGCTGAGCCCAAGCCCAGCTGATCCCAAGCCGAGTGGAGAGGAGCTGAGCTGAAGACTGCTGACCACAATGGAGCCCAGCAGCCCAAGAAGTGGGTGGCACAGTGCAGACGATCCGGCTCTTTGCATATTTGTCCATCACTGGTTTTTGTTGTCCCATGCTCCAGGACTGGGAATGCCAGCTGTGGAGAGTGCCTGCCATCTTGTCTTTGTCTCAGCAGCCATGCAGAGCTGAGTCGAGGTGGTGAACACCTCTGTGTGTGAAGCACCTTGTCCTTTGTATACTTCTGTTATTAATGCTGTTGTTGTTATTGTGCATTTGTTATTCCATGGCTGGTTTTTTTTGGTAAATTGTTATCTCAGCCCATAGTCTCTTCCTTTGTTCCTCTCTCACTGGAGAGGAGGCAGGGGGAAGGGGAGCAGCTTATTTGGAGTTTAATTCCTACCTGGTGTTGAACCACCACGGTAGACTGGGGTATATTGCAGAAATGCAGCAGCTGTACTCTGCATTTCCAAAAGAGATGTTATAGCCGAAGAAAGCCATCACAATCTGCAAGACATATTTTCTCTCAACAACCTCATTCTACTTTATTGTTTTTCTTGAATAAATTTTATACTTTTTTGCAGGCTTATCTTAAGAATAGATATTCACAATTTAAGTTGTGTTTGTTATAGTAGCCTGATTTTAAAGCCAGCTATGGAGGTTTCAGATCTGATGTCCTCTGCAGCACAAACAACTTGTGATCAAACTCAATTATGATATTTAAGTCTTCCTATACAGGCCTTGAGGGGCCATTAGGTTATATCCATAAGTGATGGGATAAGTGAAGAGATGCTGTAAACTTGGCTGGATTAACTGTCCCTGCACGTTTGGTGAGGTGGTGTTCATCTCAACTAGCCACAGCTATCTAAAAGTTCTATGACTAATGCATTTTAGCCTCTAGTTCTTCCAAAGTAATGAAGGGAGGGTTATTAATCCTTTCTTCAGGTCGTTCTGAAGTTTAACATTAAGCATAATGTATCTGGTTAATGTGTCTTTTAATAGTGGAGGAGATAATGTGTTGCAATATTATGGATGTGTTGATTTCTACAATTGCAACTACTAATTCAAATTTTTTGAAAAGAATTAAGGCATTAACTTTGTACAAGGAAGTTTATATCCGGACACATGTCATCCCCTCTCAGTCTGCCATGCTTCATCTTCTTGCCAGTTAGGGTGTTTTTGGAGCTTCTGTAGCATAAACCCCAATTCAACATTGTGTGCTCTACTCACTTAACAAATGCATTCAGCTTAATTTGAAAAATTCTTATATTTATTTGTATGCAGTTTTGGTGTCAACAATCACAAAACAATGCATTAAAAAAGATGTGAGATATTCCCATTAGAAAATAACTCTCCTCCATTTGCTGTAAAGGGACTCTAGAGAGCTAGCTAACCCTTGCCCCCTCACTTTTACAAGGCCAAGATGAATATATTTGATTGCTTGCCTGCCTGGATACAATGGGACCACTTTGGAATTTATTTTCAGGAAACATTTTAGGCATTATGGAGCACAACACAGATGATATTCCTGAAAATCAGGAAACTGGAAGGCATTTGGACTTTAAGGTTACTCATTGCTCTCCAAGTGCTGTGTGACAGCTGTGGGACAGATGCTTAGCCAGCGAGGAAAGCCGGGGAGAGCAAAATATAGACATTTCATTTTTTTCTCTCTTCCTTCTCACAGATGGTTTGTTGATGATGGTAGAGAAAGAAGGAAGACACCAGCTGTTGCGTCATTGTTTTAGAAAGGGTAGAATTACAGGCTGTTTAGAAGAGGGATTGAAAACAGAAGCCCACAATATCCTTGATGGTGAAGATGCTGAAGGGCAGGGATGTTGTTCATCAGTGCTTTATTTATAACCTATCCATTTTATCCCTTTTCATCTTTATTGATCTTCACATTCCATGTGAATATCAGGAACAATTAGATTAGATTAGGTGATTTTTTGACTCCTGCAGTCTCCCAGCACCAGTATCTGTCCTGCCCCACGTTTGCCTCTCGGTTCCCAATCTGTCAAATCTCATGCATTAACAATGAGATTTGTACACTTGCTCCTGCCTGATTTCTTTCCATTTGGCCCACATTGTACTTATTTTTGCTGCAGGCTCTTCTGCTCCATGAACTGATATATTAGAGGGTTATGTGTTGGATCAGAGAGAAAAGGCTGCAGGACTGTAAGGCAGTGAGTCACCAAAGATACTGTGCACCCTTAGGTGTGTGGGGTATATGCCTGTGTTGCAGGGTAGTGTGAGGCCTGCTCCCTCACAACATGACCTGATGCCCCAGTCTGATTCCCCATCACATTATCAGCAATTATTTCTGTCTTATCCACAGACACTGACTAATACCAAGAGATATGCATCTCCCCACTTTTTTTTCTCTCTTCAGCTTCACCTCTGCTTCCCTGCAGCAGCTTACTGAGCTCTACCAGGTTACCAAATCCCAAGCAGTTTCTTTAAACTTCAGGTTTGACTCCATACAGAGACCTAAACACTGAATTTCCCCCTTTTCTGCTCCATGGTTTCCGTCTGAAACCCTGGCCCTGGAGATTGGAGAGGGCTAAGAGATCAGGATCCCTTGGCTGGCTGCATGCAATCTCATATAGCTTCTCAAATCTGAATCAAACTTCTTTTATATATGCTTTCTCTTCTCTGAACTACAACATGAGGTGAGACCTGCAGAGAGTCTGTCTTTATCATCTTTCCCTTTAAAACCGTGCCAGGAAGGAAAACAAGGAGTGGAAAATTAGTGTCTTTCTCTGGTGTTCCTGGAAAAGAGACTGGAGGAAGAGGGGTAGCTGTGGAAGGTGTGTGTGCCACAGACAGCTCTGTCCTTCCATGCCAGTGATAACTGCCCATGGAGGGACCAGGAAAGAATTCCAGCTCTTACACAGCAAATCACTGGGGACCAGAATACAGGAAAATAAGCAGGACACTGTCAGAATAGGTTTCCCATTTAAAATATTGGAAATTTCATCACGGCCTCAAGCTTCTTGATTCACTCTGAGACTTGTTTTGTACTTACTGAAATCAAAAAACCCAAAACAAAAACAAAAACACCACAAGGGCTAGCAAAGTTGTGCAATCTTATCTACAAATAATGTAGCCAAAGTCTGGTTTCCCCAAACACAACAAGGAAAAACTCCCTGCTGTTCTTCTTCTGCCTTATTTATGCAGATGTACATAACCCCTGCTAACTATTTCTTCATCTGTTGTGTTTGCAATATATCCCAGGGAAACTGCTTGGTTTCTATAGTCCAAAACAGGGTAATGTATGTTTGTAGGGTGGTAGCTTTCATTGCTTCTGCCTTTCTCTATGGAGAGCTTAATTTGGTCTGACTACAACAGCCATAAGAAGACCAGTTCTCACCCCTTCCAGAGTAAAACCATGGATCACATTAACCATCTTTTTAGACCCACTACACTCAGTCCTGCAAGTGTAATCTCTATGTTTTCCTCCCAAAACAGCTTTCAATTGGCAATATTTATACCCATATAATTTCTACTTACCTACAGTTGTCTAAATGACTTCCTGTTTGTAATCGATCCTCATAAATTCTCTCCTTTTGCCATTTGCAGAATATAGAAATATTATTACAGTTTATGGCTTTTTTTTTTTGTCATGCCATAGGTAAAGGGATTGAATAACAGTGTCTTAAGGCATGAAAGAATCTTTGTAGCAGCACGCTGGTGATACTTGGTAAATTTTAGTTAATAATTACACATTAAATTTCTGAGTTCTACGGTTTAGTCTCATTTATTATATGTTGTGTTGGTTTTGTTCTGGTGTAACATTTAGTCAGAGTGTCATGTGGTATCAATGCTTAACAGAAGTCTGAAAGGCATTGTTTTGTCAACGTAGTTACCTTTATTAAACAGATCAAATAATCAAAATTCTTATCTCATAAAAGTACTATGCCGTTTGTTTAACTTAACCTGTTTTGCATAAAGTCATGTTGACTGGCAGTAATTACGTTACCATTTTCTATTTCCTTGTGGACAGAGCCCCGTATCAGCTGTTCCATTCTTTCACACGGAACCAAGGTCAAGTTAACTCATCTACAGTTACCGTGGTCATCCTGTTTACGCTGTTGGAATATCAACATGGCATTAGATTTTTCCAGGCCTCTTGGACTTCTCCAGTGTGCCAAAGCCTTTTGCCAATGCACAGCAGTACAAATTCTTTTTAAAATCTTTTTATCAAGTTATCCGGCCCTGCCAATTAAAAAAAATTAATAGATGTTCTTTACCATCTGCTTTGGAGAATGTCAGAATAGATGATAGTTTGGCAATGAAGACACTGTTTTTCTTTCTAAATGCAAAGCAGAAATATTCAGTGAATGCTTTTTCTTTTCCCTGATTAGTGATGGAACTATGTCAGCACTAAGATTTCTACTGTGCTAAATAGTCTTTCAGAAATTCAGAATAAAATAAGGACATGTTCTTGTTGCCTTTATCTCTACATTTTTATAGATACATTTAGTTTGCATACCAATATACTGCATTTATTAATGTATGAAATTACAACCATTATCTATAATTGTCTTTTAAGCGTTCTATTAGCATGTATATACACACATATATGTGTATATATGCTAATATACTGATGTACTGCTGTATGCAGTAATTATAATACACATACTAATCAGCACTGAATTCTGTGTGCACATCTTTAATTAGATCATTGCTGTGTACTTCTTGGCATGTGTTTCAAGTTTAGTGAGCAATCACTTTCACAAGTCACAGTGAAGGATAATGCAGTATTATAACATGCTTTTGTCTGGGATAGAGATTTCAATCTTTAGATTTTATAGGATCTAGGTCATTGTAGGGAATGTGGAACAAGAGCTTTAGCCCATATCATTCTATCAGAAGCCCTTTTTTATAGAGGCAATGTTTCTTTCTTTATAGATATTTATTCTTGGTCACAAAAGTTACATGGGGTGGAAATCATCTCACCTTACTTGGTAACATAGATATCCACATCTAAGCTAGTGATTCCCCAGGGTGACCATGCCTCTGTCCATAGAGAGAAACAGACATTTTAGATCTCAATGAACCTGACCTATTTTAGATGCCTACATTAGGATGGTATGAATCATGCCTTAAAGTGCTTTTTCTTTCTCCATTTTTCCCCCCACAGACAATAAAAGGAGCCCATGGTGATTAGTCCTGATCCAGTTATTTTGCACAGCAGACTTCTACATCTGGACATCCATGCAGCTCTTTTCTTTTCTCACTGAGAAAAAAAAAAAGAAAGTTTGTTACATAATCATGAGGAAAAGAAGCAGCTGAGCCTCAGAATCTTCAAGATACATAAATTGTTTTAAACCATTAATTCTCTATACCAGCTTTGGAGTTGAATACTAAAGTGCCTCAATGTACAAGACCTCAGTCCCACTTATGTAAAACAGCTTTTAGATGAAGTCTGATGAACTGCCTTTCATCATTGTTACCTTTCTCTCCCATTCTACCATTTCCATCAGAAACATGCATATCTAATGGGGCAACATTGTGTGGCCTAACGAGTAGAAGGTAAGTTAATTGAAACAGTAGATACAGGATAGGACAAAAAAGGATAGAATAAATATTCTGGGTTATTTTTATTATACCTTCAGCTTTGGTTTGAGTTGTTACGAATCACCCAACTCTGACTACACAAATATTTTAATAACTACAGAGATTCTCAGTATTTTATATCTTTAGTGACAGCAGAATCCTATTCATTTAACAGATGACTTTATACTGACCCACAAGTATTAAAAAAGAAATCTTCAGGCAAAGATAGTTCTCTATTTTGGCAAGGATATTGTGCAGTTAAGGAAAGAGCTATATTTTATTATTTTTGGCACAGAGGCCATTTCTTTGGTAATGACTGCCTGTTCCTTTTTATCTTTCTCATCCATGCTACATTGCAGCAACTGTAGCTGCAGGTGCCTACACTGGATGAACACCTGTCCAGTCTATGCAAAAAGGAAAGGAAATCAAGGGGCAGCGTATTTACTGCTTCTCTGTACACAGCAAAGTGATAAAATGATGGAGAAATGGAAAAAAAGTTAAATTAACATGATGAAGTGGAGAGAGAGTAGAGGAGAGTGGTCATGATCCTTTAGAAACAAGCTTTTACAGGAGACAGACAGCAGGTAAATCTAAATATACTCTTATTTCAAAGATAAAACCCATTCACTAATAGTGTGTCAGCTGAGGTAGCACCTTTTCACAGCAGTTTGCAGGTACAGGTTTGTTCTGCCACATTCCACATTGCAAAACAGCAAATAAAATGTGCATAGTGTGGGACCCCATAAACTTATTCATCTGCCCAAAGGGGTAATGTGTTTCTGCAGTTCCAAAGAATATTTTCTGCTGCTCTCTTGCCCTAACTAACTTACACTTTCTGAAGTGATTTTCCTAACCTTGCTTGAGTACATTAAAAGCTTTGCAGAATTCAATAAAATCCCTGTTGTGTGATATATTAAAAACTTTCATGTATGCAAATTTTCCTACTCCTGCCCCAAGAGGGCAGGCATTTTGTTCACAAATATGCACTCATTTCACAACTTAATTGTAGGGCATCCCTGACTGTAGTCTTTGTGATCAGGTGAAGGAGTGCACCATCACTATTTTATTTACTTCTCAAAATTTCTCAGTGTTTCTGTTTACTTTGCTGTGGAAAAATCTACAGAGATTCTTTCTACAAAGAAAATTATTTCCACGAGGCTGATATCTCCAATCAAGCATCCAGCTTTTGAGTATTATTAATGCACAATCTAAAATCACCCCACTTGGCTGAGTATAAATGAGCTCTTCTTCACTTAAGCATCCAGTGAAAGTCTCCAAAAACAGGGGAAGCATGGGTATGTGGTATGCTCAGTCTTTTGAACAGACAAGACTAATCATAGCATTATTGTTTTCTATGTTTGCCCTTAATGAAAAAAAATAGCATTAAATAGTCCAGCATTTCTAAAAATGTATGTTTCTTGGACCCACATGACTCATTATGTCATTCTAGTATTAGTAAGTTTCCCATAGTGATCATCTGCTATATCATAGGAAAAGGCCTCCTTCTGTTAGGTACAACCTGAAGTGAAAATAACCTTATCTGTCACATTAATTGTGGAATCATATAATTACCTAATGACCTAAACAAAATTAACTAATTTCAAAGACTTAATCTTATCAATAAATTCCTGTGTGTTGCCAACTCACACATGCCAACTAGTTTTTTAGTTGTTGCACATAACCTATTCACAATAAACCTGGCCATTTTTTCTGTGGATTCCTCTCTGCAGAAACAGTTACTAAATGAGAATGGTGAGCATATTTCACCAAGCCAAGATAAACTCTCATGACATGTTCCATTCTTATATTTGCAGGGCAATTTCTCCATTTAAGGCTCTTGGAAGTTAATATTCCCAAACCTTTTGAAATTGCTGACTGTCTGTGTTCTGCATCACTACTGAGCCTCACCATTTCATGAATTAGTCCTTAGTCAGTTCCCTGCTCAGCTTCAGCTGTGCACAAGTCCCTGTCCCTAAAGATATGCAAATAGCCCCAGGAACCTCTCAGTGGTCTTCAGTGCTTCTTGCCTGATGATCAATAGTCCTTTAAAAACAGAGCTCACTTTGAATGTTGTGATGAAATGAGAGAAATCATAGAAAATACTCCACTACTTGCTGTTCTGGAGTATTCCCAGTGAGCAAGCAGCATGGAAAAAACCAGAGGGGTAAGGCAATAAACCGTGGAATCTCCCAAGAATGCAAAGCAGCACTGTTGTAACAGCTGTGTAGGCATAGCGATTCCAGAGCACTCTGTGTGGACATGATTATTCCAAACGCAAATTGCATCACCAAGGATAATGAAACACCCTGGACATACTGCTCCCTGTTTCAGAGACTTGTCATAGATACAGATGTCCACAGCAAATTTTGGTTGCATGTAGATTTAGGTCTCTTTTATAAGCTTTGTGCTATGTGGGGAGTTAACTGCTGAAACGCTTCTGAAGTAACACAACAGCAGATTACAAAGACTGGTTCTTTGCTGCAAAAAAAAAAAAAATACAATATTTTTCCACAAAAATCACTTGGATATATCAGATATGCCAAGCTGGAAACACAGCCAAGTGCTGGATACTTTACTGCAAGGTTACTTTAGCAAGGTCTGCCCAGTCTTCTTAGGCTGGGACTGACCTTGGAAAATTCCCCTCAGTCCAAAATTAAAGCACCTTATCTTGACTATGCTTTTAGCACAGGAGAGCTGACACATGTTGGTTTCTCTAAGGTTAAAAAAGAAAAATTAACTAATCTTTTCAGCAGTAAAGTCCAAATCAATAGAGTCATCTTCAATGTGTATCACTGCAAAACCTCTGTGTTACCTATGTGTTACATGTTATCAGGTGTTAAATATGTTCATCAATGTGCTCACTATTGCATTAAAACATGATTAGCAACCATGGCATGGATACAACAATAGTTTGTCTGGTGGTGTCTTTATGCAGGACTAGACTTGAGAATGGCATAAAATGTGGTATAAAATAAGGTAGATGTGAGTTTAAACAGGCAAAGAGGTTGCTCTAACAAGTAACCTTGGTAGCCATACAAATGGCCAGCGAGGTGCTTTGCCTTGCATCCTTTTTATAGCAGTAAAATCCCAAGGGGAAACCCACTTATCACTGCACAGAAGTGGTACAGCTTATTTGGCATTTCTGGCACTGGTGCATGTTACACAGGTAAAGCACTTTTGTTGCCCCTACATAATCCTCCTGTCTTGAGAGCTTTCTGGGAAGGCTATTCTGACAAATCTTTCCTGACATGAATTTAGCTCTACTTTTGTATCAGAGCAAACTTTCATGTGTACATTTTTATGACAGAATAAGCATGATTTTTCCCATTTATTTTGAATCCATTGAATGACAGGTTGAAAATGAAAAATGCCCTCCTTTACCAAGAAGGTGCATATCAGGGATAGGCACTACAGTAACTATGCTGGCTTCAAAGCTAATTAAATTTACCTTAGTGTATCTTTCCCCCATAGACAAACCCACAAGTGCCAACCCCATCAGTCATTGCCTCACTCACCTTACTGACCTATCTTTAAAACTAGAAAAAAAGAGCTGATCAGCTCCTCTCCATTTCAATTTTGTGCTCCCCAACCTGAAGATCTTTTTATGTCCTAGCTTCTGGCACGATGCCTTGCAGTCACTGGTCAGATTCAGCAGTGGCAGCTGCTAGCAGAAAATCCTCCTATTCAAGAGATGACCTTATGTGCTCCAAACCCTGCTTTCTCATTCTGACTAAGTCACTTCTCCGTGTTCAACATGCCTGCACTAACACCATGATGCAGATAGATAGGTTGCAAGTGTTCTGGAGCAAAAGGTATTATTTAAAAGGTAAGAGATTTTGTATTTTAAATTTGAAGTGATGGTGGGACAGTCTTTTGTACTAAAAGAAATCAACAGAATTTCACACATTGCATCCAAATTTTATTTTGAAATCAGTGCCACAGTATCCATCCTGATTTCCTTCTGAAAGATCTGCTGTAAAATCCTGTAATGCCTTGTGAATAATGTTAGTGATTCACTCCCAGGCAAATCTCTTATTTTCCAATGCAAATATTGCATAAGGGTAGCACAGTACTCTTAAATGTGAACAAGACATAAACCCATTTCATTCAGATTATGTTTGTGTCATAAATAAGGCTCTGTATCCACTCAGTTCAAATCGGCCTCCTTAAGCAGGCTTGCACTCGTTAAATCCTGTCTGTGACCTCAGGCAGCCTGTTCTAAATGCAAGACTCTTGCATGTGAAGAGAGGAGCTTGGAAAATAACACTGAACTGAGCTAAGGCTAAATCTATTTGGATTCATTACATCTATGACCCGACTGCCTTCGTAAATAACACTCACTTACATACGTTTTAAGAACAGTCGGGTTTGCATATGGAAAAGACAATCACAAGAATATGAAAAACTCAATCAAGTTTAGGTGACCCATAGCCACAAAAAAAAACCCTGTGTGCTTTTCCCTCATATTTTACAGAAAATATAGTCAGTGCACGCCTACTAAAATTGCTACATTTCTTCCATCCCTTTTTTCCCCCACCCCATTCTTTTTTTTGTTTTCTGCTCATCATACTAGCATGAGTATTGAGTAGATTTTACATATGCAATTCCCTGTGTGTGCATATGTCTGAAATGACTACTGTTACTGAGGGACAAGCCAGGAACTTTAGGAACTTTAGGAACTTTCCAGCAGCACAAAGTACGGCAAAGTAAAAAAAGGTTACATACAGGAAAGTGACTGTTTTTAAACAAATGTTTTGTGATACTTTTCCTCACTAAAGCATCTTTGTCAGGTAACAGTTTTTCTAGATGTTAACCTGGGTTAAATCCTGTTTGAAAAGGTTTAGTTCTGTTAGTCATTTAATTTTAAAACATAGGGCTTTTTCCTACTTTAGGCTTGGCTTAGGAGCCCCAATAAGGTGCCATAGCTAGAAACCTCATGTCATTGTGCTGACACAATTAAAGGACTTGACTCATGCTCACACTGTACTCTGACTCAGGAGCTAGAATGGCTTATGCTGGTGTGGCTGTAATATTTCCTGCTCACAGTCATCTATTTTGGTCTACCTTTCTCCCTTCTCTTTGAGTTTACTCACTCCACTGCAAGATGGGCTAGGCTCTTTGGGAAGCAGCCATAACCCCAAAGATTTTAGGCTTGTCAAAATAAACCAGCACTGATATGTGGTTCTTTAATTCACGGCCATTAGCAGCTTCATTTGTGACTTAGTCACCCTGCAGTAAAGGTGCGGATGGAGAGCTGCACCTGGGAAATGCTCTCTCTTGCCCGATGTTGGTGACCATTTTAAGACATTAGCTTGTGGACATGCATCCTCTTCAAAGGTTGTCCATGGTGTCTGAAATTACTACCATCCGTAGATGGCTAACACAACAATCGGTTGTGTTAACTGAGTCAGTTTTACCCAAGAAAGATCAAAAGGGGTAGAGGGGGAAAAGAGGGAGATGTCTGTCCTAAGAGGACACTGAGAATCTAGGATATTGAAACATTATCAGAGTGTGCTGCTGTTTCCAAACAGTCCCTTACAAACAGTGTCAGGACCTGTGCAGCACATGTTCAGCCAGAAAATCCCCTCCCAGCCAGGAGTCAGGCAGATCAAATACAAGTCCATGTGTAACCATTTTGGTCCAAAATCTGACAGTTGATGTTCACCTGTATGGAAAGTGTGTGCTGAGCTCACTGCCTCTGCTGTAAACTGGCTGAGGATCACTCACTGTTGTGTATTGCCATTTGCCTGAGGCAGTTGTAACCCTGGCCAGGGAGAAAAGTGGGGGTAGAGAACCAAAGAGCTGCAGGTGACAATCTTTTTAGATGCTAGGATTCACTTGTCATCTTTCTGAATGTTCAATAGCAAGAACAGGATCAAATGGACATCACATGACTGTAGAGCTCCTAACTCACACTGCACAGTCAGTGTGCAAGATCCACCCTCTGCTTTGAATGGAGAGTGGAACATGTATGTAGGACATAGTTATACTGATGAAAATAAACCAGTTTGAATTATCTTGGCCTAAGGGCTGAGACCCACTGAAAAATTGAGATTTTTTCTGCCGAATTTAATAAGAATACATTTTGGTTCTAAGTGTAACCTTAGACAAGTCAGAATGGATTTGTACAGTCTAGATTTAAGATTAAATTGGCATCTTAGGTAACACTTCTTATTAGAAAAGGTAATATATGAACAGGATGGATTAAATTGCCAGGGAAGATGAACTAGATGACAGCCTCTAGAAAATAGTAATTATAATTTTGTTCTGTGTCTTATTTTTCATCAGTTTACTAAGAAATAGACTTTTTACAGGACCGTTCTTCTTAAGAGAACATAGCAACCTTCTCAGCAAGAGGTTTTAGAGCTACTGGCCCTGGAAGGAGAAAGGCAGAGGAGGTAAGAAAATAGATGTGATCACTGTCTGAAGGTGAGCTCTTTGTTCAGGTCACCACACACACCGTGTGCCACATGAACTGCTGGAGACCAAGCCTCAGACTCTTTAATGCTAACTTAATCCTGAGAAAAGTGTTGAGCAAAAGGTTCTTTTCTTCATGAACAACAGCAAGCCAACTGCATAAGGGTGCCTTAAAGTAGGGTGACACCAGAAAACCTGTGTTGATTCATGCTGGAACAACTGAGCACGTAGTGCCCCCAGGCTCTGCTGCACCTCTCTGTGGATGTCACCATGCCCTAAGCAAAACCAGTGTGTTTGCTTCCCAGCCACACCAGCCCACGGTCCAGCACATTAGGTTCAACTGGGATTGATGGCCATCTAAGCCAGTCTTCCAAGTTTGAGGCAATGGCAGCTGAAGACCAAACGCAGTGCCTGTTCTCTCGAGTTTACAAAGGACTAAAAATTTCTTCCAGAAGAGCAGAGCAGCCAGCAGGAGCTATAAACTATTCTAGGTTGCCCCAACTGTGCTCTTTTTAAAGCACAGCTTTTCTTCTATTTGTTGCTATTTCACACTTTCAGCTGGTATCACTAATTTTTCCCAAGTGATACTGTGTAAACACAATGACTGCTATTGCAGTTGGTGCAGCCATACCCAAGCCAGAACGTGGTTCTGGTGCTCTGCTCCCAGTGTAACCATAGCAATGAGAAGCTGCGCATCTGAGACACAGCAGAAGGTATGTTAATATCTTCTTCCCTAGGAGTCAGTTGATAGAAGCTGAAGTGCAAGCCCCATGTCCATTACACAGCATGTTTTGACTGAGAAACACTGGGAAAACACCAGGTTTCTGTAGGCCATCTGTAATTACTGTGTTGCCTAGATAGTGGCCACCTCTGAGCTGATGTATTTAACATGTTTCAGGTGTTTTCTCCCTTCTTGAATTTGAAGATCGAGTGCTCTCCCCCAGTTCACTGGATAGGAACATCACATATTTTTTTCTATTCACATTTAGGAAAGGGGAGAGTTTTTAGCCAGTTGTTGCTCCAGAGAAATCAGAAACCTTCTCCAAAACTATCAGTTAGGTTTCAATCAATTAATTCTTTTCAATTCAGTTCAATGGATTGGCAGCCTAGGAAGTAAATAAAAGACTCTTCTTGCAGACATCCTGCAGGAGAAAGGCTCACTGATGCATCAAAACTCGATTCCTCACATGATTAGAGAAATTTCTGTTGCCACGTCAAAAGCATAAGGTAACAGAAACAGTTTAAGCCAGTTTGAAAATTCTGGCCACTGATGGAGCTAGTTCTTCTGCCTCCTCCGTGGCCACATGTGCTGCTGTCCCTGTCATGTTGGCACACAAGGTGACATGGATCAGTTTTCTGATATCACTAAATGCTGATCTTACCAAACATTAAGTTTGTGTTTAACCTGGATCAGAGGAGAAGATGTGAAAGCATTGTCAGGACAAAATCACCACTTTTTTGAATGGACCAGTCTTCGATGACCTCCCCTGCACAATGACTGATTAGTGACCTTGTGTTCAAAGAAATCTGATCTGCCTGTGGCTAAAAGTTCTTTGGAACACTTTTTAAGAAAAGACTTTGTGTAGTCAAGTTGCTTTTTATAACTCCTATGCTTTATAATACAACAGTTATAGAGCTTATACTATTTCCCAAAAGTTGCTAGAATTCTAAATATTCTAAATTTTGGAGTATTTATTATATTTTCCCATGATAATAAATACTATACCTTCTGTGAAGGAGGCATGATTTAAGTCGGGTGGGCCCATGATCCTAATTTTTGGAGTACACAGCAAAAGCAAAATGGCGTTCAGGCTGACTTCTATGCATGTGTACTGGCTTTATGCTAATTGTCAGAAATTAGCTTATGCAATTAACAATTGTTAAACTACACTCAGATGAATATTGAGCTCCTAATTATACTAGTAATTCCTCTGGCTAGCATATCTGTTCCAGGAGGGTACTTCTTAAGCACTCACAGATGAGAATTTCATGATAGGATTAGCCAAGTTAGAAGTCAGGCTCTGAATAAGGTTGGCCAAAAATGTATTAAATCAGTAATATATTACAATATATATGTTATATCATTAATTCACAAAGGAAATGTTTAAATAGGTTTTAATTACTATTTTACTCTCTGAACACTGTTCAAAGTTTTGCTGTTAGTAATTGATGCACTTAATAATGTTTGTTTTGTGACTTAGAAACTTGTCTAACATATAGTCTGCTTGAGTACCTGCATTTGAGTTAATTTTCTTCACTGTAAAAACTGTCAGTAAAGACACAGGAAAGGAAAACCTGCCTGTGTCTCCTTGTCAGGATCCTCTGCCATCACAAAAATTGCATCATGGTTCTCAGGTAACACTGTCACTAATTTTACACTGGCGTTCTTCTTCAAAACACAGTAGGTGATTAATCCAATGTATCCCTAGTAGGTATTGTTGCAGAGCCTTATTTTTCCAGTGGTCCTGATAATTGTTTGATTTCATGAAATGCTGAATTGTAGCACATTTTCCTGTTTCACTGGGAAGACATTGCAGTATTTGTTTTCCATGATGAACATGATATCTTCTGGTTACAAGAGAATTTGTAGGTGGTTTAGCTACAAAAGGACTGTAGCATGAGCAAGACCTGATACTTTTAACTCGCATTGAAAGATAACACACTCATCAACAGCTTTTATTTTTTTATTGTTATAAATAATAAAGTTAAAAAGCTTGTGAATTGTTCAAAACAACGCATGCATCCATCTTGCACCAAGTTCTCTCCTGAAAGCCAGTGCTCATGTGTTGTAGCAACTATTGACATAGGTCTTCTCTTGCCTAATGTGAGGCTGAATTTTTCATTGGTAATCACAGTGTGCCTGGGTGCCTGATGGCATAATGGGGAATTTCATTTCAACGTTACTTTAAAATTAGTTATTTCCTTTACACTTTCAATCATTTAATAATTAGGCACTTAAGTCTTCAAGTGGTCATTCGTATTTCATTGTCTTCCTTTTCAGTACTAGGTAAGAAACAATTGGAAAGGTATCTTCTTTGTGGACCCTTTCATTTTAAAATAATACCTATTATTATGTGTGTAATCAGAAATAGAATGACATAACTTTAAATATCTAAAATTAAAATGAAATTACATCTCATAGCTAAGATAAATTAGTAAAAGGAAAACTATTACTTTTTGCAAAAGAATTCCTTAAAATTACTCTAAAATGAAAAACTTACATTCATTTTGCCTTGTATTTTATTCTGTATCTTGTATTAGAAATTCATCTGTATATTTTTAGGTTATTTTTGTCTTATAGACAGGAATGCTACAATAAACTGTAGAAAACAAGTAATAACTTTATTTGTGTATCTCATAGATATATTCTAAAATATAATATTAAAAAAATCTTTTTTAGTGGCAAAGTTGGGATTAGTTGTAATTTTGTGTTTATGAAATGGAAACATTCTGTTGAAAACATATTCTAGTTTCAAAATGAATGCAGAATGATTTTTTGTATAATTAGCACACATACTTGCAAAGGTTCACATAAAATTAGAATTCAGTCAAGATGAAAAACTACTTAAAATGCACAAAAAGGGACCCACAATTAGAGACTGGAAGGGGGTTAGACACAATAGTGGGAATACATAATTCAAAATGTCACTCAGCACTCTACTTTGGAATAATATTAGTTGTACACTGATTCTCATGTTTGGCAGCTCCGAACATACTTTGGCTCAAAACAGGAAAATAAAAGGTACTTCACATAGTTCACGTTTCACATTCAGTGATGGTGGAAAATGGAACATTTTCTGACTGTTTCAGGAGACATCCTTATCAAATTAAATAAGGTTGCTGCCTTTCACCTGGTTATGACTCAAAAACATAATTCACCTATGCACAGAATTCAGTGCAGATTTCTTAAAGTCCTCAACATAGCTGCCCTAACATTTTAGCTCATTAAGTAATGCAGCTTAACATGGGCTAGTTTGAAACACAGGGGGGAAAAAAAGGGGGGGGGGGGGAAAGGCAGAGGAGAAAGTTAAATGAACACATTATGGACATTTTCAGTCTTTTCAGGAGTCAAAAAACCCTATGCAGTTAACTTATTCTTACCTTGGAGTTTTATTCAGATGTTTCCTCGAGGCTTTCAGAGAAGGAGTGTTGAGAAGGAGAAAAAAGCACAGGGTAGAATAGCAGGAAAATATAGCAGAAAGGACAGTATTTATAGCATGAGTGGTTATGGAAAACTGGAAGATAGTGACAGAATAGTCAATGGACAAGAGCAAATGTCAGCATAAAAGAAATCAGTATTAAGGCCATGAAGCATGGAGAAAACTGTCTACACACTAAACAAAATTGTTTACTTAGTTTTGATTTATAGCCGCTGCATCATGAATTTCAATTGCTGCATGAGACATTTCTCTTCAATCCAGACCTTGCCAGGAAGTGAAAATATCTGATTTTCAAGCTACCTTTGAGAGAGAGAGTATTAGGTAACATATGATTGATGAGTATCTATAGTGTTATTAAAATTAATCTAATCTAATATACTCCCTAAGTTTAATAGTCATTGAGTTCATTGTTGCACTTTCAAAAGCTGAGAAAAAAAAAAAGAATGGACCAGAACACATTTTAAAAAGCAAGTTAAGATGTAAAAAAACCTTAAAACATATAGCTCTCAATTTTGCCTCTTGTTCTCAAGTAGCGTCATGGTTACTTGTTTTTTGATTGTTCATGAGGTGTCTGACCACAAGCCTCCCTGGATGCTATGAGACATTAAAAATGCCTTGAATCCTAACTCTTATCATCCAGTACTAACATTTCAGAGCTCTTTAGCTGCTTGCAACCATTCCACATTGAATTGCACTGCAGCCACAGATAGTTGTTCCAGCAGCAGTTCTGCCCAGAGCTAGTCCTTCCTCAGTTTGTCCTTTGTGTCTTTTACCCATAACTACCCACAGAAGTAGCTCTGGGGGGTCTGCATTATCCAGAGGGACTATCCAGAAGAAGTTGTCTATTTATAGGCTGAAGTTACATTGTATAGATGAGAGCAAGGTAAAATTTAATAAATTAGCACAGTAGTGTAAATACATGTAGATAATGGTTGAGAGAGGGATTGTACAGAAGCCTTTGTCCTCATTTTTGCACACCTGTGAATAGATGAGACTATAGAGAGTGCCATTGCATGTTTTGGACATTAAACATGTAGGACATACCTCACAGACCTTCAGAAAAAGATGAAACAAATTCCATCACACGGGAAGTGCCTTTTCAGCAGACTGACTGATGTCATCAGGGCCCTGGGCCATGGGGAGATGTTTGCACACTGCAGAACACAAGAACTTCAGAATGTTTTACTTTCTAGCTGCTTAGCATCACCTCTCTCTGAGGTGCCATTTCCATGGCAGAACCAACCAGGTGAGTATTCTTCATCCACTGCAGTGCAAACCCACTTAAAGTAATTTAAGCTAGCTTTTCGCTGGAGCAAATGAGACGTCTTTATGTAGTCAGTCCTAACATAGGTCTACACCAACATCCAATAAAACTTTTAAACTACTGAAAGTGGAACTTTTTAAATCAGTCCATTGAAATTCTGATCTGCTTACCCAGTCTACAAATGATCACTTCCTGCAGGTCACTGCAGAAGTCTGAAATCAGCAATGTCTTAGCAATAGCTAAAAGTAGGGAATTTACCTTTTTGGCAGTTCCACCTTTATTCCTAGTAATACCTGAGATGGCATGTGGAAGCCACTTTGACTTTTATTTAGGTGGCTTCTAAAGCCATATTATCTCATTTGGTCAGCTCTTTGATTTATTGATTTGTTTTCAGTACTGATTATAGGATGCAGTAGGCCTTAGTGTAGGCATGTGGCAAAGTAGTTGCCTGACTGGGGATACAAGAAACAGGAGCCTTTAGGAAATAAAGAAAACAAATGAAAGGACCAGCATAAAACTGCTATCTTGAGTTGCTGTCAGAAAATAAAATGCAGAACTTCACCTACCATGAAAATTTTATAGAATGAATATTAATGTTATGAAGAGAAGTAGGGAGGATTTGCATTATGTATTTGACTTGTCCCTGGAGTGAAGACGCTGACACAGACTTGTAACTGCATTAACTATAGCAAAATTTTAATTGAAGATGATTGATTGTTGAGCTTTCTGTTAATTAACCTCTTATTCTGCATTTTCCTACAGAATGCCCTTTCAAAATAAGTTTTTAAATTTAACCATCAAAAATACAGTCATTAATTTCACTTACAAAAGATGCCTTGTAATAGAAACCCTGGAAAAAGAAAAGAATGCATAAAAAATAAAATACAATGGGATTTGAGCTCAGAAAGGTTTTCATGAAAACCAAAAATTATTTAAATCTAAGCTAGTTACTCACCATTTCAAGAAGCCCAGCCTCAGAAGTTCATAGGAACCTGGTCCTTGTAGTATAGAGATAAGCTCTCACAGATCGATTTTAATAACAGAAAGACAATAAATTGATTTTTAAAAGATTTTGCCTGAAAACCTCTCCCCCCATCTAAACTCAACCAGCTATGTTTCCTTTGAGCTTTTATTTCTCCCCTTTGTCTTGGATTTAAAATTAAATACATACTCAATCACAAAATACAATTTCATCATCAGCTCTGTATGATTTGCTAACAGGGTTGAGCACTCTGTGTGATTCCTCATCCTGCCATAATACAAAGGTCAGATCTGCGATACGAATTATTAAAGTAGTTTACCCAGGGTAAGAAAGAACACTTGTTTTCTAATGCAAAGCAGCTTCTTTCTAAATCACATAATTTTTTCAGACGTGTACTATGAAGGAACTTTCTACATACAGTGACATAGAGAAAGGGAGGGGTTCTTCTCTAGTCAATACAGTGAAAACAAAACCAGCTGCTCTACATCTAATCAGGCGTCACACCATCACTCTCTGGTTGCCCCACAAATAGCATCTTTGAAGCATCTTGTCAGTGACAATCTAATGCAAATTTCAGCACCTTTACTTCACAGTGCAAAACAGATCATGATTCACAGAAAACTGGAAGGAAAACAAGGCTGTTAAAATGATTTACCTGTTTTGGGATGGCACACTGTTCCGTTCAGATTGAGATTTAGGGCGGGAATAATCTAAACACTGAAATCATCTCAACTCTGGAGGACTAAGCCAAATTGCTTCTCTGTACTCCATCAGTGCATGTCCAGGAAAAGAGATAGACACCACCAGACAGTGATCACCTCATTTTAATCCAGGTGTCAGAGGCAGTGTGATTAATTGCTTCCTAAGGTACCTTTCTCTTTTCACTGACTACAGGGGAGACACAGAATAGACCTCTTATTTTACTAAAATCACGTGAGATTAAACTCAACAAACTTCGTGGGAGGTGCAGAGTGCAGGATCAGAAAAAGATGAACAGAGCACAGTGAATGGATAGTTGTTCAATATTTCTTTTTAGACTCACTTCTCAATGTGTGCCCTATCCATTATTTACTGCTCTCCATCCAAATGCAGCACTGAATAGAGAATCACTCATTTTCTCATGGGCTTTTCCATAGCGCTGCCATTGTAGTGCTCTAGTTCTCCACAAATATTAATGAATTTATCTTCCTGACACCCTGGTGGTGCTGTTATCTTTCTCTTGCATGTCGTGAGTGAAGACACTGAAAAAATGGAAAAAAGGTCCTCTAATACTGTTTCCCCCATGTAACATGCCTTTCAGCTGGATTTTTCAGAGAACTTGGTGACTTCAGGGTTTCATGAAGTCAAAGTACAGTTCCTGTTCAGTTCTGCTGCAATTATTTGCTCTTAGCATTCAGCTGCGTAGTCTCCAGGTGTTTTAATGCAGATATGCAGAGAAAAATGAAGGGAAAGCAGGGACCCAAATTTTAAGTTCTCTGCCATATTCATGACACACTTTCCAAGATTTGCAACCAGATTTGGACCTTTTTCACTGTTCAGCTGTTCACTGTTCAGCTTTGACTCATTCCCTGTCTGAATGTGCTTCCTGTATTTCCCCTCCTGGCTGGAAGATGTGCAGTTTTTTGGGCTGTGAACAGTTGGACTCAATGATCTTAGAGGTCTTTTCCAACCTTTATGATTCTATAATTCTATGCTTCATATATGCTCAGACATAAACAGTCACAATCCAAGCCACATCCCAGGCCCCTTGCCGACGTGAACAGGCCCTGTAGGACTGTGCCTAGGCAGAGCAGAGCGGGTGTGCTGGGCTGGGGACAGAAAGGGGCATCGACAAGTTAAATAAAGATGCTCATTAATTGCACCTGAGCATTGAACCCCTAACCATCGACATTGCTGGCTCTTCTTTCTCTGAAAGAAATTCCCAGGTGAACAGGGGTAATTATCTCTTGGATGTCCAGGCCATGGCAGAGATCGTGGGACATTGTGCACCATGGCACGGACACCAGTCCTGCGGGAGGAGCTGTGCCTGGGCAGCGTGGGAACAAGTGTTTCAGTGCCACTTGGTTTCAGCAGCAGGAGCTGATCCTTGATCCTCTCATTTAGCACAAACCCTCCTCCAGCGCCGTGCAGTGAGGGCGTCCTGGACGTAAGACAGAACGACCTGCGGAAGGGTGTGACCGTCCTCTTTCCACAGTCCTGCTCCATGGTGTCAGCCTTGGAATACGTGCATTGAAGAGTACAATAACATTTTATGGAAACACTGGTGGTAGTGTTGTAGCTGAGGTGGGCTAGAGACACAAGAGCAGCACAGTTTGCAGGAAGAAATTCAATTTTTTATTAATTAAGGAATAATGAAAAATAAATTTTTAATCCTCTGGCTCTAAATCATGCTCATGTTTCAAAACCAGGGTGGGGTTCTTTTGGAGTTAAACAGCCCCAACCCCTGAAAAATTACAAAAGAAAGCCTTTCTTGTTTATGAAAGGATTGCTGCCAGAAAAATGTTTTTGCCAGTGCTGCGATCTGTCCAGGCTGTGTGGCAGGGGTACACCAACTGGATATGTTAACTGAGTAAGCTTTATTATTTCAGTGAATTTCAATTACTCTATCAAAATAAAACAAACTGCTCCTCTTAGGAATAAATAAAAAAATGTTGCACGAAAACTTAGAATGAAAGCCATCAATACCATGGTTTGATTTTAATTTAATCAAAGTTAAACCATGATAAGCACAAATGATAAATTAAGATAAGAACAAACAATGTTTATAAAATCAGCATAAGTCTTGGCTTGTAACTTGATATAAAAATAAGAAGTGAATAGGATATTCAGTATTGCCAAGCTAGTAGATTTCCAAAGTTGAATATGGGATTAATCAGAGTCCATCAATCTTAATTTTCTGTCTGACCAAATACAAAGAAATTTTACTTTTTTAGCCTCATTGATTATTTTTGCCATTCACATTTCTTAGTTTGCACAAAACACTCGTGTACTGATACATTCCTGCTTTTAATGGGAATATTTTCTGTAAGAAACTATGCAAAAAATAGATTTGACATTGCACTGCTTCTGTCTTCACAAGTCCTTCTTTATCTTCGCATCCATTAGCTGGCTGTTTGCAATATGGATTTATTTCAGTCTGCTTCTTATACCATCAAGGTCTTTAAATCAAGTTCTGCCCCTGTACATGAAAAGACTTCTTAATTTGCAGTTTCACATTATGCAGAGATTAACAGTAGAAGGTTATTAACAGTGCAAGGTTATTAAGAGCATGTATAATATTATTTGAACGATAGCAGAATCCCATGGAATCCCATTTCAGTATAACTTTATTAGCGACAGAAGTATTCTGTGCTTTTTCCTAGAAGGGCCCATAATAAATTACTGCAAATCAGTATGCATTTTAATCTCCTTTTCAGCCAGCAGTTGACATTTTTGTGGTCTATTAGAGGCCATGGTTGCTCAGAGTAAGTGTTGAGAAATGAATGTACTTTACCATTGGCAAAGCTAATAATAGTATCGCTATTATTTCAAAGAATTTTCTTTCTGGTTTACTTAAAATCGTTGCAGATACATTTGGAAATTTTTGAGTTCAAGCCTAGCATTCAGTATGCTAATTTCCCAAACTCTGATGAGAGCCAGATCCTATAGTGTCTCACTTGAGCGTAATCCAGGAAGGAGAACAGGGGAAGCACAGAAGTTATATCAGTTAATTTGGTTTGTAAGGTGCTAGAGGTGATCATTTCTGGCTCTAAATGGGGCTTACAATTAGGCACTCTGAGATTTGTTACTAAGCCTCAGCAGAATGTCTTTGCCCCCCAAGCTCAGCTGACATCAGGAATAGCTGAGGAGTGTGTCCCCTCTGCCTGGCCACAGGCACCCACATGGACAGCAACCCAACCAGAGCTGTGCCTAGGAAACCTCTCAAGATTGCTCACAACACCCTCCCCGATGGTTCCACCATCAAACCACACGGCAGGCGTAAACATCTTAAACTGCCTTGACTGTTTATAAAGTAATCATAAAGGTCTAAGCTCTTAATCAGCACCTGGGCTGCAAACACAGTAGACTTAGAGGAGTCCATTAACGCATCAAGAGCATACACCTACACACACCAAACAAAACTCTTCTTGTCCAAGCCAAGGTAATACTTTCCCTGTAAAGTTTCAAAATCTCACAGCTGTTCTCAATTCTTTTTCCTGTGAGACTTTCTCATAAATTTCTTGCAAAATCAACCTAGGTGCACAAAGATGCACTTTAAAAAACACTTGTTCTAGTTTTCCACTAGAAAAATAAAAGAATGATTTGCACTTGAAGGATAGACGTATTGTAATTTTGTAACCAAAATATCCTTAACCCTAGGAGCCTTGTTTTACCAGCACTTTGTTTATTTAAATTCCCTGCTGTTGCACAGCATCTGCAGCATATCCTGTGGGATGCTCATGTAGATGTGCCCCTGGCTGCTATCAGTGGTTTTTAATCTTCATATTGTCCAGCCCTACTCAGACAAGGGCTGTAGTGCAGTTCCAGACTTAATTTTCTCTGGTGACAAAACCAATTTAATAAATTTCAGTCCTTTCTCACCCCAGTTATTTGTTCCCTCCTTGTACCACAATATATTACCTCCTTAGCTGGGTCCGTGTTGCAGGACAAAGTGTGTTCAGTGCCATGCTCTAAATTAGATTAGTGAAATAATCTGTGTTGAAAAGACCCCCTTTTTTTTTTTTTTTCTTTCTGGAGCATTTTTCTTAGCTTAGAACATTTTGTTGAACCTATTGAGTAAAATCGTATCAATGACTTTGCTGGCAGAGTGAGGAGATAAATATCAGTAAGGCAATGGAAGCAAGCTGCTTGAGAGGAAAACATAGTCAGAAGGAAAATTGTTCATGGACCTCCATCCTTAGAGACCGGAGAACCAGGAACACCTGTTTTCTATGATACGGAAACCCTGCAGTGCCAAACAGCCTTGAAAACAAATTTAGTCATAACTATGAAATCCACAGATATCACGAGCTCTTAAAGTCTAACCAGTACTTCGGAATATTTATTCAGAACAGAAAATTGTTATTTGTTTCCTAATTTTATTGTTTATTCAGCTCTCAGCCTGGGTCCTGAATTTGCAGATCTGTAAGAGCTGACTTTGCACTTCCCATTTGAAAAGCTATTTTTTCTGATTCAGAAGAAGGTTCTGCACCCCCGTCAATCACAATGTTTTTGTTGCATGGTTTCTTTTTAGCTAAGAGTGTGATGTAAACTGACACGGAACAGACAAAGTCTTGAACATATAACCTGTGACATTTGTGAAACACAGAACTTCTGTACACAGTGCAAAGCAACAGCCAAGAAGTCCACGGCTGAGATCCCAACAAGTAATGGAAACCCTGGAGACACCTCTCTCACCTTTAGGCTTAGTTAACAGGTGTGTAGGACATCCCTACCCCATGACCATGCAGGGCTGTGGGGGGCTGGGCTGTGACATCCCCAGGGCAGGAGCTGACAGTCCCGGGGGGCTGGAGTGGGGTCCTGGGCCCTGGGCAGGGTGGGGGGAGCCCTGGGTACGGGCAGGGAAGGGAGCTTCTCCATGCCCTTGGGGCCATGAGAGGCCAAGGGTCAGGTCAAGGAGTGATGGGGTGAGGGAGGATAATGTCATACAATAAATCTGCAAGAATGCATTTGGCATGGGTTAGGTGAGAAATTACAATGAAGAATCATAGCAGATTTAACAGTTTTCTGAATGCAATTTGTTGTGATATTGATATAGAAATAAAATATACTCTATGCCTCCAAGACACAGAAAAGCAATCATAAAATTACTGCAACCAATAAACATACCACAATGGAAACAGAAATGTAAAATAAATTTTTAAGGCCTTGTATTGCCTCCTGTGAGAGGAGGGGAGTCTGTTCTATTGTTATAAAAATCACAGAAAATATTTTAGACAAAAGTTATTGCAAGTATATTTTCATTCAAGCCTCACTGATCCTGCCTCCTTCTTCCTCCCACTGCATTCCTGAGTTTAAAAAACAGAGTTTGATATGTGGGTCTCTCATTGCTCACCTTTCCCTTTTATCTCATGGGTTTCTGTGGGATGTTAGTCCCCAAGGGGAAGATAAATATTTTGTCCCCTTCCACCTAATTCTGTGAATAGGTAAAGCTGTTTAAAAAAACATTAAAGTAAGTAGAGAGCCAATCAGTTGTCTGGGGCTTTTTCCTACCTTGAAGAAATAGTTTAGTGTTCTTACTGGAAGGTTTTCTGAAGGACAGAAAGTGCTCTGCAGCTTTCATGGCAGGGGGATGGGCAGTGCATTTCAGAAGGGCAGCACCCGGGTGTTTGGGCAGGCGTGCACACCCCAGTGTCCCAGCGCCCCTTCCCCGCCCGTCCCACCCACGTCTCTGCCACTGTGTGGCAAAGGAGACCGAGGAACCAGAGACATTTACTTGCAGTGTTACATCAGCTCATCCCTAACAAACGTGTCCACCTACAAACCTCTGAATGGGAGGACTTTGTCCAGAGAAGCGCTGGGATGTGGGCAGGACCTGTCATACCTGTTACGCAGCTGCTGCCTTTATTGTGCTTTCTTCTGAGTTTCCTTCATTTCAGTTCTTTCAGCAGAGAAAACCTAGTCTCGCTTTTCTCCTTTGTAAACCCTACTGTACATTGTTTGGAAATGGTTATGAGAAGTGGCACTTGTTCTAAAATACAGGGTTTAACATTTTATTTTGAATTTGAGTGAGAATGGGTCCTTTGCAATTCTCTTACTGCTGCTTTTGGACAGTTTATATTTTATATGAGGCTGGATCACATCAAATAGCTGCAACATACTTTTTCCCCAGTGATAGTTTCTAATTACTGCTTAACTATAAAACTGAATGAGGAATTAGATGAGCAGTAGAACGACAGAGCTCAACAACAACATTCAAAATGAAAACTAAACTCAGCCGGGAGGGGTGGGGGGAGGAAAACAACAACATGTGCAACCCATTTTATAATTCAGGACAGTCTTGAACATTTCAGCTATTGCTTCAGCTTGGCAGAACAAAAGGCAGAAAAAGGCAGATTACCAGAACACCCCAGCTTTAGGGTTTGTATGAAGACAAGGTGATTTATTTTGTTGACTTTCTCTACGGAGATTTATGTTCTGATTTGTTGATTTATAATTATGATAATGGTTCCATAGGTCTAATGCAAAAAGTCTTTCATTTCCAGGTATCACTTTCAAGCTGTCATTTCACAATATGCAGTCCCTAACCACTCATTCCTGCTTCCCCATATTGTACCACCTCCACAGTTGTGTCAACACAACTGTTTGTGGAACTGCAATCTAAACTGGATCACTGAACTGATTTGGATTACAAATAACATTTGCTTTGGAGGGGACAGGGCGTGGGAATGAGCAACTGGGGGCAGGAAAGGGCCGGCTGAGATGGAGAGGGGGAAAAAGAATGGGAACTCATTAAACTAGTCTTACCACTGAAGATGAATTATTGTGAAACTGAATTCATACTCACCCTTTAGATAGCACAGCCATGCGTTTCACCTAGTATTAATCAAATTAGACATATTGAATTCTTGTTCCCATTACATTTATTACAAACAAGAGGATAAATTCCACGAAGAGTTTATGAACCATCAGTCAAGACTACATTAATCCCATGTACTGTTCCTACTCTACCAAAGTCAGTAGCAAACATGGCTACTGCAGATGTCTAACACAAACCTCGGGGAGTTCAGTGAAGGTACACCTGGCTAAATAAGCAAGAGCCAGGGAGTGAGTTCTAGCCCTGATCTTAATCATTGCCAGTGATTTGATAGTTCCCTCCCCAGCTCTGCACTGGCCTGTCACATCTTGCTTGTTAAGGCAATTCTTATATAAGAAGAACTAACCTGAAGCAATGTGGCTACAGGTCAGAGCAAACATGTGGACTTCAGGCCAGTTACTCATTCCTATCCCACTTTTGTTACGCAATATCAAGAGACCTGACCATCCTTCTTATGCTTTCAGAAGGCTTCAGGTCAGAATCCAGAAACTGGATTGCCAAAACAAGTTATTCATATTTGAATGAATACTGAAAGCTGGAGAGGGGCTTTTTACAAGGGCATGTAGAGATAAGACAAAGGACAGTGTCTTTAAACTGAAGGAGGGTAGAATTAGATTAGATATTAAGAACAACTCCTTTACTGCAAGTGTGGTGAGGCACTGGAACAGGTTGTCCAGAGAAGATGCAGACCCCCAGCCCTGGAAGTGTTCAAGGCCAGGTTGGATGGTGCTCTGAGCAACCTGGTCTAGTGGGTGACATCCCTGCCCATGGTTGTTGGAACTAGATGATCTTTTAAGTCCTTTCCAACCCAAACCATTTCATGATTCCATGATTTCACACAGAAAAGTGTAAGCAACACAAACATACTTGCAGCCCTGTATATTTTGCTTAAAATAGATATGGAACTGAAGTATTTCAGGGACTGAATTAGAAGCTGATTATATGAAAAGATGATTCCTTCTTGTAAAAACTACCCACTGATTACCCAGTGTGATTACCCAGTGACCTGGCATAAAAATTTAATGACATCAGTACATTAAGTAAATTATTTCACAACCAGTTGAGTGACCTACATGCGATTCCTTATTTATAGCACAAGTATCAACAGTACATAAAATTTTAATTAAACATACTAGATTGTTTCTCACAGGTTGATCAAAGAACTGCTAAAATAATTGCTAATATGTCATCAGCTTGAATAATGATTTTGACATATATTAAAATATTATTTCACGGATTTATGTCAGCTTTCTCCTAAAAAACAGTCTTATCCCAGCTGCCCTATCAATCCACATAAATAAAAACCTAAGAAATTTGCTAACTTGTAACAGTGATACAGTGTAATAATCTGACTTCTGTTATCAAAACACCCTTGGGATTATGGGTAGAAGTAAGGTGTCTCTCTTCAATAGAAAAAGATAAGGTATTATGTCTTCTTGAGAAGAAAATCAGCACCAGCAAATTAGTATTTCCTAACTTCCAAGTAATTATTATTTGACTAGCCGTTGACCCACAAGTAGTTGTGGTTTGCAGTCCAGCCTGTTCTGTAGTAGGACAGAACTAAGTACAGTCTAAGTTGAAATATCAGAGACATGTTGAATGGAGAAAAAGAAGACAAGATTTATGATTTCTCTGAATGCCTGCTTGTGAACACTGCTGATAGTGGATAATGTTTATGGGCAGAGACATGCAGATGCTCTTATTTAATCCTGCTTAAACAAAGGTTATTTTTTGACAAGATCATGATTGTCACTGCCATAGACCAATTAGTGCCCAATGTATTAACTTTTGACAAAAGTGCTATGTAATTCCTCATGCATTTGGGCTCCCATTGGAAGCATTTGACAGCAAATAATGCTCCAAAAATATTTAATCAAGCTTGAATTTACCAAGAGAACTACAGACATAACAGGTTTCCTTCTAGCACAGGATGTCATGGTATGCAACTTTTTCCTCCTGTATTGAGGTGGAGGAATGTGACTGTCCAACTCCTGCTCCTGATCATGAATGTCTTTATCCTGTTAATAAAAACCATCACTTTTCTCATTCCAGTTTCACCCACAGCTAACAGACAGATAAATAACAAAAACAGAATTTACAATACAAAAAATCACACTGCAATTTTTTTGCACAGAAGTAATTGCCACATTCTGATTAGATACAGCCTGTATCCTTTCAGAGCAATGAATCTACACCCTCAGCCTCAAAGAACAGTTACAGAAGGGAATGAAAGTATTTGCTTTCGTGCAAATGCCTCCACATTTTTATTAGATCTGAACAATGTGGTCATAATGGAAAAAAAGATCCGGTGAACAACAGCTCTGTAAGCGTGCTGTATGAGGAGACATGTATGAGGATTTCAAAGACTGTGATTTATCTGACTCTTAGAAGAGGAATAAACAGAGCAGAATGATTTTCCCAGTTCTGAACAGGAAGACCTGCATTGTCTAGAGTGGCATGCGATTTCTGCCCCAGGGTTTCACACTACAAAGTGTTTATCTTCAAGATTTTTACTTTCATGTTCAACCTCACAGTGTGGTGCCACAAACAATTTTTCAGCAGTGCTGAGGGTCTGTTTTCAGCCTCATGCCACAGTGCAAGGCGGCAGGAGAAAAAAGGGAAAAGAGTATCTGAAGACAGTTTTTTCAACGAGGACTTTATGCCATGAACACACATCTTGGATACCTTTTCAGGTATTCACATTAGGCAAATCAAGAGAATGAAAATATAAGTTCTTAAAAATTCATACCTTTTAATAACAGCTCAGAATAAACTGTCAAAGACTAACACAACGAAATTCATTAGTCACAAAAAAAAAATCCTAAAGGTAAAGTATGCCACCCAAGAAGTATAAAGATTATTCTTTATGGATTTTGTTCCGTCTTAAGCAAGAAATTGTGTTCTAATTGTCTTTTCTGATGTACAGATATCAGTTTCTTCTTGTAGGCATTAAAAAACTCTCTAGAAAAGTGCGGGGTTCCATAAATAAAACAAAGAAAATAAAACCTACACTACATTCCTGGCAAGTCCGACCAGAGAGTTTTTAAAGCTGTGACTGAAGTCACTGCAGACAACAGCTGAAGTTACTGAAAAATAAATTAATTGTTGAAACAGATGGCAGAAATTATATTCCCTTACACATGGAAAAACAAAGTGAGAATTATTTGTTATCTGGAAGCAAAGTGAGAACTATTTGTTACCTAGAAGCTGTGGATTTAAGCCAGTTTTCCAGCAACTTCATAACTAATAAATTTTATACAAAGCACAGGATATCCTGTGTTTCTAAATTTATAATGGGAAAAAAGTCAGCAATACTGTCCAAATACTTATATTTTACTTCAAAATTTAGCTGCAAGGTAACAGTACTGGTTTAGATTCAGTTTAAAAGTTACTTTCAAAAACTCCAGCATACTGAATGGGGAGCACCATAAACCCCATTCAAGTATCAGTGAAAAGCTCAACACAGTTTTATTAGTCATTAAGAGTAGTACTCTCAGTTTCCCTAGTGTGACTCATGAAGCCAAGTAGGCAATTATGTAAGACAGCTTTTGGTTAAGTATAGAATGAAATAAAATGGATCATTATAGTTACAAAAATCTCAGACCACTATGAAATGCTATGTTGTTTGCTCCCATCAGCTTCAGTAAGTATTCAGTGTTGGCTGTATCTCAAAAATTAGGGCTTGTTTTGCTAAAAGTTATGTTGATAATTTTTATAGCCAGATTACTGTGTATTGCTAAAATTTATTAAAAGTAAATTGAATGATACGAATAAGAATCCAGGAGAACAAAGGGAACAAGATGCTCCAGGACAAGTTTCCTGTGTAGTGTAAATTGGAAGAGTTTCTAGATTTCAAAGACTGCATATTAACCCATATCTGCTAAAGACTTTATTCTTTAAGTAGACAGATGCAGACAACACTTCAGTGAATTTGTTTTTCTGCTGAGGGTCTACATACAGATTCCTGCTCATCTCACCCATTCCCACTTACAACAATCTGCATGTTCAGAACCCACCCAATGTGATCAAGAGTGCGGAAATGAAAGTCATAAGTTGTCAAGAATCAGAGACCTGGAACTCTGGGAAAGGAATTTTTCTTCCCATGTTTTGTTGCACTTGAGGTCTTACCTATCGAGAATATTTTTCCAGTCTTCAAGCAGGAGCTTGGCAGTTTTCTTTCAGAAAAGCAGCAGTTTGGCCATGGTCCCCTGGCAGCAGGATCATGGTTGCTGCAGAGCACAAAGAAGGCCTCAGAGGCCAAACCGCTGTGCTCACTTCCCCATCACAATGAGTTGCCATCTGAAAGGTGCCAGATCAACAAAACTAGAAATTCAGGTAAACAGTGGGCTAATAGAAAAGCAACGGGTTTTTAACTGCTTTTTCAAATATATCCAGAAGGAGATGGTGCCCATGTATATCGCCAGAGGTTGATTCCTCGCCAGTAAATCCTGTAGAAGTATGGCAACTGGCAGAAAAAAGACAAATTTCATGTCTGAAGAAGTGTGATGCAGAGTAATGACAAGGATAGGCTGAATTGTTAAGAAATTAATGTATTTCAAAGTGTATATTTCAGACCTGAGGTCACTTCAAGAGGGCCTTGGGAATAACTTAATGAAGTAACTTCACTGGAGAATGACCTGAAATATGTGGGTAAGCACTTATATTTTGTCCTCTCAATCTAGTATCTGAGGAAATAAAAAAACTTTAGCAAGAGTCTGAGAGAAGTGATCCCAAACTTTTAGGATCAGATCTGCCTGTTCTTAACCCTTTAATTTTATTTGCAGACTGCCCTATGCCCTTTTATTATGAAGGTTCGTGGCAGGCAGTTTAAATGTTACCAAGGACCAGATGCAGACAACTTACCACAGTCTTTTCTTACACACTCAGTGAATGGCATAATTTTAATCAACAGCTGATTATAATTTAAAAATATTTTATTTTACAGAGAACTTATTGGACTACTTTCAATGGTCCTGAAATAGAGCTGCAGTGATGGCTCAAGGTCCTAGTCTTGAATAATGGTTCATGTGATAAAGTCTATCTCTACAAGGAAGTCTAGACCTGTCTTCCTGAACCTCATCCTCCAAACCACCACCTGTAGCTGACATACCAGGAATTTTGTTTGCTGTCTTTGGAGCCGAGCAGCTATTTTAACACTTTTGCTTAAATTCTTCATAATTTTAAATAGCACTTCACTAAATTTTTCTTTAAAAATAGTCTTAGCTATTCACTAGATGAGACCATCAGGGAAAGCTTTATCTCTCTTCTCCCTTCTTTGCTGAAAACTGACAACAGTTATTAAGAGATAAAGTGAATTGTGATAAGCATTTTCACTTTGTGACATCAAAATTTCTCTTCACATTTGGTAGGAAAAACTAATTACTTAATTTAGTCATTATGAGGTACATTTTAGAAGTGAAAAATGCATACATTTGAGAAACTGCAAAACAAAATATGTCACTGAAATTAAGTTAGAGGGTACCAATGTCACATGAGGCAGAGGAGCTGGTAGGGGACACTTTACATTCTGCATCTAGTCACCTGGCATGTGTCAGGATCTTCAAGGTTACCCCTCGTCACATGAGAGGCATCGGTTTCCACTGAGCATGGGAGCTACTATTACAGCAAGCTTAAACCCAGAATGGTTATGCTCCCCCATTCGTAGCAGTATTTAAAGTATTTGTGCCTATCTTATAAGCTTTTCCTGGCCTAAAGACTTTGCTGTTTTACGGTGCAGGGTACAGTGTGTACTGTGCCCTGGAATATCTACTGTCTGTACTTCACATACAGCTGAGACATGAATCAGTCCATAGTAAGTCAATTACTACATTACGGGTTTTCCCTTGTCTATAGATTTCTTTCTACCCATGTTAGAATAGCTAAATCTTTGTCTCTACTTTTATTAAACCTAAACCTTGCAGATATTTTGTCTTAGTTGCCTCATATATTTTGTATTAAACTGAGGTATAATAATAATAATTTTTAAAAATTCTTTTATCTTCTTTGAAAATTGATACTCCCTCTCCCCCTTGAAATATACAGCTATTTAAGAGACTTCTGAACATATGATCTTGAAAGACTTTTGGCACACAATAACAGCATTTGAACTCTGAAACAAAATCACCTTACAATATCATAAATTATTGAGTGTTGACATTCGTATCACACAGCCTGTTTCTAAAGCTCCAAGAAACAGGTCCATATGTCTTTTGAACTCATGGATATTTTCTCTATCATAATATATTATATATATAATTATCATAATATATTATACAGTACTTTGGGACAATCAATGAATCAATAAACCACACTATTTGCAAAAAACCCCTTATTTTCATGTCATTAATTGAAAGAAGTCAATGGGCTGCTTTTCAATGGTACTCACCACCTAGCAGCACCCAGTCCCTCTGGACAGAGTGGAAAGATGTCTCATTGGAGTAAAAATATTACTTTAGAAGCAAGACCTTCTCAGTACTAATTTTAAAAGATCTGGAAAAGGCAATTATATTACTATGCACATACTTAAGTGCATATATGTTGGGTTTGTACTATGCCATTTATTTATAAGTGGTATAATGTATATTGTAATATCATTATTGATATAACTCGGGAAATTTGTGGACTATATCACATATACAGACATCCTTGTGAGGCTGATAACAGAATGAATGAGGAACACAAAAATACAGTCTGTGTGTCTGCGTTAGTGATTTAATGTACCAGAGAAATACGCATTTGCCTTTCTTTTCTGCTTAGGGATGTGATATACAGCAAAGCACATCACTGGTGCTCAGAGCAGATTCCCTCCAGAGGTAATAAAGGTTGAAGAAACACAGAGGGCTCAGGGCAGCTCATGTGAAGTGTGAGCTCAGGGTCCTCCAGCAGTCACCTGCCATGCACATACTGTGTGTGCCACGGGCCACAAACCTTGCTGTTGTTCTGGCTACTACTGGAAGGCATTTAAAGAATTGTGTAATTCGCAGGCACAAGTCAACATGGGTTCACAAAGGAAAAGTCCTGTTTAACTAATCTGATATCCTTCTCTAATAAGCTCACTCATCTAGTGCATGAATGGAAGGTGGTGAATGTAGTTTTTCTTGATTTTAGTAAGGCCTTTAATACTGTCCTTCACGTCATCTTCCTGTACAAGTTGTCCAACTGTGGGATGAGCAGGTTCACGGCGTGCCAACGTGAGGAACCAGCAGAAGAGCAGGGCTCAAGGGGTTGCAGGGAATGGGGCCATATCTGGTTGGTGACTTGTCCCCAGCAGCGACAGCCAGTGCTGTTCAATGTATTTATCAACAATCTGGATTCAGGATTGAATGCAGTGTTAGCAAGTTTGCTGATGATACCAAACTGGGAGGTGCTGTTGACTCTCTTTAGGGACAAGAGGACTTACAGAGGGATCTAGATAGACTGGATCACTGGACAATGATTAACAGGATTAAATTTATCGAGTCTAAATGCCATATTCTGCACATAGGATTGGAAATGATGCACACAGGTATGAATTTGGAGAGGACTGGCTGCAGAGCAGCCCTGCAGAAAGGATCTGGGGGTGCTGGTTGACAACAGTTTCAGTAGCAGTCAGCAGGGACCCCAGGCAGCCAAGAGGGCAAATCCCATTCTGGGATGCATCAAACACAGCTTCGCCAGTCACTCCAAACCAGTTGATTATCCCACTGATCTCAGTGCTGGTGGAGCCCCATCTGGAGTACTACTTGTAGTTCTGAGCTCCACAATTCAAGAAGGATGTGAAGGTCCTTGAATGTGTCCAGTGAAAGGGCTGGAAAGAATGTCCAGTGAAGAGTGGATGAGGACTTTGGACAAGTTCAGTTTGGAGAAAATGAAGATGACAGGTGACCTCATTGCTCTCCACAGCTTCCTGAGGAGGTAGAGAGGGAGGTTCTGAGCTCTTCTTCCTAGGGTCCAGTGATAGGATATGCAGAAAGGGCTCAAAGCTGCATCAGGTTAGGTTCTGACTAAATATTAGGAATCCTTTCTCTACCCAGAGGCTGGTCAAACCCTGGAACAGGCTTCCTGGAGAGGAGGTTGATGTCCCAAGCCTGTCAGTGTCTACGAGGCATTTGGACAATGCCCTTAATAACAGGGGTTGATATTTGATCAGGCTTGAATTGTTTAGGCAATTGGACTGGATGATTGTTATAGGTCCCTTCCAAGTGAAATATTCTGTTCTAGTCTATATTATATTCTGTTCTGTTCTGAAGATGCAATGCAGATACACAGTTCAAGAACCACAGTAGATGTCAGCAAGACAAAACTCAGTTCTTCCACTTTGCATTGCACTACCTGCTGATGGAGATGTACCACAAGCATTAAAAAGAAATCTAAAAAAACCAAACAAAAAATTCTTCTGAAACACATGCCTATCATTTGTGTAATACATTTCTGACACACTTATTTGTGCATTCTCACAAAATGCATTCTCATCAGTTGTAAATAATGTGGTCACTCTAGGTTTATTCCCAAAAAAACATTTATTTCACAACCTCATGTATATATGTATGCAGAAAATAGGCAGAGATTTAATATATTACTTAGACAAATGTTGTAAGTACCTAATCACTAAGTAAAGGTAGTCTCTCAGTGATTTCACTGGAAGTTGAATTCTATATAGCCCTTAAGCAATCATTGACAAGCAAATAGTAACGCACAATTCAAAGAAAGAACATGAATTTACGCACCATTTTTCACCAATATGGAATATATTTTCTTATATTTCTTGCTATTGTAATTAAGAATTTTACATTTTCATTAAAGGCCTATAGTTCACATTTAAGTATGGAGATGCTTTGAAAACCAGCTGGTAAAAAAACTAAACAGTTTATTTTATTTGTTTATTTCCTTTAGAAAACAGAAGGGAATGCAAAGAAAAGTTCCTGCAACTTATTTTGCACCAGGCTGTAAGATCTCTGCCATGCATTGGCCCACAAATTCCACCATTTACATTTTTGTTGGTAAACTAATGAAAGATCAGTGAGCTGTAACAGTTTACAGTTCAAACAAGCCAAAAGCATTTATGTATGAGATGTATCCGTGGCTTTCATGCACTGCTTTATCAGTAGGAGTTAACAAGGAGAGCCATGGTTTCCCCATGCAGAGCCAACATTCCACTCATTCCAGTGGAGAGTAACGCTACTGAGGTTACGGACATCTCTTCTGATGTTTCAAGCTTCAATTAGAGATACGGTTGGCAGGCAGCAAAAGCCTGAGCAGTATAAAAGACCCAGAAACTGATATAGGAGCTTAAATTAATAAAGGGTTTCATTCCATTGTATTAACCCCTCCTTTTCGCAGTGAATTCACGGAGCTCCCTGTTGCTGCAGTGACAGACTTCAGCAGCAAAACTGAGCAGACGTTCTTTGTGTACAATGTACATCTTCAAGTTTAAAACAAATTACATCATAGCGTGAAAATCAGGAATAGTCATGAGATACAGGCATGGATTTATGTGGGAGCAGCAGGAAGACTATTTTGGCAGCAAGTTTTATCTATAACCCAACCACAAGGTGGTAAAAATTAAATACATTTGTCAATAGCCACTGATGCAAGCCAAATATGGTATTGCTTAGAGAAAATATACACTTTGAGTGCTGACAACAGAACCCATCCTCAAGGCAGGCTGCATTTAGGTAGCACACCTGTGTACAGCATTAGGCCACAACAGTAACTTGGCAAACTTTAGTCCCTTTTCCTCTCCATGTCTGCACAAACTTGGAATCAAATATTCTCCCTGCAGCGAGGTCCGTGTACATGTTTTGTGTGTTGTGTTAATTTTAGTACTTGGCTGGTAGTAAGTTCACAGCAGTAATAGTATTATAAACAAAATGAAAAGGCCACCTCCCATCTCAGATAAAAACAAAACAAAAAGAGCCCAAACAATTAATATGAGTTGAAATAAATTCTGCATACCATGAAGATACTATTTGTATGAAATTACAAGTGACTTGAAAATTCAAAAACCTATTCCCCTTAACTTCAAAGAGCAGGTGTATTTAATATGTCAAAATACTAAGTATACCTTCTAAATCTGGTGTCCTTATTCCAGCACGTTGACAGCAAGATTAGGGAAGAAAACAAAAACTAAGATATGACATCATTAAGATGATATGACAATGCCAGGAAGGACACGAACAACTTGAAGTCAGTGGATTTCTGAAATAGAAGCTCTGTCAAAATGTCATAATTTAGATTTTAGAGAGGAAGGGAGAAGTACTTCTAGTGCAGAGTTAAGAGATTCTTTTAACAAGGAAAGGCAGAAGTCAGTAAAAAATGCCTTATTAAATTAAAGGTTTCTTCCCTGTTTTCTGTAGGAAGTGAAAACAAAGTGCCAGATTCCTGTCCCTGCTAATGTCCGATTGTACAAGCAGCAAAATATCAGTCAGAACTTCGGGTTTCGTGTAATGCTTAATGCCCTTCGGCTTTAAAGGAGATGCCAAAGGAGAGCATTGCTCCCTTCACTTTTTGGATGAACTTTGGCCTATTCCTGCAGTTCTTGTCTCAGGCAAGGCTCCTGGTAGTGCCACAATGTCAGCCATGCTCATCCTGAGGACTGAGCTAAGGTGGGTCGGAACAGCTCCTGACTTCAGGGGATCAGGTCCCCTTTTGCTAACAGGACATGTATGAGAGCTAGAACATTTGCCTGGGGAAACAAAAATTTTCTTCCTGTCATATAAACAAAGTACCAGCAGCCAGATATCACCTTAAAAAATAGTAAACTGCAAAATGCTCGGAGACAAAACAAGATTAATGACTTTTTTGGGGTGAGGGGTGGGGGAAGGAACAGAGCTAGAAAAGGAGTGCAGAAGGCTTTTAAGCCTTAACTTCTAGTAAATAATTGGCAGCAAATGTCTAACAATTTATATGAGGGAATAAAAATATTCATTGTGTGTGTATGTGTGTTGGCTTTGAATACCATGGTCACCCTCCAGCTAAGGAGCTGTTTACATCTGCCAGCCAGCAGCCAGACACCAGCGGGGAGCTGGCAGAGCCCTCGTGGGCTCATTGTGTGCGAGTCCAGCCAGGGAGCAGAGCCAAGGCTCCTGCTCCGGCTCTCCCCAGCAGCCAGAAGCAGCAGCTCCCTTGGAGAGCTAAAAATTACCTCCCTACCTGCAGCCTGAGCCCAGAAAGGAGCTGAGCTCAGGTTCAGAGGGATGCTGCTCCCCACCCTGCACAGCCTCCCACGTGGCTCCTGTGACTGTCAGTGCATGGCCTGCTAGGGGCTCTTTGTCAAAGTCTGATAGATTCCACTCAAAATTTTCAATGCCTTGAAGCTTCTGCCTGTGATTTACTAGCTCTTGGTTTATTACTGCAGTCGTTATATCCAAAGCAAAATAAAATTATCAGATTATCTCTCATTTTCTTAAATCTCCAAGAAAATTTATCTTGAGGTCAAATATGCTGTCAAATGGTATTTTTACTTACCTGTTTATTTCATTCAGATAAGTCCTCTGGAAGCAAGACATGAAAAATCATTTTTGAACTCACTGGGAAATGAGGTGGAGAAGGGTGAGTTACAGCTGAAATTTTCACAAATTTGAAAGGTTTTTTGTATTTAGAACCAGGAAAAAAATGAAGTTAGATTTCAAGACTGTTAGAAGAAAAATGTGAAATTTTAATGAGTTTTTATATAGTGTTTCCAAACACAGCAGTCAAGAATCAAGCAAAAATGAATGAAATGGGCTTAAACATCAAATTTTACCTGTGATAAATTTGGAGTTCTTCGTATTTATGTCTATTTTAAAGCCCTGGGCATTTTTATTAATGATGATGGCTAGGAAACTTCTAATAAAAAACTGGAAAATCTTCTATGTCTAAGGGAAATGTATAATGTGAAAGAGAAGCATAAAGTTACAAAGCTCTGTAGACTGAAGTATTATCTAAAGTTTTGGAATTATGGAGCAGAGTACTAGAAATTTCTTTGTGATAAGAGATAATTTGGAGCTCTCATCACCAAAAATGTTGATGTCAGATTTCAAAGTCTATAAAGTTTCATTTTGAAGGGTTTGGGGTTTGACTATAAAATCATTTAGAGCAGGGTACACTGCAGAAAGTGTTTAAGCTCAAACATGACTATTAAAAAGAAGTGTTGTGATTTTTTTTTGTGGTTAGCCTTAGTGATAGATTAAGTCTGGTGCAGTTCAGAGCTCAGCACATGCTTTGTAAGTGCGGCGAGTGAGAAATCTCATGAAAGCAGAGAAGTTCATCCTGCTCCTATGGAGTTTCTGATGTTCTGATGGCAACAGGGAGAAAAATAGAGAAGGTCAAAAGCTCTATGCCCTGAGGCATTTCTGTGGAGTGAAAACTGTGCTAGGAGTAAGCTACTTCCAAGTTCCACAGGTTTCTGCAACTTTCACCTCTGAGAGGAAGTCCTCCAGAGTGCAGGAAAAATAAGATTAAAACAGAAAATAAAACTCCTTGAGCTATCTGAATACTTCATTCAGTAAGTGGATGAAAGATAATTTTTAAGTAGGTAGTGAATGACATTAGCAAATGGATGGATGGGAGCAGATGAGTGATGAGACAATGAGTAAGTGAGGAAGGAATGAGTAGTAGGTGTGATTTGAAAGGACATAGCCCAGAGCTATCCTATAGCCTTAACAGGACTCTCCAGGAAAAGAAAAAAAGAAGCAGAGGAAGCACCTGAGTCACCTGCACCATCAGCTGTTGTCAAATATTTCACTGGCTTTTTTCTTTCTTTTCTCCTTGGGTTTTTTTTNTGTTTTGTTTTTTTGGTTTTTTTAACATCAGCATCTTTGATGCAATGATTGTACCAATTAGGCCTCTGAAATATACTGTCAGCCCTAATTTCAGTCCAACTAGGACTTACCTACAGACTCGTCTGAGAACTCGTGGCCTCTGAATGGAGCTCCTGGTTACGCACATGGACACCTCCAGCTCCAATAAACTTATGACTCAGTTTCTAAAAAGGCTCAGGCTTGTGCTCACTGGCCAGTTTAGCGGGGACAGCTGAGGCAGCACTCACAACTATCCCATCCATCTCCCAGCAGTGGCTGAGCAGAACAGAAGCCTGAACTACCTCTGTTTACAGTTTGTCCTATAGCCATAAACAGACTCTGCTACTGGGGGTGTGTGAATGCTAATCATACAGTCAAATATATGCTGGAAATCACAGCAGTAGAGGATTGGATGTTAATCTTCTTTGTTATTATGGTTGAACTTTGAGCAGTGTGCAGCTGGGACAATGGCCACTTCCCAGCTAAATCTATTTCTAAATGCAAGTCAAAGCCAAGATTCAAACAGTCTCCAGATGAAGTCAATATACTGAAATCTTAGTTAGTTTCAGGCTGTTTTGTGATTGAGAGACTCTTGCATATTACCACAGATGGTAATAACCACTTAAAATTATTTGAAGTCAGTTTTTAAAATATCCTCTGAAACATAATTCTGTGGGACTGGAAGTGTAAATAATCCATGTTTATCAAACATTCCCATAGGAAACCTGATTTTCATTTCTAGCATCATTTACCTGTAGTATTACTAACTTGGGACTGTAAAGAAGTGCATCAGAACAATATTTGAAAACAGTGTGGAACACTGAAAATGTCCAATTCTTTCAGTGTTTTCCAAAGTACTGAAAACTATGGGTTTTATCTTAACCTTGTTTTACTTCTATACTGTTGACAACCTGAAGTAGAGTGTAACCTCCTTTATAGCTGTATAGCTTACACAAAAATATCTGAAGTACCCAAATGATCCAGAAATTCCACTGTCAAAGGTAACACCTGTGCCTTTTGCATCCAGGTCTACTTTAAGGAGATTTAAGATTTCAGGCCTTCAGAGAGTAAGATTTCTGTATGAATGTGGGCAATGATGCATAATGAATTTAAAAACAAAAGGAGAGTAACATTTAGTTAAAAGCACTTTTGGATAAGACTACTTGTTTCTTGATGTCCATGACAAGCTCTGTAGCTTGGCATGTCTCCTTCTGTTGCTGCTCAGAAGATTTCCATAGGTAAAGTGGAACCCGGTGAATGATGACACAGGGTAACAGAAAATCACTACCCACAGAGTGTTGCTTCAAGTACGTAAGCAAGACAGAAGTCACAAAGTTTTTCTTTCATTCCCATCTTTCGGTAGCAGAGAAGGGAGCTACATTAAAGGGGGAGAGAAAGAGAAAGAGCCTTTTTCAGAACAAAGGGAGAAGAAAGGAGGATACCTATTCAGCCATTCTTGAGGGGAAAAAAGGTTAAAGTGTTTTTTGAACCGAACACCAGATTAAGCAGTGAGTTATGATGTATATGAGTACTGTATGCCACAACATAAAAGAGGAAAAGAGATTTTAAAATTACGACAATACATGAATGAACAACAACCATTTGCTATTCAGGACAAAAGTTAACATGAGATGCTTGCTAATTGTGAAAATAAAGATTTAAATAGAATTTGACAAAAAACTCCAAACACAACACTGTAAACTGCTAGTGTCACGTGTTTTGGACTACCACAAAGTTTATAAAGGATTGGGCAATAATACTGCACAGAGGTAAAGAGAGGATGAAATCACAGCTGCTCCAGCTCTATTGCTTGTTCAGTGGTCTTCAGTGAGAGTAAATGCAGACCTCTCTGCAGAAAAGTAGAGAGAAAAACAGGGGGCATTATTTTCTTCACATTGGTCAACAGTGAAATTAAAATCCTTAAATCTCTAACTTTTTTTGATTTTTATGACCTCATTAGCTCACCAATGCTTAGAGTAGAGAGTACTATGTAAACATAGTTCCTCTTCAGAAACAGCGCTGTTACTCAGGTAAGGTGTTTTTGTAAGAAAGCCAGTCTGGCACTCATCCTATTACAAAGCATCCCAGTGAAAGCAAATAGAAACCCACAGCTCACCAGAAAAAAAAAATCCATTCTGCTACTTGTGCTCTGCTACCTCCATCAGTAGGAAAGCGGAGTACGAAATGAGTCTTCTCGTGACGCACAGTTCAATATGGCTGCAGCGTTACAATGTGCTGCTTGAGTCATAACTGACAGGGTGCCAGCCTTACATTTGTTAGAGCAAACAGAGCTCAGCTTTAAATTTCCGTGCTGTTACACAACTGTGCTATTACTTAAAGGACTACTTGTACTCAAACAATAAAGGCCATCTACTTTCCTGTTACTGTGCTGATATAATTGTCCCTACTACAGGCACATTTCCATACACACACATATGTAATTAAATACACACATACATCACAGCATTTTAACTGTTCTAATGGTATGCTCACTACTTGGCCTTCAAGGATCTGTCCTTGTTTTTACAGAAGTTTGAGACTTGAGGCTGCTGCAACAAGTGAGGGAAGAGGTGGCCATGTAGTCCAACTAACGACGTGATTCAATTCCCTACAAATCTCAGCAGTCAGCAGGATCCACACCCTGAAATGTCAGAAGGGAACAGCTATATTCACTGCTGCTGGTTTCTCAAAAGGTGGTGCCATTATAACTTGTCTCTCACTTTCATTAACCAGTCACTAGCACAGTCATTGGACTTACCAGGGCTCTATTGGCTTTGTGGGAGATGCCCACTGATAGCATGGTGTACAGAAAAAATACCTGCAGTAACGCTGTTTGGAGGACTGTTAGCAAACACAGTACTGCTGAGAGTAAGTTGGGCTCCAGGTTTCATTGGATCCCGGGTTACCTTGCAGTCTAGAAGTGACAGATCCCAGCGTCTGTCTCCAGGAAATCCCAGGAAATGGTTGTGCCTAGGTGTCAGCAATGTGGCCAGAAGGCAGGGCAAATGGACAGAGCCTCCTGAAACCCAAGGAGGACTGGCCATGAGGCAGCTGCCAGCCTTTAGAAGCTGCAGCAACCAGCTTACTTCCTTTCAGAGCCTGAATCAAGATAGCAGTGCTATTCTAGTTCAGTTAATCAGAGCAAATCATATGACTAATGATCATTCATTCAAGTATTTATCACTTCAGTATAATTTCTGCATAATATTATTGGGGTTGCACCTCAGGCATGATTGGATCTGACCCTTGGGGAGCATCTTTCAGCAAAGAGCTTAAAGAGCTTGAGAGCCTGAATACTAACAACAGGTGAGGCTGCTCTTGGCTTGGAAGCAAGCAGAGGAACAAGGCACAACAGCTGTGAGAGAAAGCAGAAGCAACACAATTTGATATCGTCTCCAGACCGCCCCTTGAGGTCATCCCTGCAGACCCAGGGCTCTTCATCCCCCATGAAAGAAGCTAAGAAGGCTGGTAGAAGGGACTGTGAGCAGAGGGCCTGAACCTGACTGCCCTGAGGCATGTGCTGCTCTGGCTGTGATGTGATACTGCTTGTAGGGCCCCTGCAAACGTACTCTTCGGGTGGCTGTGCTCCAGCTTTCCACATTGCCATATGTTCCCCCATGCAAGCAGCACAAACACTTGTGACGTCTTCTTTCCTCAAGGAATCCAAGGAAGTTTGTGCCTCAGACAGACCTACTCCAGCAGGATTGAAGTGAAGGAATAAAGCAAATTGAAAGGTAGTCAAATGACAGTATGTCTTGAGCATCCCAAGCTCATTTTTGTGCTTTTTTTTTTCAATCCAAATGCTGGTAAGCAGAATTTCTGAGATTATTGTGCCATAGAACTTTTCTCCTACTTAAGGTTTTGATGGAGTTTAACTTTCACCTGATTTTTCTTACGACATACCTGCTCGGGGACAATTAACTCTGGGAAAATCCTGCTATCATACCAGTATTTCTGGATTTCTCTACAGCCTTTCCATCAGCACAGTTGTCTCTCCCATTTCACTTTTGTGTGTTTTTCTAGGCAAGTGAACTGCAATCATTTCTCCAGTCCAGCTCCTTCCCTAGCCTTTCCCACTAGTTGCTTGTGGTTCAGGCTAAGAAGACTTGTCCTACCAAATGTGTATGAGGGTTGGAGGGAAGAAAGGTGTATCCTTTCTCAGCTCCCTAAGACAAGTTGCCATTCTGTCAGATTACTTCAGGGTTTTGGTTTTTTTTCAGAAGCTGTTGCTACTGGTCTCCACAAAGGCCGCAGTCTACCTTTCCTTCACCTCACTGTGATAGGGTAAGCAGGGCCTATCACAGAAGAGGAAGGACTAGAGACAAGAATGTAATACAGACAGAAGAATTACTCTTTGGCCTATTGTTGAAGGCACAAGAGAGTATTTGTGGATTCCAGTCCCTTCCTAGCTTAAGTTCTGTGTTTTAAATAAACTAGCCATGGGTTGACATATAGAAGTTGTACTGGAAACAGGAACAAAGCACTCCATGCTTTCAAATCAAGGCAGTACCTAAATGGGAATCTAAATTTGCGGGCTTGGTCATTTGAATTTTTTTGAGGTTCTGATCCCTAAATCCTGTCTTATATCTTAGACCAACTTGTAGCAGTGCCTCTTTGTGACTCCTATCATAGAGCAGGAAGTTTCTACCATGTTTATTGTTGACCAGTTTTGTGGAAGTTTAGCAATGAATAGCACAGCAAATATTAAACAACAGTAAGACCTACTTATTGTTGTAAGAAACAGGTTAGATGGCCATCAAATAAACAAGAACAATTAACATGCCTGTCTTCCAGCCCTAACATCTGTCTGGGAAATCCTTGGTACCCAAGTACAATTTCAGCATTTTTCTCTACTTCTACTGATGTCTCATCCTCATAGGAGGAATTTAACTTCAAATTCTACCTCATTCTCTTCAGAACTGAGTCCTCTCTGCTAGATAATCTAATGTCTCATCATTTTGGGTCACATTCAGACAGCTGTTACGAGGTCCATGCTCTCAAAGTGCCATGTGGCCAGAGGGTTGTCTTTTCCCTTCAAGAACTCCCTACATAAAAAGAGCAGGATCAAAGTCTTCTGGTACGATTTAAAGGTCAGAAATTGTCAGCCCTGTGTTTGTACACAGATAATGTTTTGCCTGGACAAGCCATCATGATGCACATAGAGGGCAGTGCCATGGTTACTCTCCTCCTTCAGGCTACAGCTGGTATTTGGTGTTTGTTAGTAGGAAAGGAGCCAATGATTCAGTTACCCAGTTATCATTGTGTCTCCACAGGGGCTCTCACAGAGCAGCAGCACAGCCGTCCCTTCCCTCTTGCCCTCCCAGCACGCGGCACGAGGTGCCTCCAGCTGCCCCCTTCACACAGCCACACAACAGGCATATGACTCCCACCCCTGGCTCACTGCCACCCATCACTTGGCCCAGTTCATGGTATCTCACAGTCATGGAAGTAACTGCACAGCGTGTACTTGCATTCCTGGGAAGTCTGCTTAGGCTTCTGGACAGCATGCATTTCATGAGATATGGCATGTACAGTTTCTGCTGTTCAGGGTATGTGTGCACATTAAAATAAAGCTGTCTGTAAGTGTTTGTGTGTGCTTGTCTGGGGATAACTCTGTGCAGAACTAGGATTTAGGGCAAAAGTAAGAGAAGCACGGCCAGTGGGCATTTTAAAAAGTATGACTCTTAATAAAGTGATGATAGTCCTATTTTTAATTTGGCTTCTGTGTCTGCTCAGTAATGATTTTTCATAACGATTTATTGGCCCTGGCTTTTTACTGTGGTCATCCTGCTAACACTTGAGAAACGATAAAAAGCTTTGGTCCTAAACTATAGTGCTTTATAGATGTCTTCTGGAGAGAAATATCAAAAAGTGTCGTGGGTTAGCCAGATTTTTTTGGCTGTTTCATTTCTGCTTGGCTCAAGGCTTACTTATTAGACATTTTCACATTCACATCCCTGGCAATGGAAGAGCTGTACATTTAAAAATTTGGCACATGCACAAAGATGTGCACCGACATTCACAAAACATTTCCTAAGGTTGTAGCTGCTTGAATTTCAGCTCCTTAATTAGCCAGATGCCTTTGAGAAGACATTTTCAGCGTTCTTTTCACAGTTGACTGTTCTATCTTAAAGGCTTCTCTGAAGATTAGATTTACAGTGGGGCTGGACCTGATATATCCATGTATTTCCAGACTGGTTCTCAATTAAAAGTTTTGCCCTGGTTGAAGAAGACTGATTAATAATCAACAAATCATTAAAAATGATGCAAAAGTCAGGTATAAAGCCAGCACAAGCCAGAACATGTTGGTCTTATGTGTGAGTAGTCAGTCTGACACTATCAGAAAACAACATTCTTAGTGCATGTGTAGGGATAATCATTAGGTCTGCCTTGTCTCAGAGGCACTGTCCTCAGGGTGCTTGTTCTGCATGGTAGGAGTGCAGAATTTCTTGGAGACAAATACAGAAGCCTTCCTCCATCCTGAAAACCTTAAAAAATTTTGTCTAGACAAGAGAACATTTTTGGCATAATTATCCTCTTGCATTTTAATTTTGCATGCAAATAATTAGAACTGTGGTGTTATAATTTCAAGCAGGCCAACTACTTGTAGAGACCTGAACCAAATTCTGAGAGGCCATTGGGAAAAGAAGCTAAAATATTGAGAAGTTAGCACAGTATCTTATTAGGAAAAAAAAAAAAAAAACTAGCACAGTTTTAAACACGACCTTAATTAATATATGTAATGAAAGCTGATGAAGGAGTATGATCCTGTTTCACAACTGTGCTTTTGGACTGATTGACAGCAACTGGATATACACACATGCTCACTCTTTGTTTTGGAAATTATTCATTACCACCTTTAACAGCAGAAAGTTTTCTACACTTATATAAAGCAGTGGAAGGCTCCAATAAAATAGAAGGAAGATGGGTTGTTATTGCCAGTCTGCCTTTCATTTCCCTTTGTACACCATGTGTGGTACAACTGTGTGAAGTGCCAAACAAGGCCCCCAAAGTGGAGTGAGGAACTAATACAGATTAAAAAGGTGTATTTTTTCTGAGTGTTTTTCTGGGTTATCAGTTTCTCATGCTGGTTCACTGTGCAGCTGTACAATGGGAGAGCATACGGATGGGGAGATATGACATGTGAACACACTCTGCCACAAAAATAAATGTTCAGCTAAATGGGGCCTCAGTCAATTTATCATTCAAGCAAGTAAACTAGTTCATTACATTGGATGTGCTGTACTCAAACTATAAAAAAATCCTTACCTCCATAGTAAATATGCAGACCCAGGAACTCAAACTCAGTTTACTTTTTACTTGGTACAAATACATCTGACATAACCGTTTAGCTTTGTAGATGTACTTGTAGCAACCTCACACACTCTAAATGGCTTTATGAATGTAGAAATATATTACTTCTTAGAGAAATTATTGATAGCAGAATTATATGAGTAATCAAAATCTTCACACACTCTCCATACTTCCTTGCTATTCCTATATTACAGAATGACTCCTCTATAAAGAGAGTCTAATTTGGAATAGAAATTATTTCATTTTGGGATACTTACCCTGCTTTGTGAGTAGAGTAATTATTCTGGAACGTGCTCATTTACATTTTGGATAAGTGCCTGAAGAATGGCTCAGCGGAATAATTAAGTTTGAAAGAGCTATTCTGATCAATTTCTGCATCTGAGGCCTTGCAGACCGTATGTGTCACCAAAGGCAGTCCAGAGCTCCACAAAGTGCTAATTGAGGCCTTTGACTTAAATGACTTCAATACCATTTGATGTAATATTTAGAATTAACTATTTGTAATGAAAAAATACAGTTATCACACTTTAAGGACACTATTTATAAGCCAGTTAAGCACAGTACATAATCATTAAGAGCCCAGTCTAGGAATTCCAGTGCAATACAGAGGAAATGTATTTGCCTACAATATGCCATTAGCACCTTTATGGTCCCCATGCTTTGTGCTGCTGCTAACCTAAAACTCAGAAGAAAGATTAAGCTGGGTGTCACCACTTTTACTGTGTAAAAACTGTGGCTTGGGTGTCAGGTTTTTACTGAGGTGGTCAACAAGCTAAGTGATAAATCCAGACCAAGTTCTTTTCTTCATCACATCACCCACAGGAGGCCAAGCCAAAAGCCCACAGTGTAAATGTCTACCAGCACAGCACCAAGGGTGAAGGACTTTCTGGGCTCAGTAATGCTCCCTGGTAGTCTGTCACTCACTGGTATCACCACACTCCTATATCTGTCAAGGAACAAGAACAGTAGGACATTTCCTAGTTTATTTGTGCTGTTGGAAAATGATAAGACTTTGTATACAGTATATCTCTTCATTGCTAATATGGCTCACATAATTTCTTCCCACAGGAAAAAAAAAACCAAACAAGATAACATATGCTAGGAGCAAAAATCTCCCAAGAGATGTGGAGAACTACTCTCTTCATTGGGATGAAAGAAATGCTAGTCCTACAGGAATAGTTGTGGGTTCTGCCCCAAAGAGTGCGCTTACCAGAAGTTCAGGATTTATCCCAGTAGGAAGGAGAAATCAGAACCTATTCATTAGTTGTTCCATAATAGATTTAAAAATACAAACTTGCAAGGTCACTTACATAAAGCCTGCAATACCATATGCTCAACACATTCCAGAACACCAAACACATGAATCACTGCAGTTATATTCATAAAAATACTCTTCTACTCCCCCAGCACATCACACAACGATGTAGCCACAGGAACTTTTTTTCAGGTGGCAGCTGATTTAAGAGGTTCCTGCATTTGCTGCTTATTCTTGCCCCGTAGCTCTAACCGATCACTTCTTCAGCTGTGCTGGTTTAATTCTATGGAGGTGAGCCAGCCACCAAACTGGGTTTAAAAACCTAGAACAACAAACAAAACCCCACCAATACATAAAGTTGTTTGAAAATAACTCTTAGGTTATTTCTGTGATGAAACTGTTGCTTCAGCCCTGCTGAGGGGGCAGTGACCTGCTGTTCAGCAATAGAAGTGAGCAGCCAAAGGTGGGGAAAGGAAGAACCCTTAAACCAGCTTTTCAACCTGAAACAACAGATTGATCAAGCTGACTCAAAGAACAGTGAGAGAAGGGACATAACTGAGCATGCCACCAGAAAGTGTCCTCAGAAACATCTGCACAGTTATTAAACAGTAAAGAAAATCAGAAGCTGTATGAAGATGTCTTCATAACAGTGACAAATTTATGAATGTCCCAAGTCATACCTGACAGACATGCATGAGCTGGGCTGGGACCTGCATGCAGGGGCCCTATAGCATCTTTAATTATTAGAGCTTCTGAAAAGTCTTTTCAATAGATGTATAATAACAAAAATGCTAAAGCTGAATATTATCAAAACAAATTTTATTAAGTCAAGCTTTTTTAACCTGGAATTTACTGAAATGCAATTTTACCCTCGCCCTTTTTAAAAGCTTTCTGTGCATATTCTCTGTGTGTGTGTGTATTTATAGATGTATAGTTATAAATGGCATGAATCCTCATCTTGGATTGCATTGTTTGCACAAGACTTCAGACTCAGTAAGCCTGTGGGGTTTTTTCTCACTTTCACTGGAGTTAGACAAGAAAGCCTCAGTGGAACTGACAGAATAAGCCATTCTTAGATAAATAGTGGTGAAAGACGAAGCAAAACCTCCATGCCTTGATATTTAAAGTAAGGTCAATTGGCAGAAAAATTTCCAATTTAACTGACTCACTAATCAATACAGAAGAACTTTCATTTTTTCCACAAAATGAATTCCATTTGCTAAAGGAAGTTAAGTGTTCTGAACATTGTATGCTAGAATAGACGGGGTGAGGGGGGGGAGGGGGGAAGATGGAATTCAGCTGTGACCAGTGTGTTTGCTAGAAGCTTCTTGAAGAAGGAAATACTTCTTCAAGGAGAAAAATAGGAAAAAACAAATCAGTATTATTTTGTGTGTTTTAAGCCTCTCGGCTCATCAGTGCATTTTGTTTTACAAAAGCAGGAATGCAAAAAGCCCTCTCCTCAGAGAGAGAGTGAGCTAAGACATTCACAAATTGAAATCTGCTGTAACTTTCTTTTCACTGAAGGACAGTTTTTTTGGTATTGCTTTTAGAAATAAATAGCAGGAATTATGGGAATTAATTGTTTTCTCTTCCTACCATTTGATGAAAAGGCTAGCAGTTGGTGTCTTGAGAACTGTTGTGGTGTCTAGAATAAGAACTTGGTCATCAATACAAGGGCCTTTTTCTTCTATTATAAGAAGGTATTAATCTACAAAGTGAGCCCACAAGCAGTCCTGTTTCAGTAAAAAGAGAGGAAGAAAAAGATGCTGTTTCCCCACAGGCAACATCACGGGCTCTGATTTCCTAGTGGGGATGGCACGGCTGAGGATGGCTGATGTGATTAGACTCAGCCCCTGCCCTGATGCTGCCAAGGACTGTGTTTGCTCATCCATATCAGAAGGCAAAGGACATACCTTAGTGCTGTCTTCAGCTGCTCCAGGGAAGAGTATAAGCAACCCTGGAAGCACTGCTCAGTTGGTACTAGGTAGCTGTCACTGGCTCTGAATTGTCTGAGAAGTTTGGGCTGTACTCTGAGGGATGTCAGCACCCAAGTGATAGGTGGGCTCAAGTTGAAGGAGCTCCCTGAGCATCAGAGTTGAAGTGGCTTACTTAGATCTCCTCACTTACGCCTCTCTTTCCTAGTCAGTTACAGCTCAGAAAGGTCCTACTCATGTCTCTTGTTGTTGTCTTCTCACTCCAAGACTCTTAACTGCTGGATTGTGGACATTATGAGTTTTTCAGTGATCTTACATACAAGCCCCCAGTGTGAACATATACCAGATAACAAGAGACAAAGAAAGAAAGCTCATTTATCTGGAGGTACTCTACCATCATCTCTCTCTTTGGCCTCAGAGCTCATTTCCATTTGGTCTTGTGCCCTCTGTTTTCCATTCTTATAGATAAAGTTGTATTGCAGGCTGTTATTATCCCGACCGGCCCAAAGTCCTCTTCTCCAGCCTCAGCAAGAGACACTGACATCTGCACACAGTGCTGCAGAGATGCCTTTGATTTACCACTATGATAACCTCATCCTCAGTGTTACATCCCGACTTGACTTTTGTTTTGTCCATTGCATCAGTCACTAAGCCCTCATCTGCAAATCCCATCTATAGAGAAATACTTGCTCCACTATTGAACTGCATAGCATTTCCTCCAGGATGGAGCTCCAACAATGCATAGCACTGAACCTCAGGTTTGGGAGAGGAAATGAGAAGTTATAGTGTATACAATGTTAAATTAGGATGGATATGCCTAGGTTGAGTGCAATAACCAAATAGGAACTGAAAAGTTTCTGAGAAAGATTAAGTGTATTATTACTTTCTGACATGTTAAATTTTCTCACTGGGTTTTGAGACTCATGTAGATGGAGTGGGGAGGCGAGGGAGGGCAAACAGGTAGGGATGAAAGGCTTTTACAAAAATTTCTGTGCTACTTAAACTCATAAGAACTTTACTTGACTCTCGGAAAGCCACTGACTGAGCTGCATGTGACCCCAGGAGGGATATAGCACTACACAGTGGCAGTAAGCCTTAGACATAGCACTCTCCTTGAAATACTGTCCACTTACACCCTGTTCTGACTTTAAAAGCTGAATATTACATTCCTTTTAGCAAAAGAGCTTATAAGTGAGACAAAAAGGACAACAGCACCTTCCAATTTTTTTACAATAATACATATGTATGTGCAAATTTCTGTATTTATTATGTACCAATGCAGAAACTTGACAAAGCATTAATTTTGTATATAGCACTTCTGAGCTGTGGTTGATGTAGTGTTGCATTTGGCTACAATTCAAGATGTGGCTTGATATTTATACGCTATTTTACATTGAAATATGATTGCATGCTTTTGGATTTACAAAACTCCAGTCTTGCCAGGAAATTCTTGCCTGTAAAGCTATTTTAGGACTTTATCAGTTAAAAGGCTTAAGAGCTAAATTTTGTCCTCATATTGACTTAAATGGATATTGCATATGCATATTCACAGGCAGGCTTTGGCCTTAACTTTAATTGTTTAGCGTGGTTAGAAATACATACTTAAAAATCCAGGATGATTAATGAGACTGGTAACAGTTTGAGAACGCCTAACATTTCTCTGATGCTTGGAAAAAGCTCTAAATTTCTTTCTCTGACATATTACACAAACAATATCTTAAATCCCCATGTGTGTTCTATTTGTCACAAACAGAGATGACTTAAAAGTTTTAATGAAAAACTGACTTAAAAAAAAATTTTCACGTAGCATATTTCCTTCTTTTACTTTTTCATAGGGAGCAGTTAAATAGCTGAAACTGAATATTTTGTTCAGAATCAAATGGTTATAGTATTGCATAGAAAATTTGAAATATACCTTATTTTATTTATTTTTTTCCCTCAGAGAAGTTTTTATAGCTCCTTAGTAAAATTCTGTAGAAAATATTTACTGTTTTCTAACTGACCTGAGGCAGAAGAGCACAGACACTTGGTCAGTAGCAGCTCCTGGCAGCCGTTACACAGTTAGCAGCCCACTGGAATCCCCCAGGAATGCAAGTCTTCACATAGGAAAATAAATATGTTTTCAGCCCCAACCACTCCAGAAAACACTGAAAATATGAACTGGGAAAAAATCCATGCATTGTTCCTTTACTGACTGTGCAGACAGTCTGAAATAAAGCCTGGAGAGATGAGGGTGACTAGATCACAGCAGACTACTAACTCAAAATCCTAATATGATCATTCAAGTCTCAACATCAAATGAATCATAACTGTTTATCATTTTAGCAGCAGCATTCCATTAATGTGTATGCATTATGATCCTCAACCAAATGTCAATCTTCTCTGTGTGAAGACTGCCAGAATCTCCCCCAAACCTGAAAAACATAACACATATATTTTTTTGTCACTCAGAAGTCAAGTCACAGAGGCCTTGTTGCACAAACTGCTAATTAACACCAAACAAAAGGCTAGTCTCTGCCCTAAGGAACTTGCAGTTTAATTATGACAGGAGTCAGCATGTAAATACCAACAGAAAATAAATGAACATAAGGGTTCACTTAAGATTTCTCCAGGGAAGCAGGTTTAAGAGATTCCCATCTTCTTTCATCTCAGCTGCTCCTTTGCAGGATCAAAGAAGTGTTCCCATTTAAAAAACACCACCACTACTGCTAGGATGGGACTTGAGGGGGATATTAGCTTGGATCTTTTCACTTTTCAGGTCTGGAGTGTAACCCTGAAGAGAGTTGGATCAGCAAACCTGATGGGATGGCAAACAGTGTCAGGTGCTTCAGCCTGAGACTTGCTGGTGCAACGGAGTTGCTGCCTTTGGGATTGCAACAGGGCACAGCTGCCAAACAACACAGCAACACAGCAGGGTCACAGAGGGCAGCTCAGTAAGCAGCAGCGTCAGTGTGCCAGCTCCAAAGAAGAGTTTCAGCACCATTATGGTGTCCTTGCACAGTGAAATGGCAGTGCTGAAAGCACTCAGTATTTGCTTGAAGCATAACAGGTGAAGGTCAGAGTCTTTGACAAAGAAGAGGCGGGAGCAACATCGCTTTACTACATGAGAGCAAAAAGGAAGAAAACTGGACCAGTCCAGAAGACAAATCCTGGTCAGGTAGGTACTGGCTGCATATTAGCAGTCAGTACAGTATCTCGTGATGGTGGAGTGAAATGGACAAGAGCTGAAATTCTGTGTTTTTTCATCTTAAAGCTATGAATGTGCATTTGTTTGAACATTTCAGAAAGAAGGAGCACATGAATTCAAACAACAGAATTTCCCATATTTTGTAGCAGAACAGGACAAATTTCAGCATCTTGATATATGGCAAACTGCACCTATGTTACAATGTCCAGGCTATGGGACAGGATACCTACTTTGCTCTTTTATTGGCACATGGATAAAGGAGCAGCACTGTCTTCTTATTATAACATGCCTGACTTAAGGGGTAGTTGTTATCACAGTGACATTTTCCTGTAGACTTTATACATACAGTGGCTATTATAAAAGGTATAAAGAACTCCTCTCTAAGTGTATTAACTATACACACCAACTGGGCTTTGCTGAATTCCCCATGTAATTGTTATGCTTTGTTCAGCTTATAAAAAAACTTCTACAGACCACCACGAATTTATGGCACATGTCAGCTTTAAACTTGTTTGTAAAGGTTTAAAGACAGGAGTTGAATTCCCTGGATTAAAATTAATTTTAAATGCTTTAATGGGGTGAGCTCTCTTATTGAAGACTGATGTGCCTGCAGGCTTTATAAAACACTGGCATTCTAGGATGCAGAGATACTTTCTGAGTCAGGTTGCTAAAGGATATCACACACCAATGGCAATTACCATTCTCCCTTTTGCGGTCACATACAATGCCATAAAAAGGGCCCCAGACTTCCTTATTTAATTGCCTGTTTTCTTTTCATCTCAAGCACAGGGCAGAAGAAATGCATTTAGCTCACCCTTGTAAAATAGCACACATTTTTTTACTGTTATGCCTTTGAAATATCACACATGACAGTGAATATTTAGAGAACTTCATGAATGGGACACTTGTAAGCAGCCTTATCCTGGAGATATTTATTGGCACAAAGCTTCAGTGGCATCATGCTTCAGTGGTACTGAAGAGGTAAGACAAGTTTGTGCCAGTGGATGTGAGGGTGTGCAGACTTTTTCCCTGTCAGAAGGGTGACTTGTCTCCTACTCTGGTTACCTCAGGATCATGCAATTCATGTGAAAGTCAAACATTTGCACACTTTTTGTAAGACTATTTTGTAAGAAGAAACACGATAAATGCCACTTTGTAGTACTATTATGTTATTGCAACTTGACAGGTGATACAGGTTCTGAAATCCAGTGTGATCTGGGACAAATTGCTTCATGGAATGGAAAAATTACATGGTTTTGCCTCAGTTCAGCTGTGTATTAGGAAGAGCAGAAATTATAGAAATCCTGCCATCCCCACTAAAATAGTCAGAGAACATCTGATGAAGGTGCTAAGCTCGGGTGAAGTATTTAATACTGTTATACAATTCAAAATTAATGTATGATGTTGAAATTTTTCACTAGATAGTGAAAGATCTCAGGAGTCCAAGGCAACCTCAGTGACAGACACTGCCAAGATGTCTAAATGATATCTAAGTGTCTGTACGATGGCACATAGTGACTGGTAACAGTCACTCAACATAAGATGAAACAGGAGTGATATAAAGGAGGTGGGGAGAAGATGAGGAAAGAACAAATGGTCAGAGAAAGGAAATAAAATGGAGAACAAAGTGAAGTGAATCTCTATCCTGCTGCAGTCTCTTCCAGTAAGAGCCAAAGTCGAAGCACAGGGCAATACGGCTCCAGTTCAGGAAGCAGCTGCCATCAGATTGCTGCAAAGCATTGGGCACTGGACAGCCCTTTTAGCTGGCTGGGACCTCTGTTCAGAGGCAGAAAACCTGCAGGTAGCATTGCTCTTCATCTGTTAACCAGTGCCACCAGTAAGCTGCCTTCCCCGCAGCCCTGTGCTGACTTGCCAGTTGATCCCCAAAGCAGAATGTCCGTGGGACCATCACATGCTGCCATCACCTGCCCGCTCGCCTCCTTCTCTCTACAGAACTATAGCAGGGCTGGAAAATGCTGCTTGGAGGAACCACTTCTTTTCTCTCTTTTCTCTTTTATTCTTTTGTTTTTCTCCCAGAGATGGTAATCAGGTGTTTTGGCCTTCCCATTATGCCTAAACTGCCAGCTTCTCCCAAGGAAGTGTCTCCTGGTCTGTATGTAGGCCTGCCCTTGAGCTACTCAAGCAGGAGGAAATGTGGGTTCCTCTGATCTCCAGGCAGCAGGATGTCAGTGACAGCTCCTACAGAAAAGGAATGAATGACATTTTTTTAAGGCACACATTTTCACACCTCAGACAATAAGGGTTTATCTGTTAAAAGTTATGAAATAGTGTTTAATATTTGCCTATAATGAGATCTGGACTGAAAGACAGATTAAAGAAATCATTCCTTTTACCCATTTGGCTTATCAGAAAAAAAAATAAAAAAAAAAAAAGGGAAGGGGGAGAGTACAAAAACAGCAATAAAGATACAGGCTTTTAAAATATGTAATCACTCTGTTTTGCACAGAATGAATGAGTCAGAAGCTCAGTGAGCTGCAGAAAAGAATTTCAGGGGGAGCATGAAAACAGTCCTCCTCCATAGTTGGATATCACTTATGCCTGGAAAAATAAAAACTCCATATTCTAAGATTGAATATTTCCTTTTATATTCCTTCCTATACAAATTCATATGTCAGTTCCCTAGCAGGCATTGGCACTAGACTACCAGTTGTTGTTGTTGTGCTAAAAAGGATTCAGAGGCGAAAGTATTAAAAGAAAGGAAAAGACAACCAAAACCTTCACTGACTGGGTCACCACTCCCTCTCTGTTAGCTGCAGGGGGAAGTGGTGTAGAGCCCATTTTCAGGCCTGTCACTGCCAGACTGCTAGAATTTACTGTCTTAGGGACCTGCCAGCTGAGCTACTTGGATAGTCAGTCTCTGACCCACATCCATCAAAATGAGCCGGGTTAAAGCTGAAACAGGGTAAAAAGTGCTAGCACAAGCAAATCTTCACCGGGGACAGTGGTGGGGATTGCCAAGCAGTCCCACTTGAGGCATTGCTGCTGTCAGAAGAGGACGTGTGGTCGCTCTCTTGGAGCTGAAATCTGTAGGGACCTAACAGTCTTTGAAGCCGAGGTTTCTGTTACTGAACTTATGCTGTGCTCAGCCTAGTGGTACCTAGCAAACTCTACCCCAGGGGTGTGAGAGAGGAACACGTGAGATTAATTCCCCTTGGTGATATTTGTGTAAGAGAGTAGCTGCATAGAACATAAATGTATATTTTGGGGAAAGCTCAGCCATGAAAATATGACTGCTAGTAGTTAACCTAGTTGAGGAAAACAGGAATGATAATTCTCTGTCTAATTTTAGTGTTGTAAACTAGGGACAGAACTCTAGCTAAAACATAAATGCACTGAAATTTATGTTTCACTGTGCTTAATACAAGAACTGATACCAAGAACAATCTTTTGAGGAACTCATTTTTGCAGTTGAAACAGCTGAGAAGCGTCTCTAGGATTTTGTATTTGTTTATTTACATACCAGTTGCACTTAATATTGCACGTTCAGAGCCTAACTGTGCTTAGGGACATTCAGATGCTCAAGGCCAAGAAGGGCACTTGTAAGGGGGCATAGGTCCTTAATCCTGAGTCTTTATATGCCAAGCACAGGATTACTTATATTGCTGTAGAAGGAATGGCCAAAAGGTATGGTGGGCAAACCTTGTAAGAATATGTAATATCTTTTATTAAACTAGCCAGCAATGAACAACCAGCCTTTTGGATAAGGATGCCTTCTTCTGGCCTGAAATCAAAGCTTTTTTATTGTCTTCAGCACGTGTTACATCAGGATTGGATTTGTGCGGGAAGTTGTTTCTGCCATAGGTGAGAATGAAAGGCAACTGATTAAACACTCATCAGTTTACAGAAGGAATCCCTATAGAAGAGAGGGTAGGAGGAGATGTGATGTGCCTGGGGGTGTGCCTCATCTCTTCCATACGTGTTTCTCCCAAGAAAACAAGTATATACATTTATGTGTTCATGTATACATTTTAACTTCATTATATACTTGGTATCTTTTAGGGTGATTTTCATTTACAGTTCAGAGCAAAAGTGAAATATTACAAATCATATGGCACAAAGCAAGTGTTAACTTACGAACTATGTGTGGTGGCTTACTGAAATGAAACACAAGGATCTATAAAAGGGGCTCATGAAGTCTTATTGATTCCAGCATGATTACCACTTTCCCCACCACCAAGACCCTACACCATAAATTTATGCACATTCTCTGTTCTATCCATATTAACTGGTCAACCTCTTCTATGATCAACTGGACAATTGTACTAGAAACAGAAAGAAAATAAAATGTATGCTGAAAAATTCAAATCCTCCCAGCCTTACATCAAAGACTGTCCCTTCCCAAAACACGTGAATGTGAGGGATCTTCCAGTCCTGCAAGTCCAATATGCAGAGGAACTCCTGTCGTAGGGACTAATGTACAACACCTTTTGTACTGGGACAGAACAGACTAAAATCCAACTGAAAGATGGCAGGAGCTACCAACAGGTATAGCTGTGCTTAGAGGTAATGCATTCACTAAACATCCTTCCTTCCATGTACGCTGAAGCAGCAATTAAGTATTCCTTTGGTCTGTGGCAGCTGTAATACTGAGATAATGCCCAACAAAGCAGGAGCAAAACCAAAGCTGTATTAACTGATATTTTTCCCGGGGGCTTGCTTGCAGAAACAGGATCTGGTAGCACTGATCTATTTTGCAGCTGGATGTGAGACAGTCAAGAAGTGAATACCATGTCAGAAGGAAGAGAGAAATCCAAAAATGTGTGGTTTTCCTTCAGCCAGTAATTTTTTTTTGGTAAACAATGTTTTTTGGGGTGAAGTACTAACCAAAAGGACATGTCTGAAGTCTTGAAAATAGAAGGTGCTTCTTTCTTAATATTACATGTTCAGGAGAACAGAGCTTTGAATATTTTTCCATTTTTTAAAGTGTTAAATATTTAAGGACTGTACCAAAGAAATTCCCTCTGCACAACTAGCTACTTCTGAGACAAAACTATTCTGGGAGTTTCAAGTATCAGCACTGGGTGCTTGAACCAAGAAGGGAAACTTGGTTTCCAAGGCAAATTAGAAGCATCTCACAGGCAGCTAGGACGTGTAACCTGTTTTGCATTAGGAATTTTGCAGGGACTGTGCAAGAGAGCCACCTTGGTTATTCAAGCCCTTGTAGGGCACAGAGCTGCCATGGCAGCTTTTCTTTCATCAGGTTAACTTTGAGACCAGATCAAGGAGATGAAACTGTAAGGATTTTGCAGTTTTTAATTAAGAAACTGTGTAAGCATATGAACAGCCACATGATGAACAAAGTAATCAGACATGAAAGAGTTTGTTTACACAATATGTACAGTAATAAAAAGAGTCATATAAGGAGAGTGATACCTCACTTCAACCTACTAGAAAACAGTGTATCCTGGATTACCTCTCTCTGTGCTTTCATGAGCACCCTCTTGTTTATCACCAGCATCTTTATCAGAATTACCAGCAGAGCTGACCCATAAAAAAAACGTTGTTGAAAGAAAAATGAGGACATTGTGCATTGCAAATGGTATGGCACCTTGAGAACAGACATGTTTTCGGTCAAATTAGAAAAATGACATGGCCTATGCACACTGATGGAAATGCAGAAATGGCTGGAGGAAGAACTTGGAAGTTTCCATGGGAACTCTACCCCAAAACCTGCAAGCTTCCCAAGCCAGCAGCTGGCTGGCTGCCCATTGCCTGCAGTGCTGCAGGGCCCAGGGCAAGGCAGAGCCCCAGAGGTGGCACAACACGGTGGGGACAGGGTGCCATTAGTGGCACCCTTAGGGATGAATCTGCAGCAAGGCAGCAAGTTACACTTTACCTCGCCAGCCCATTAACCTTTCCTTCTGAGGAAGGACTGGCTCTCATCAGGACAGGTGGACTCATGGGGATGGAGAAACTCATGGCATTTGGGACAAAGGAAGGTGACCAGATTTGAAAAGCATGTCATATTTTAGCCAGCGAAGGGATGGAGGAATGACATGAAAACACTATGCTTATGAAGCAGATAACCTTATACACAGAGATAGGGTGTCATATAAATAATGGTGATAGGGCCAGATCTTTATGAAGGGTCATGAAAAGGACTTGGGAAATTATCATCTATCTCTATACCTTTGGTTCAGAAACCATACAGACATGACTAATTTGCCCAGTGTTAGCATGCCACTGCAGTCTAAGGAGTTGCTGCTGCCCTCTTCCTTGTCCTGTCCCTGGGCCTTTTCCTCTTTTAGATGTCTTGGCCCAGTGGAAGATCATCAGACAACATTTGGGTAACGAACACTAAAGAGAAGCCATGAGAATGGAGTATATAAATAAATGATGTTCTAAAGGAAATTGAAAATGTATGTTTAAAAGATGTGTTAATATGGCATTTTAAATAGTTAAAAGAAAAAAATATTTCAGAAAATAATCGGATCTTTTTGATAAAAACTGTGATTCCCTTAGTGATGGTGAGCAGTTTGTTATTCAGTGAGACAAGTCAGACTACTGACAGGTTATGAGACACCTTTAAGTTTAAGTTTAAGACTCAAGCAACAGGAACAAGCAAATGGCTTGAGTCTTATTAAAATTGGTGATGACAAGATAAACTTCATTCCTAAAATTTCAAAAGCATTTCCAAGGAGATTAAAAAGAATTTATTCCACCTAAGAAGAACAACTTGAAAGATTACAGCTGAGTGAAAGGACATCTCTTGGGCAGTTTTTACTCCAAGGTCAATTTGGATCTTTCTTGAATTATTTGAGGACTAATTCCAGAATTAGTCTGGTTTTATGCAGTGTAATTGAGATTAGAACAAGGTCAGGGGGACTTCTTCACACCACCTGATTGGCTGTTGAATAAACATGAACATATTCCCTTTTTCACTCACTGACAATATCATGGGCTAATCTAGAATTATTAAAAGTATTAAGTATGACCAGAGATATAGTTATCATTTTTTTAAAAACCGCAAAAAAAAAAAAAATCTTCTCATAGCAAGTATCTCAGTTTGCAAAAAGCTGTTTCTCAAAAGATGTTGTGGTTGTAGACTTACATATCTTTTAACAACTTCCTATAGAGATGTATTCCAGCTGCTGTTCCATCAGAAAGCACTACCTCCGGTGACAAGTATGTCTTTAAATTTGGCTTTATTTCAGTTACTTCTAGCTAAAAATGAGGGCATCTGACATTGCTCAGCCACATCATTTGTAATTGAATCATAAAAGAATCTCTGCATCCTGTTGCACAGAGCTGGTATTGAGATCTCTGCCAGTTGCAAAACATGCTGTTTACTCGAAACATATAAATTGGACAAACACAGAACAAAAATCACTGAAAATATGTAAGCAAGAAAAATAAATCTCTGATATGATTTTTATAATATGGCATATTGGTTTTCAGGTGGAAAAGTACAGATTCCTAAAAATACCCATGAATTTTCATACCATGTCCCAAAATTTCAAATGTGCTTAAGAAAGTAGCAGAAATACCCAATAAAGAAAAACTGAGTTTTAAAAATATATTATTATGGAAATGTGCAGAGAAACATCAAAGTTACTTTTCAATAATTTAAAGATGTCATATTTTTCTTGCAGATTTTAAGCCTTGATCTGTCTAGAAACATCTGTGTTATGCTCTGTGTATGACTGGTTTCATAGGCTATGCATGTACCAGTCAGATTTCACTTTGTGAGGAAACAATTTAAATAAGTCATTTTACGTTCTATGTGTGATTAAACCACACATATCCTCCCTATGTATCCACATTTTAAATTTTAAAGGTTATTTATAATATTTTGTCCAATTATTCTGACAACTGAGAATTATATTACATTGATATTAGGGTTCAACATAATTTATTTGTCTATTATATATAAGCCATGAAAATACAGTTTTAACAGTTATTGTAAGAATGTCAGTCTTTTTAAGGTCAAGTATATGCTTTCAACCTTACTTTTACACTGTAATTTTTAAGATAAAAGGTTTTATTTAAAATCTTAGTTAACATAAGGATTTAGGAATAGAAAAATCTCTTCTTCAGAGAATTGAAGAAGACAGTGTACGCTGTTACTGCCTCTAGGCCTGGCTGTAGAAGAATGATGAAATATTGAGTGAACAGAGCTTCTCAAATACTACAGACTGAATTTTTCAAATCCTACATAATTTTCTAAGAACAATACTAAAATGATGGGTGGCCAGACTGCTGATAGAACAGCCAGCAGAAGACTATATCTAACTTTATCTCATCCTTCAATAAGACCCACAGAACAACCCACAAAGGGCATACAGTTTAATTTTATACATTTATTGTAATCTACTTCAAAATTCTGGATGTAATTAGGCTTAGCAAGTATAGTAATCTTACTTTTTCTTTATTATTATTATTTTCACTGCACTTTTAAAAATTATTTCCCAGCCTTGTAAAAAAAACTAAAATTCTTCTGTAACACTCAACTGATCAGCATCCCACCATTATTGAGAGTAGGTTATTTTGTCGATTCTGTGATCATAGCAACACTCTCTGAATGGCAAAATCGCTGTAAATATTGTACAACAAATATGGCAAATGAATAGAAATGCTGTTCTCTATGGGTATGTTTCCCTGAAAAGGTAAAAGAAACTCATGACACAGAAATAGAGAAATTCATACCTCACTGTGGATTGGGCTGAGAGCGATAACTTTCTAATCCTTTTAAAATGGACCAGTTCAGCTCTGAGACTGTCTGTTATCAGATCAGTGATTTCTTCCCAATCCCCAGTTCCAGGTACTACATCCAGTCCTCAGTTCTGCTGTGAGATGAAAGAAAGAAAGAAAGCATTGTTCTTCCTCTTCATTGCTTTCACAGAGAAGACACCAAGGGCTGGAAAGGAACCCAGGGAACCAAGACCCCAGGGTGCCATGAGACACTCAGGGAGCTGCAGGTGTCCCCTGAGCTGTTACTGCCTCTGCTGCCAGAGGGTACATCCATCAGTCTCCGTTGGGTTCTGTCCTACAGCTCATCTGGCTCAGTCTCGGGTTGTTTTCTTTGAAAAACCCTGCGTAGACGCAGCAGCCCATGCAGATCCTTCCAGGCTTTTTTTGGGAAGTCATCAGTCCATTTTGCGCAAATCCAGTACAGAGCAAAAGGCTTCCAAGGTCATGCAGGCCTCAACAACTTGTCACATTTTCTAAACGGCAGAGCAAAATACTGGGTTTGTGCTGGTTTCAGCCTCTCACAGACTTCCCAGATTTAACCTTACTGTATTTATGACATGGTAATTGCCATTTGCCAGCATAGCATTGATCCACAGAATGGTTTGTCCTCCTGAGTCTGACAGAAAATGTTTCAGAAAAAGGTGAACAAAACCCCAGAATGAACAGGTGCAGAATAATCTCTCTGTGAGGGTAAGTATAAATCTAACCTCCACTAACTGGTAGTTCTTTTATGCTCTTGCAAACCATAAGCATATCCTGTGCATTACTTATCCTGTCTAATTAACTATGAATGTTCCTATTATCTGTATCTAATCATTTTTAAAATCCTGCTAAGCCCTTTGCTTCAATTATCTTTCAGCAAGCAGTCCTAATAGATAACTACACAATGCATAAAGAGCATTTCCTTTAAATCATGGTTAAACATGTTTCCCAATTTCACATGCCATCCCTATTCTCTTCTCTTCTGAGACCCATAAAAGGAGTCTCCCAATTTACATTCCCTCTATTTAGATTTCCAATATTATGTCTCTGTCACTTAGTGTCTCTTACTTGTCCCCTTCCTAGCATGAACTATCTCACGCTCTCATGATGCAGAGGTTTCTACACAATCCTCATGATTTTAGCTCATCGGCACGAATGAGTTTAGGCTTTGTTTTGCTTTGTGTTCTTAGATGTGACTACCATCATTTGGCATACTCTCAGTTTACATAACCATATTCGCCTCCATCTTCTTGTCTATCTTAGCATTGTTTGATTTTTACTACTGTTGTTGCATTATGAGCAGAGATTTTCATTACAGTTCAGATGGTGAAAAAAAATGTTTTTCCTGTATGCTGACAGAGATGTTTGTTTCCAGCAGTCCCTAGAAGCTCTGTTTAGTTCAAAATAGATAACATTATTTGTCATACATAGCTACAATTATAAAAATCCTGTGACAGGCTTTAACAAAAACACTTTGGGTCTCAGGACTGGGTGCTTATCTATTAAGGATGGTTTGGAATTTTTCAACAAAACATTCTTACATTGAAATTATATTTCTCCATTTCAAATGTTCCACCCTTCTAGAGAAACATTTGGTGGTAACCTTTTTATCTGTATTAAGTTCACATGAAATTGTGACAAAAATAAGTGTGTTTTTGCATGTATGCATGTCAGAACAAGAGAGGGAGGGAGGGAGGGGAGGTAGGGAGGCAGGGAGGGAGGAAGTTTGCCAGTGCTGTAGAGTTGGATCTGTTGCCCAGGATGAAGAGTGCTGAGACACAAGACTCTGTTCTGAGTGCTGAAATCCATGGATGTATACTTGGATTTCCTGTCTACCAGGACCTCCTGGCATTTCAACAAAAAAGGTGAAAATATCCAAACTGCGCAAACACCAAATTTTCATGCAAGGTGCAATTCTCTTTTTTTTGTTTTTGTTTTGGTTTGGTTTTTTTGTTGTTGTTGTTGTTTTTTGTTTGTTTTGTTTTGTTGGGTTTTTTTTGTTTGTCAGTCCCATCCCTTGGAATCTGCTGTTATCCTGAGACTTTCAGAAATAGACATTTTCTTTCCAAAGGCAGCGCTTATTTTCCCCTATTACATTCATCACAGTATTTTATAATTCTGTCTACTGGTCCAATTAATTTACTAGTTAATGAAGAACTGGTTTCTATGGTTTTGATCTCATGAACATCCCCTATGATATTTTTGAAAGAAAGACATAGCATTTACTGCCATCATATTGACAGGTGCAGAAACTGATTTTAATACTTCGTGTCATTTCTACCCTTCTTTTCTCATATACCTCAGAGCTGCAACCCCAAACCTAGCCACAGAACAGTGTTAGATCTCATTTATGAATGTTAACTATTACTTGTAAGAAGAACACAAACTTCTCCTGGCAGCCTTCTTGTGTTTCTATTAGAGATACACTTCAATGGACATTTTAATTTTTACATGCTTCAGGGACCAGAGGGACAAATTATTTTTTTGATTGCTTTTGCTTTGTGGCTGGCTAAACAAGAATTAAGGAAAACCGGCAAGGTGTGTGAGTTCATGGCCATTTGGTTAGGGGGCTCTACATGGAGAAACAGTACAGCTGGCAGCAGAACTGACACGATTCAATGAGTCTCTGCTGCCAAGACAGAGCTCAGCACCAGGGATGGCAAAAGTCTGCCCCACACATATGATACCTTTCAAGTAGGAAGTACCCTGAGAGGAAAGGGTGGGAGGAGGGCAAGGAGCTGCTGAGAGTCAAGAAATTATGGATCAACAAGCATATATTGCTCATGACAGCAGTTGCCTGGGGGTGGTCAAATGTTGGTGGAGGTGGGTCTATTATAACCTAAATTTGCTCTTGCTAACAGCCATGCAAAAGATATCTGTAACTGGAAGACAAAGCAAGTTGACGACATAGCTGTACTGCTGTGGAAACCTGAGGTGTCCCATGATTTTTCTAGGCACTACTTTACAAATACTTTTAGTGTGTTGGCTGTGTAGATTCTCTAATCCCCTGAACGCCCCCAATCTGCATACTTAGGGATACTGAAGGAATTTCCACAGTGTTTTTTGAAGTTGTACTTGATAAAGCATGAGGACAAAAGCTGGTATTTATGACCCTACAAGGTCATAACCTCCCTCTTTCCAAGGGTATTGTCACATGATGGGAGGCCTCCGTGAGTACAGGCCCAGCAGGTTTCACCTGGTGCATTCATGTGGGGCATGTTTGGTGTTGCATTGTGCAGGTTTTTAACACTTGTGTAACAATACTACTGTTCAGCTCTGACCTGTCAGGGCAGTTCTGTGTGGAAAGATGAATGCCATGTACCCTCTATATCATGTTGGGATTCTGTCCCACAGCATTATTCTCTAGCTCTCAATAAAACTCTGCCCTCAACCAGATTTTGGCAAAGTGTGTCTTTATTGTCTCAACAGTGGTGACTGTTCCCTCATCTCTACAAACACACAAGTGCAAGCTTAAGTTGAATTTTGTCTTTCTAGAGGGGAGCTAACAAAGGAAGGTTTCATCTTCACTGATGCTCTGCTTGCTGATCTCCCTCTTGAAAGTGAGAGTGCTAAAATGAAGACACGACAAGGTGAGCTTCTGGATGCTGTGTGTATTATAAGCAGCACAAAACTCGGCTAACTAGACTTCAGAAGCCGAATCAGCCAAGTTTTGGAGCTGCAAGCCCTCGTGTAATTTGATAGGAACATACTGTCCTCTAACTTCCAACCTTTTCAGGTGCACCCGTACCTAATCCCCGTGTGAACAGCAAACCAGGACGCTGCAAGTGGACACAAATTCTGGATACCAACCACCTCTACACCAGCGGGGTGCACCCAATATCTGCGTCTGCAGTGCTAGGAGGCCTTCTCAGACGCAGATCTTCTGTCTGTGCTTCCCTTGGTCTTCCAGGCTCAAGGATACATGTGGCTGAGTTTGCCAGAGCACAATCTGCAGTTCTCCCAATTCCTTATGCACTAATATTTTATGCCAGGGGTGAGCAAGTCTCAGCTTTAATCTCTGATTAAATTTGGCAAAGTGACAGAGGAGAAAGAAACATAACTGGAATTTGCTGACTGCTCAAAATCATACAGATATATATATATATATAATATTAACATTCTAAAAATTCTTTTGGTACAAAGCACCAAAGAATTACTGAAATTTTCCTATTGTGGCTTTTGCTCTTTCTATAAGTCAAGATGTCAGAGCTTAGAGGGTGAATCCTTTCTGTTTGTGCTCTGCAGGCCACATCTGGAAGGTGTAATATTTGCTCAAGTATTTTCTGTGCACAGTCAGGGGCTACATGTTCTGGCCATTAATGAGCACTATTTTCCTATTGCTGCAGTTTTAAATAATGAAAATAGAGCAGGTGCAACCCAGATTTTGAGAGAAAAAAGCTGGGGATTGCTGTGATATTAACACATGAAAGTATCCCGATTTTCTTGCTGAAATGATGCATCAAAAAAAAAGCCCATAAAACCAATGAAACATTTTATTTATTTCCAAGTAAGATAATTAAAAAGAACAATAAGGTAATGGCAAAGGAATGACAGATGTAGCCATTGAATGGAAAAATGGCATGGAAAAAAATCTATCATTACTCTTTCAGACATCCAAGGTGTGTGAATCTTGGATGTCTGAAAGGTTCCATTTTCTCCCTTGTCTGGAAATATTTGAACACTTTTCCCTCCATAGGGAAAAAAATACTCATTCACTTATTCAGGGAGAATAAACTCGTGTATGTTTTAGAAGGAGTTTCTGCATGGCTTCAGATAATAGGGTCAGTGAATGTTTCAGGATCCCATATAGATAGGAAAGCCTCAGCTCTCAGCCAGAAAGACACATCACTTATTTCAGAGCATTCACTGCTTGTGGAGCTTGAGGTCTTAGTGCAAATCCACTTAAACAGACAATAGAGCCAAAGGTCTTATTCCTGGATAAGGAGTGAAAATCAATCAAATGCCATTTCTTTTCCTTATCGCAAATATGCGAATCATTAAAAATATCAGAACTCTCTTTTTGTGCTCAGATACAGTTTCTTCATTTTTTAAAAATTTATTTTAGTTTTTAACTGTAGGTCTACTTGTGTGGGTAATGGAGGAGTATTTCCATATGAAATTGTTCTGTCAGTTATTCAGAAATGAAGACAGAATGAGCTCTTATGCCAAACTGGATGTTGGCTAGTTGTGCGATCATTTCCCTAAATAAAAGTGGTTTCTCTGAACACCAAACTTCTACCATTTCCAGCCAGCTACTAGGCTTCTCCTAGAATAAAACAAAGTCAGCTATCTTAAGTACTACTATTCACCTGTAAACATGCACGATACTTTTACAATAGAAAAAGCAATATTTCCTTTATAACATCATAAATGGCCCAATAAATGGCAGTGACGATAGCAGGGCTGCCAGAAAGTTCCATGCAAGTGAAATGTCACAGTTTATGGGTTCTGGGTGATGATTACTAGGGTGGATATTCTCAGGCATGTCTGCTAGCTGATGCCTGCAGCCTGGGCACTTTTACTCATTCATTGACTAAACACAGCGTGAGTCATTAACCTTTGTGTTTGCACACACACACACACACACACGTACACACACGTACATGTGCACATAGCTACCCTGAACAGCCGGGCTTCTAAAAACTTCTGAGCTGTAAACATTAATAATGTATTTGTTCTGGCAGCTACAAGGATTATTTCCTTCTAAGTATTTCACAACATCTCCTAAAAACCTTCTCCTGGCCTTTTTCATCAATGGGAATTGTTCTGCAGGCACACCCACACACGCACACTCATACACACATACGCAAACACACGCAGAGTAAACTGAAAATAGCAAATATGCCATTCAAGAAGGCTGTCATGGAAATAAAGTTCCAGGGCACCGGGCAAGTATAATAAAACAACAAAAGGTTGTGCTTTTACGTTGGCTGCCTTGTCCCGGCTCTCTTTGCTTGCTAAAAAAAACAAACACATAGAAAAAGAATAAGCCAAAGAAGGTGAAATTGCTTGTGAAATACTTGTCAATTCAACTCTTTCATTAGAGAAAATAGTTAAAATAATTGTGTTCAAATATGGAAATACTTTTCTTGGGGAAAAAAAAAGAAAGCAACAGGCACCTGACCAGCTTTGATATATTTCAGCCGAGGACTTAGATCAAACATTAAACTATCAAGTGTCTGGTTTCACCTAAGGTGGCAATGCATATTCAGCATGGATTAGGAACCACAGATTTAAAGGTATTTTTGTGCTTAACTCTTGTGTTGTCAGGAACTCATATACTTCGAAAAAATGTTTAAAATTGAAATGAAAAGTCAAATAATAACTAAAAACACCCTGAAGGGCATTTCCCTGCCAATTTTAGCCTAATTTCTGAAATCACTCCAGGGCAATTGGTTCTCCTGTTAATAGGAGCTGGGTATAGGAGCGTATTTGAATGAACAAGAGCCATAAAGAGCCCACTGCATGCACAAGAGATCCAAAGAGAAGAGGAGCACCAGGGCTACTCCCAGGAGGAAGGAGGGTATTTAGACCAAGGACCTCATTGCCTCACCATGAGAAGAGAAAGAGACATGAAAGGCCGGAGTTGGATCTTCCTACTACCAGGTCAGCAGTGCCCTCTGGCCTCAGCTTCTGCATAAACTCAAGCATTTAGTGTTGTTCTTACACAGATGTCTTCTCAAAACTGCCTAAGAACCATGTGCAGTTGGCCAAGCTGAGGGAGAGAGGGGGCAGAGGGAGAGAGAAAGGACGTCTCCTTTAGCAGGTAGCTCATCCTGTCTTCATTTAGTGTTAGAGAAACTCCTCTTAGGAGGCTGTGGATAGCTTAAATGAATAAGTCCTGGTATTTTATTAGCTTGAAATCTTCATTCCTTTTTTTAACTGGTTAATGTATTTTTTTAAAAAAAAAAAGACAGTTGGACAGAAGAAAGCTGTGCTGTGTCTTGGTCTTTGTTAACAATGTTGTAGGTTTATACTTGAGCATTAATAATTGCTGTTGTTTACTGTTTATTTGCAAAACAGACAAGACAACCCTTTCCTGTCTCACAGGGGGTCAGTGGCACCTAACGAATTCTTGTGTTGCATTTTCAGCTGCAGGTTAAAATGCTGTGCATACTGAACCAAGATGGCAGTTTCAAACACTTTTCTGGAATTCTGAATGTTCTTACGGACTGTTCTTCTAAAAGCACCCTAGGGCTGTGATGGTGAATGAGCAGACACAGGAGGTATAGATGTAGATGAAAGAAAATTATCAGCTTTTCTCTTTTTGCCAAAAAAGCAATGCTTCTTTTATTTTACTCTTCCACAAATCCACATGTTATTGCTTCTATCTTTCTTTAATGGGTCTCAATGGATATCACTGTTGTAGGTTCCAGTTTCTCCTACCAGGCTGTATTTTCTCTGGTTACCATTTTAACAGCTGATAGATGGATGCAAGAAGAACTAATTTCTTCTTACCCTGTCTAACATCTAGTCTGTGCATCACCATGGATTCACACCATACACCTACTCTCTTTTTCACTTTATTATGTTAGGTAACTAGTTGAGTCTACTCTAAGCATTAGCTCAAGGGATCAGAAAGAACAGTGATTATTTCTAAATAGGATTGAGGAATTTGGCAGACATTAAGAACATCTGTAGTTATGCTTCTGTCCTCCGCTTGGTGCTCAAATTTATGCTGCCTGTAATTGCCTGGAGGAACAGGAAAGCCTCCATGGCACACACCCAGTTTATATCTAGTCAGATAACTTTCAGTGCTATCACAATGTTGGCCATGGCAAGGAACACAAAGACTGATGGGCAATTTCTGTAATTGCATGTTTATGTGGAACTATTAGCCAGCGAGTAGAATTCCTGCTGTTACAAATATAACAGGGGGAAGAAGCATGCTGTCAAAATGAATTAAACACAGCTCTAGTTTAATTAGCAAAGTGGACTGCACTGCAACTGTCCAAGACTTTCTACTGAATATGCACTTTAAGTTGCACGATCTATAACAGAAAAAGGACCTTCCACTTGAGCAAATGAATATGCCCAGCTGGAAAGGGCAGAAGCACGGTACCCCTGCCAGACTGCTCAGAGACCATATTTTACTCATCCTCACTTCCAGCCCACAAGAAGAGCAACAAAGATGCCTTGAGGAGGGAGCTTACTGCCAGTGGGCATGCTTAATCCTAAAGCCTTGACTGCAGAGGCACGCAGACTCTATAGGGAGTCCCTTTGGTAGGGAGCCCCTCAGAGACTGCATAGACATTAGTGGCACAGGGATTGGGAAAAAGTCTAGTCCTAGTACGGAAAAACTATAATTAAAAGTTATGTAAGTACCTGTGCACCCCTACATTTGTCTACAGCATGCCACAGCTGTACCTTGGAAGAAAGACTTTGCCCACCACTGACTTCTGCATCGTGCCCAACTGAAGCTTTCAATAATAAAATAGTGTCAGAGTCCAGGTTTATATAGGCTCTTCTATAAGACTTGAATTGAGTGAAGGGGAGTTGTGGTTGAATAAGTTCTCCTCTAATAATTCGCTCTGATATGCTCTGATTTTATAACCTGGACAGTGTTTTGTACTGCACTCTAGCAGGCAGTACGTGATTCAAGGATAGTAAGCATGCATTTTGCTTTCCTTTTGCATCCATCAACTTGCATTGCTATCATTCAAAAAGCTGAATAGCAAAATGTGTAAAATACATAAAAAGCAGGAAAAACTGAGACTATTCATTGATAGAATGATAGGGAGCTGAGCTGTACAAGCAAAAGGGTCTGATGAAATGAAACTTTGGTCACGTGAGAAATTCAGATCAAAATAAAATCAGCCTTTCCTTCTTTAGTTCACTACTTCATGGAGAGCAATTAATGAGGCACAGTGTGCAAACATTCCTGCGTATCATTCATCACCTGCCTAATCTGCCTGCCAACCTGCACAGCCATACCTTTCCACTAGAAATTTCGTCTCTCTCTCCCCACCTTCCCTCTCTACCCTGACTAGATCCCTTTTTTAGGGGAGTGGATATAGTTGAAGGAAGAGAAGAAATTAATAAGATAATGAAATGAAGGAATAGTTTCCCTAACAGAGCAGATATATTAATCTACATAATCAATCAAGGTAGGATTGATGACTTTCACAGATGACTTTTTTTGACATCATCACCACACAGGTTAATCCTAATGTTTTCATATGAATAAATGACTTCCTGTTTTCTATTTTAGAATTTCCTGATCCATCCTAAAATTCATTTTCCAGATATACATAAGGACAGGAAACTTTTTTTATCACTGGATCAGGAAAGAATACCATCAGCAGCATTAGAAACAATCTCTGTGGACATTGGATGTGGCTTTTCCTGAAGTATCTGATATTGGCTGCTGCCTCATAAAAAATAATCCATTTTAATCTGACAGCTTTTAAAATCTCTCTGATTTCTCTGTGGTATAGTATCTTCACCATTTGTTTTCCTCACCTTATCCCCAACCAGGTTACCTGAGAGAATAAATGGGAAATGGTTAATATTCAACTACAAATTCAGAAATACTCTCGCACTTGAAGCATGTTGTGTATGATAAGGGGTCTGAAAGGAATCATAGGAGGCTCAGATGCACACATGGTTATGTCAGTATACTCCCACACCTCAGAGAAGCATCTAGTTTTGTAGAATATCCCTTTATAGACATGCTTACTTCCATTCCATAGACATCTGATAACATCCTACATTTTAGCATAGGAAATAAGTGAGTGTTACAAACAATACGAGAAAGAGAAGGATGAAGAGCAGTTTATTTCTAAGCACATGACTTAATGCAGATAATTTATAAGAATCCTAATCAAGCAGAGCTCAATTTCTTATTCACTAATTAATAACAGGAATACCCACTGCCATTGGAAGCTAGCGGCTTCCCCCAGAGCTGTGGTACAATATCATAAGAAGGGGTGCTCAGGGAGGAGCAGGTAGAAGGCTGCTTCATGAGCTGTGCTGGGGATGTGCTCCTCAACCTATTCAAAATGGGAGAAGAAAAAACCAAGGACACCGAAGATGACTTACCAGCACAGCAGGCACTGATGGCACAAGAGGTTTAAAACTGTGTTTGCTTTGATTTATCTCTCCTATGGCTCTGCCAATCAACCAGCAGTGCATGCCCGAAATGACTTCTTTGTGTACCAGGTGGAGTCCTTGAACCTCGTTTGCCTCAGTGCACACGTAGCTGGACTTTGCCTGCAAGGCCCATGGCTACCAAGGGACTCTTCACCCCAGGTACTTCTGCTGACAGGGGAAAGAGAAGGCAGCATGCAATACTATTTCTCGTCTGCCCTCCTGAATTCTGAACTGGCATTTACTCTTCCTTGTTTCGCAGAACATCACTCAGGCCTGGATAATACCTCCTTACTTTATCCAAATATCTGACTGTCTGGTTTCCTGTCACCTTTTTGCTAGCCTGAAGATTCTTCTAGCCTGCATAGAAATGGGACTTGATGATCAATTAAGGATTAAACAAGTCTGATTGCAAATATATTCATCAGGCATTTCAGAACATTTTGGTGTCTCATTGTCTGCAAAATCTCAACCATTTGTCATCTAGAAATATTGGAGTATCTTGCTTCCAAAGTAATGTATCAAAAGAGCAAAATTAAACAAAAATTGATCATCACACAGTAAGTGTAAAAAGATATATTAAGATTGAATATTTGTGCTTAATGGTTGAAGTAGATAAAACTCTTAATCTATGCTCCTGTTAATCCCTCAGGTGTGAGGAAAAAAGCTTGATGTGATCACCCAGCTGAACCTCAGGTAAACATCTTGGGATGATTCTTTGATGCTAATCCAACTGGAAGATATGAAGTAGTTAAGAGGAAATGCCAAACACCAAACTGGAAAGCTTTAATATCATGTTATATTAATTATAAATCTATGTCAAAGATTTTCTTTTAAAAGATACTTTCTAAACAGAGGTAACAGAATTGATTTAAACTAGACCCCCTTCTTACTCTTTGTGAAATAAAAAAAAATCCAGTTCTTTTTTTTTTCTACTTTGTTCAGTTCCAAAGGTATCATTTAAAGAGAGAAATTTTAAAAAGCACATAGGTCCAACGGGATATGTTTCCTGTCTCCAATTACTTAGATTACATCTGTTCAATCTTTTCAATACTACAGGACTTTTGGGAGACATCTTCTAGGATTGTTTACTGCCAAATAAAAAAAATAAAAAGACCCTCCACGTATAAATAAAAAAGAAGGTCTGCCATCAACCTTGGCCTTTTTGGGCACGGTAGAAGTCATCCAGCTTCAGTGCAGCATCACAGGTTCAGGGGAGGCAGCCTCCAAGTCATGTCCTCATTACTGACCTATGGATGCTTCCAAGTTCCAGATACCAGCTCTTATACTAGTGTGAGTCAGATGCTAAAAAGCATCCCTATACCCAAATTCCTCAGAAGAAAAAGTGAACATAGAAAATAGATCAGGGATCCTGTAGGTATTGCATCGATCTACAGTGTTACATCTCAGCTATAAGGGCAGGACACCGACATAAAAAAACTTAGCTTGTTTCCCCTCATCCTCCAAAGACTGAGGAAAGAGTTCTACGTGGACACTCTGGCTTGAAACAGTTGTGCAGTTTTGAAGAGACCTTCCTGTCTGCCTCAGTTCCAGCATCTTGGTTCAGATGGCAATGTGATTTTGGTGCACACAAGTTAAATTCCCCTTGGAGGAAACTAAAATGAAATTATCACTTCACAAGCGTTCCAGTGCTCCATGGAGACAGTGGGTTTTGAGCCAGGGTGTGGGCCACATTGCCACTAGGTGTTATGTAAAATATCTGTGCTGTGAGGAGGCTCTCGACTCTTCCACAGATCCCATAAAGCATCTCTTCTGACATTCAAATGAACAAGTGTCATCTCTGTCTTTCTATTTATCAACAACTGTTATGCCTCAGCTATTTTTGCAAAGACATTTCATCTTCTACAGAGGCATCCCTGGGTTTGCTACCTTTCCTTTTGGCTACGAGTCCAACCTTGCCACAGTTTCCTTTTCCAACTTGCAATCTTTGTTTGTCTGTCAAAGTATCAGACACCTGCCCATTCTCCTGGAAGACTTACAGACACTTGATGAAGTTTGATGAAGGTCGTTCATCAAACTGTGAGATAAAGAGGCTGAAAACTTCTTGGACAGTTGAATAATGTAGTGGCAGTACCAGCAGCTCACTAGCAATGCTGCTTGAAATTTGAGCAAAGAAAGATAGTTTTTCTGAAGAAAATAATCACGCTGTGAGGACAGGGGAAGGTCTGTGTCCATTATAGACAGCTTTAAAAGTTCTGTGACTGAGAGTCCACCACAAAGTTGGCCGCTTTTTTGAACCTGCATAGCCCTGTGTCACAGTGCCACCATGCCAGTACTGACCCACAGAGCCCACACCTAAACCTTGCAGAAGGCATGTGAGGACATTCAGAGGGGCTTCTGCTTTGGCCCCTCCCACCATAACTTGCAATAGTCACCCTCTGTCCTGGTTAATTGGAACATGGGTACAGTTTCATACTCACATCTCCATGCTGGGAAGAGAAGAGGTGAGCCTCTAGCAACTGTATTACAGGTGTGTATTTGCCGCTGTGGTTTAGCATATTGGTGATCTGACCACTTTGCGAAGTATTCTTCAAGGTCTGAAATCTGCCAGAGTATTTTTTCATGTAGCAACTGTCTCTACATCCTAAACTTTTCATCCAGTGCCACCCAGCAGGAGCTCTAGCTCAGTCCAGACATCCAGGAAAGCTGTGAATACAGCACTCTATGGTGATTCATCCTCCTTAGCTTACTGTAAACTGACACTCTTGCATAGTCCCTTCCTGTGGGCACCGGATTATCACCTGAAGATGTAGTGATGGTACCATTCACAATAACACTACTGCTCCCACTTCTGCCCTCAGCCATGAGACTGAAAAGTATGTGCAGAAATGCTTCCCTGTGTTTACAACACAAAGATGCTACTGGGGTAGCAGCTGGCTACCACTCCTCTCCATCTTTCCTCCACATTCCCTTAAAACAGCCAGGATCTCAGGAGCAGGAGAAGTGACAACAACAGCAGCTCCTTTGCCTTTCTTCAGAGCTTCAAGCCCACGTTCCTGGGAAGAGAAGAAGAAGGAGAAAGGGACTTAGGAACCTATACCAAGCAGTGCCTGGTGGAGAGAGAAAAAGCTCTGGACAGCACAGTGACTGCTTCCCTCTTTCCAACAGACAGTTACAGGCACTGTGCTGCCATTTTTACTTGGCCATGTTTACCAGTTTTTACCAACATTGTCCCCACTGCGGTGTGTTACAACTGACAAGTGACGGGGCCTGTACCCCAGGGGGATGTTTGCACTCCTGTACAGGGTTTTTCCCACTCCCTGCATCTCTTCCTGGTCTCTCTTTCTCTGTCCTTGCTCCTAAGTAGTTCTTTCTTGGCCATGTGGGTTTTCCCACCAATTTCCCTACCACGCCGATCTCCTTAGAAGTGATGCAGCCTGTCACCTCAGAAGATGAAGTCACGCATGCTAACCCATTTCTGCCTAGATACAGGTATTTCACCTTGAGCTAAAGCTCTGCACCATCCTAGCATGTGCCATCTTTTTTTTTTTCCATAGGATAAGAGCAAGGTGCCTGAGAAGGGACTGTGGGTTGTAGGTATTGATGGCCCATCATAGCATGGGAAAGGTATGGTGGGTCCTTGAATAGCTGTGTCCTTGTGGAAAGCTTGGCCCCTACGTGTTCATGAGTAGGAGGGCCAGCACACAAAGATGGGACTCCAGCTTTAAGTCCCTCTGGGGCAAGGAACTCGGGCAGTTTGTGAGGCTGGAAGGGCTCAGTCTCTGTGAATCAAACATTTGAGGCAAAAGCCAAGGCACAGAAAAGATGGGAGATTCTTTTCCTAAAATTTAAAAAGAATGAAGGAGAAGCGAGACAGAGTTCTCTCTGACGTGGGAGGAGAATCTTTCTTCAGAGGGGTCCCTTCCCACTGCTCGGGACCAGCTAGATCTACTACTGCAGCATTTATTGATTGTCCCATTCCCGAGCAGCTTCAACTAACAGAACCTTCAACAAGCTTCTCTCCCACCATTGTGTTGCTGCCAGCTCCCTGCAGTGCCACATGCAAGCAAGCCACCCTCAAGGCCCTCTTCTCCTGTCAGATCTTTGTTAAGCAGCGAAAAACACACCCACGCACCATCCCTTTCAGCTGAATCCCATGTATATTCTGGCTGCTAAATCCCCCAGAGCAGCTACTCCAGGAAAGACCTGTGAGGCCAGGAGACTCATCTCAGGAGAGTGAGGGTGGTTTGCTGAGACTTACTGAGTCAAAGCACATACTGATACACAGAAAAAGTCATCGGAGGCAGAAAGCTAGAGAAGACAACTAGAGTAACCATCTTTGCCGAAAAGGAATAGTGTATTGAGTGACACTGTTGAGAAATTGAAGCTCAACACTAGGGCTGCAAAAATCCACTGTAGCCTCTTCCAGAGGAAGAGGAGGACTAAGCAGATCTAAAAGACACTTAAGGATTTTTTTTCTTTTTTTAACTTTATGATTTCCATTATGAAGTTTAATTTCTGGAAAAGATGGGAACATGTAAGCATCTTTTTTCAGATGTTCTCCATCTGAAGGAACAGATAGCAACCCTTGCATGCATGTCATCATAGGTGTTTCACCTGTAAAGTGCAACAGGTTGTGCACAGTTTTTCTGAAGAAACTGTTCCTCAGCGTTTCAGTCCAAAATATGTTCTCCCACAATCCTGCAGGACACAGCAGGCACCCATAATTTGGAGGGTACAGTCATCAGGGCTGCTTTGTGTGGCCCTCCACCTTGCAGTGTGCTGCTGAAATGATGACTTGCACACACAGTAAGAAGCTCACTGCAGTAAGGGAGCATTCCTATACCTAACAGTGTAGTCCTTAGCACAGACTCATGATCCAGTCATGCATGGATGAGCAGCATTGCAACCGGGCCTGAGTGCCCTGAATGATCCTTGTTCAGCTTGAAAAGATGGTGCCTGCATCCCTCTGACCGGATGGCCAGAGCTGCAGAAGGCATGAGTATCCTCAGTCCTTTTGGCAAGTTCTACCAAGGCCTCTTGGCAAGCTCTGCCAAGGTCTCTTGGCCTGCCTTTGTCCTGAACAAGAGGTGGCAGCCCTTACAATTCAGGTGATCACAGTTTCTGTGCTCTGGGAAGCAGGGGGAAGACAAAGGGCCCTCTCCTTCTCTCCCACAACACACACATAGTAATGCAGCCCCTGAATGGAAAAGGTCTCAATGATTTTGCCAATGTCAGTTATTTGCTCCGGATGTAGGAAGCAGATGTGGAGAATGGTCTTGGAGAGCTTCACTGCACCCTGCCTGTGGTGGACTTGTCCATCCCACACTGATTAGCCACAGACCAGGCTTTGAAGTTTGTAAAGTTCCACAGGGTTACAGCTGCTATTCTGAATACAGATATCAGCTTGCAAAATTACATGTCAGGATGGCGAGACCCTGAAGCCAGCTCACAGGAGAGATTTTTGGTGGTGCTCCAACTGCAGTGGAAAATTTCATACCTGCTACTGGTCATCCCAATGGTGATGCAGTCCCAGTAGTCTCAATTCAACAGCAATCAAGCCCGGGCAAAGTCATCAGACAGAAATTTGTGCATGCAAGTGTCAGTTTATTATTGCTGTCCTACTGGGGTACCTGCTGAAGCCACAGGGCTCACTCCTTGACTGTGGCACAGAGCAGCAAACACTGTGCAGGCTATGAGGAGGGAAGTGGACAGAGGTGCAGGCGGTGTCTTGCACAGCATGAGCAGCAACAGAAGTGATACTTTCATATGTTTGATGTTAGACAGATAATACTAGGAGGAAACTGCTGTAAATAGTGGCATTTATCTGCATGAGGCAGACAGACAGTGTGGCACTTCCTAGAGGGACCCAAGATCCAGGAAAAAAGGTCTGAAGCACAGATTTCCTTTGGAAAACCTTGAATCCCACACCTAGCAGAGGTATTCAAATGAAATAAATCATATCCCAAGTAAACTCCGAAGTGCCTGTAAAGGATATAATACAAGAGTGTCACCACTGACTGCTTTGGCCTACCAATCCAGTTGTACGACTGCAATTAATTTGCTCATGTAGCCACAGCATGACTCTATTCCATTAGCATCAGGGAGGATCTTGTTAAGCTTTCAGGTGTACTTGTATAAGACAAAGTAGGTATAAATTGGCTAGCTGTAAGTTATATTGGGAGAGTAGAAGGTTTCTAATCTTGCAGTGAGATCCTGTAACAGCTTTCCTGTGCGGCAGCAAAAAAAAACTATTGCTAGCTGGAGGTGAACAGGCGAAAAGGAACAAAATTTGTGACTGACTGTAATATCATGAGGCTAAATTATACAGCTCAGGCAGACTCCTTCAGGTCCACAGTGCCATGTACCGCTGAGAAAATCCCAAAGTACACTTTGGAGTCTTCCATCCTGGGCCATGGCCATGGAGGTACTTCAGTCAAGAGAATACAGCCAGCATCCTTCGACTGCCTAGGAAGACCAGGTCCAGGTCCCAGGCAAAATAATGAGCAGGAGGTCAAGGTGGCCCCTGGAAAACACTTGTGTGGTCTGAAGTTGAGGTGATGCATGGGTGCCACGAAGTGTCACTGCAACTTGTTCCCTCTGCTAGCTCACGGTAATAGACAAGCAAGGGGGGAACAAAGCAGAAGCAGACAGCTCTGTTGTGTGTCTGCAATAACCAGGCTGCCTTAGTAGTTGGCAGAAACACAGTTTCAGGAGCAGAGTTTGATTAGTGGTTTGTGAAAGCAATTACATGATATAGTTTATTTTTAGTTCCCCCTATCAGTGGGAAAATCTTTGACCAGTTCTAAGAGGTTTTTGTGTAAATCCAGCATAACTCTGTGTATTGCAATGAAAAATAAAGAGTAAACATCCTCATATCTCTGTTTATTAGTTACCTTTTCAGAAATGTGATAACTAATTAAATGTATATAAATTATGAATATCTTTACTGTGCATATTTTTAAAACAAATAGTTCTCCATTTTCATTTATTTCCTGAGGGTTGACAGAATGAAATATATCCATACTAGGGAAGATTTTCTTAACCTAGCAAGAGCAACTAGGAGACTGCTGCCTTGCTTTGTAGATTTTAAAGACAATGTTTAGTCTTCTCTTGGCCATGGTATTTTAGATCATAGGACCTCTACCTGGTTTTTGTCAACACAGCTTCTTACAAGCAGCACCTTAGCTATCTTCACTAACGAATACACTTGGCATCTGTCTAGGTTCATTGAGTCAGAGACAGAGAAAGATCATTATATCATCTAATTCAATATTTGTATCTATGTGTATATATGACAGGGATACTGCTTGACAGGAAACCTTCGAGTTACATTTCATTCACTTTAATTTACTTTTTTTTGCCAGTCCATGCGCTGCAGAATCAGCTCTGTTCACATGCTCATTATTAACATCTTTCCAGTTTAAGCCTTTGGGTCTAATCTTGCAAAACCTTCCTACATAGCTCTTACTCAGAGCTATCTTAGTTTAAAAAATGAGAATATTTTCATTGGCAGATCGGTCCAAAGATTTTAAATTAGTTCTTTAAGATGGTTTCCTGTTAATTAGAGAGGAAAGAGCTCCATCTAGCTGTTTTGGGCCCAAAGGTGGAGGTTGACACGAATTTATGCCAAAAAACCATAGAAATATGGACAGAAGGACACAACATATCCAGTTCTGACATCTCCTAACTCTGTTTTGGAAAAAATTCACCTGTCTCCAGATACTTTATCAGCATTACATTAAGAGTAAAATAATACCAAGACTAATAAACAAAGCTACTTTCAGAAGGTATTTGGAGGCAAGGGGAATCTTTCCAACCACAAATGCACATAATTTGCTTTCATTTTAAGACATAATTATCCCCAGAAGAAAATGTTCAATAAATTGAAGCAAAACAGTCCACAGCTCATTTTGTTTGCTGTCTTTTGTTGCATCACCTACTCTGCACTAATAAATAAACATCAACTGCACAGTGAATAGTTTTCAAATGACTCAGCAGAAGTTATTAATGATTCATTATTATTTCTATTGCAGCAGTGCCTGAAGATCCCATTGGGGAATTGAAACAAACAAATAAGGGCAGAGCTGGTCTGTTTGCGTGGAGCCATGGCTGGAGCTCATGCCCACAAGCTCAGTCTAACTTTAAACTAGCAGGAGTGATGTTACTGTGTAGCTATGGCAGCACAGCTCTCCGCCTGGGTTATGCAAACCACGGGAGAAGCTGAACAAATAACTGGAAGTGGAGCCTGCACTGAACCCCATGCTGCCTCAGCTATTTGTCGGGCCGTATCCAAGGCAGCTACTTCAAAGCATGCCCAGATAGATCCACACAACCTGCAGTGGCAGCTCTGACTACAGCTACTCTGACAGATGACCACATTCACCGATCAGCTGCTGCAGTGACTAAAGATGTTATGTGTCTCGTCTGTTCTGTACTTGCTTTTTTTCCTGCTAGTGGTCACCAACAGTGTCACAGAAGATACCCTGCAGAAAACAACAGGCTTTGTGCTTTGGTGTTTAATGTCAATTCACAGCTATCAGCTGCTTAAGCGTAAACTGGAGCAGCCAACGTGCAGGCCCATGCTCTGTTCTGCTCATCCGCTTTGGGGAAAGAACTTCATGCGGGCTGCTAGGGGTGGTAACATCCAAAGCTAGTCCTGTAGCCTGAGCTCCTCTGACAGAGATTTGCCATAGCAGGGGAATGAAGGAGTAAAACAAGAAAGAAGAGTGGCCTTTACCAAAAACCACCTTTGAAGGCAAAGCATAGATTGTAGTCAACAGAGAGTGTTATTCTCAGAACTTGTAAGAAAACATTTGTGTAAATATTTTTTTAAATATCGTTGAATAAACTCCACTTTGAGCTCCATCTGGGCTGACAGAAGCAATCCATCCTTACACCTTGGCAATAGCTGTTGATCAACCTCAACAAAAATAAATATGCAGTTATCATTGTCAAAGTGTTCCAGAGCATTAAGCATGGCAGTCACTTTTTCCCCCAGGTATTTATACACACATACAAAAACCACTGCCGTCAATGCAGCTGTTGTACACAGTGAAAAAACAGAATTCCTGTGAATGCAAGTGCTGCAGCATTGAGACATAGGAAAATACAGGCAGTACAAGGTGAAGCTACACTCAAAAGAGGCGATTCTGCCCCTCTAATCCGCTCTCATGAGACACTACCTGAAGTACTGCTTGCAGCTCTGCAGTCCCCAGCACAGGTAGGACACTGACCTGTGGGAATAAGTCCAGAGGAGGCCCACCAAGATTAGATAGATGGAGTGTCTCTGCTATAAAGAAAAGTTAGCACAATTGGGCTTTTTCAGCCCAGAAGACTGGGGTGACCTTATAGCAGCCTTCCAGTACCTAAAGAAGGTCTACAGGAAAACTGAAGAGGGACTATTTACGCACATGTAGTGACAGGACAAGGGGGAATGGCTTCAAACCAAAAGAGTGAAGGTTTAGGTTAGATATTAGGAAGAAAATCTTTACTGTGAGGGTGAGACACAGTAACAGGTTGCCCAGAGAAGTTGTGGATGCCTCATACCCAAACGCGTTCAGGACCAGGTTGAATGGGTCTCTGAGCAACCTGTCAGGGGGTTGGAATTAGAGGAATTTTAAGGTTCCTTCCTACCCAAACTGTTCTACCCTTTTATGATGAAGTTCCTCATAGCACAAGAAAGCAGAGATGGCAATGATTAGTCATCTGCTAACGAGAAACACTTTTATGGAAGAGAGTTTTCTAAGCTTCAACACAGTAAGATTCATTTTAGATTTGTGAAGAAGCTGAAGGACACAGCTGGAAGATGATGAGTGATTGAGAGATAATGTCTGTCTTCTGCAGCACAAAGCTAACCAACAGAACTCAGCCACAGAAACTTTATGGGGAGACTGAGACAGCTCTAGTGGCTTGATTCATTTGCCTCTGAAAAAATACCAGAAAGCTGATCAAATCTCCAGCTGGTGCTCTAAGTGTAATTCTAAGTGTATTACAGAAAACTCAATCCTCAATGCAGCCTCTCTCTCTTCAAAAAAAAAACACAAACCCAAAAACAAAAACAAAAAAAACCACAAACAAACAAAAAAAACCTTAAACTTTGCTCATCCAATTTCCAACAACACAACTATCATACACTCCCCTTAACACATAAATTATCGACTTTTCTTTCTCACAACAAGTGAAAACCTTTTGATATTGAGAACCATGATAAAAAAGAGATAATGAAGGATTGTTTAAACCATTAAGGAAGATTTTAAGAACTTTTAGAACCTTCTAATTAGTCACACTGTAGGGAAATAATATCTTCATTACACCCTCTGTCCTGGCCATTTCTCCATCCAGTGGAACTACAATGCTATCTTGTTTTGTGTAAAATGTCACAGACAAAGTTTTACATAAAGTTTTACATAAAAGAGTTTTCTGTTTCCTCTTGAAGCATCTAAAGGATTGAAAATGTACACAGGGATCATATAAGTATTACTGTCACTTCAGAAAAGGTTTGAAATTGCTGAGAAGCATTTGGTAATTTATATGTGAATTCTCCCTTGGTGGTATTCATATGCCTCATGTGGGCCAGAAGAAACAGAATTTAAATCATAAAAGAAACATCCTGGCTTATATGAGGTGGGTTTCCATGGCATCTGGATGCCATAGGGATTAATTATATCCACTTTGGTGCTTTCTAATATACATTCAGAAGAGCACCAGTGTTATTCTTGTTCCCATATATGTCCTGTTTGAAGTGTGAATGGTGACCCTACAAAGAATGCTGCAACTGCTCCCCCTCCCTGCCCTCAAAAACTGCAGCTTGGAGGAGGCTGCTCATCATACAAAACATGCACAATACTTACAAGTCTCTTTCCACTTGCAAGCTATATACAAGTGAAATGTTATTAAATTCTTTCAAGTAAAGGAGCTGGCTTTCCTGAGCAAAACCAGAGTTATTTCATATTTTCTGAAGTCACTTACTCCTTCTCTCTGTTGCTGAAATGTTTTAGGTGACACTGTTTCTAGGTAGTGGGTTTTGCTCTGGTAAATGTTTTTCTATTCTGACCAGTACGCATGCAAAATAATTTCCTTCTTAAAACTAGTTTTACTAATTTCCCCTGCCACACACATTTTGCCATTGATTTCTAAATTCTGTCTTGTGACACGGTGTTTCCAGAACTTCTTTACAGATGAAAGGAACTATTTAAAAGAAACAGTGGATATAGTTTTCAATATCTTGTTAAATTTCCTTAGATTAATGTGAGTAAATCTGTAAACTGTAGGTAAGCCTGTGAACTGAGGACTTACAGACTGGAACCATCTTCCATTTTTAGAGCTATTTATGAACAAACTGTATTGATCTTCATTAGTGTTATGCAGTATCTGGCAGGGATTTCAACCTCTAGTCTAGATGAAATGCATCTTTGCATGCATTTGCCTTTAAAAGCACATAACCAGCACCAAAAGATGGAACCTTGTACAGTGTTTCTTGCAAAATTAGCAAACTATCTTTATAAAGTAAAGGATTCTAAATAACATGGAGAAAAACAGCAAATTTAAATCTTTAAATCAAGAGGATCAGGGTCATGCGATATTCCATGACAATTCTAAATCTTGAGGATCTCTTGTAAAAATTTGGCTTTTTGGAATCCATTTTCATCTTCCATTACATTACTGTTTTTTTATAAGGACACAAAGCTTAATACCCCTCTGCATCATCCAAACAGTTATATGGAAGCCCAATAAAATCTTTAGATGGCAGTATCCTTTAAAGATGGCATCATGCCCACACAAAAAGCATGTTTAGTTTGAAGGGAGCCCATTGGCTTCATGACAGTGATATAAGGTACTTATGCCCTACATGGATCACAGAGCAGATGGAGGTTGTGTGAGTCATGCTTATACACACCTGGGATTTTTAGAAGGTCCAGAAATGCAAGGTAGAACAAGAGATGTGGCAGACGGACGCAAGGTGTTAAAAAAATGGAAGAAAATTTGGGGGTTATTTTAGCCTTTTAGCAGTTACGAACTCAGGCTTATCAGTCTGCAATGTATTGCTATACAACTGCTAAACCCTACTTTTGTGAGATCCTTAACAAAACACCTGTGCAACACAAAGATTATTACTGCCAAGAATACAGCTCTACCCCACTCTCTTTTAGATAGTCTCTTAAAAAACAGCCATTAACTAAGGTACAATTCCTTCAAAATCTTTCATCAGATTTTTCATCAGCATTTTACCTCCAGTCCTGCAAAATATTGCTTCCTCCAATGAAGCCAGAGCAGGAGATGCTTAAAATGAGCACACCACAGTCTGGACACAGCTAAGACATCCAACGGTTTTTTGGGGAAATTTTTTGTCTTGTATTCTGGAGTGAATAAAGCTTGTTCAGTTGTCTTCCTCAAAATTCACAGTACCAAACATTTCCCTTACATTTGTTTCAAAACTAGAGGAGGTGAGGACTCTTACCTTGCCAGAGATAGCAAGAAGAGAAGAGGCAATGCAGCAGTGACCCCTCCCAGCCAGCTACTGTGGCTTTCTGCCTGGCTCACAGGCACTTGAACCCCCTCCAATGTGAGATTGCTGAAGAGAAGGGCCAGGTACCTGGCATGGTCTGATGGTCTGACCCAAATACAGGCATCGAAAGGTGAAACGCACAACCTCTAAACTCTTTTAAGGTATCAGTGTAAGAATCTGAGAAGTACTGTTTGATCAGTGTCTTAATAATTTCTGTATCCTTCCCCAGAATCTAAAGTTATATCCTGAGTATAAGATAGCAAAGAACTGAAATGTCCAAATTACCCTCCAAATATCAACAGGCTGTTGAGAACAGGAGGCCATGCCAGTTGCCATTATAACGTCTTGAACTGATTTTGTAGTGTGTAATGTCTTATCAGCTTCATGCTGGCAGCTCCTGAAGGATGGACCCAGTCTGCCAGAAAAGCAATATATCGAAATGGACATGATATTTGAAACAATGATAAAACATTATCTACTTTGCCCATTTTTTTTCTGAGATTCCAACTCCAGGCTGTCTTGCACTGACTGTAACTTATCCTAACATATATTAACTTCATACCTGGTAAAAGATGTCAGAGGTACAAACCATGGTGCATGAATCAGAGAATGGAAGGGTTTGGGTTGGAAGGCGCCTTAAAAATCACCTAGTTCCAACACCCCCTGCCATGGGCAAGGACACCTTCCTCTGCATGAAGTAGCTCAAAATCCCACCCAATCCGGCCTTGAGCACTTCCAAGGATGGGAAAGATATTTGTTCCTTGAAGAAAGGATGTCAGGTGGGAAAGCACCAAGGTTAATAGCGACAATTATGAGCAATGTCTGCATAGTCTTAAGAGGGAAGAAGAAAATGTGCTCAAATAGCCCAGACTCACCTCCTCCTTACCATTGATTTTGTTGGAGACCTACTGTCAAGCGCTGCTCAGTCAAATGAGAGCCAGATTCATACACACACTTCAAAAAGGTCTTGACTAATTTAGTTATCTTTACTGAAATGGTTTTGGAGTGTCCACCTAAGCCACTCTGGTAGCTGACTGGAACAACAGAACAAAGAAATGGCATGTTACCACTGCATGCAACAACATGGGAAGGTAACGTTTTCCACTGGTGCATTTTGATCTGGAAAATTACATCTGTCTCCAAGCTATCTTGAATGCCTGGAAAGGTAGTGAAGGTACTACAACAGTCCAGGATGTGAAGTAATGTAATCCAGAAAAAAGGAATTTTCAAAAGATTGTCAAGATTGCCTAGTTCAACCCTTTCATTCCTTCTGCTACCCCCCTTCCAATGTTTCTTGGCTGACGTTTTTGTAACCTGCTCTTTCAAATCTCCAGATGATCAAGTTTCCAGCACTCTTCCAGTCCTTGTCTCGCCATACCATTACAGTGTATTTCCTAGTGTCTCATCCGTCTCTCACTTAGCACAGTTTACGATCATTCCTTCTTGCTTTATAAGCCATCAGCTTGGAAATAGATAAGCATAGCTGCTTATTAGATATATGAAAACTATTAAAATTTTCCTCCTCTCTAGACTAAACAACCTTGGTACCTTCAATCTTTTCACATGGGTTATGTTTTCTGGACCTCTACTCATTTCTGTTACTTTCCTCCAGATTCTTTCCAACTGGTTCACATCTTTCCAGAAGTGGAGTGCCAAAAAATGACCTTCCAATATCTGACATTCAGACTTGTTTGTATGAATAATGTAAATTTGAATGACAAGCAGTGTCTGAACCTAATAAGTCACTAAAATTTGCAGCATAACGCAAAAGTGGTTCAAAACTGAAATGGAAAATATGAGCCTGATTTTAGTTTTAGCAATACAGAAGTTTCTGCCATGTGTCTGGAATACTGTTATGTGTGTTTGTGTGTGTGTATATATACATATATATACATGCAAACACTGAGACCATAGCTGCTGTTGTTCTTCCTGTAAGTGATCTGAATCTATAAATAAATATTTGAAAAGATGAAAGATTAACTTCCCAGCAGTGAAAACTTTGGCAGATCTCCCTGATTGTTCACATATGTAATTATATTCAAAAGGACAGTTTCCATTACTGCTGTCTGAAAGAAATTGACTGTAAGCTATCATGCAATTTTCTTCCCAATGAGCATGTTTTTTACTGCTGCAGAAAAAAAAAAAGCCTCAATTAAATAACCGTTCATTTTTTGTGGGGTTTTTTAATTAAAATGTTTAAAAAGTTTTCTTCCAATTACAAATCATATTAATTATCAAAATACAAATTTTCTTTTTCCTAACTTTAGGAAGCAATGACTCTCTGAATGGTCAAGGAATACTAGAAATGACACAAAGCCATCATTTCACTCGCTAATATGCTTGCCACTATCAAACAAATAAATACATAATGAGCACACAGGACTATATGAACTTTTCCTTTCACGCATAGTGGGTGGAAATTCCCCACTATAAAATTACTGAAATTACATCAGTCTGTAACAGTTTGTTCCTTTCATGGTTTGTTTTATAAAATTCTCATTCCAGCATGTGTGCTGCTTATAGAATGTCAATCCTGTTTGTGGAAGAGTGCTGTTTGTGTAATAAATACAGTTTCTGCTTGTATCATTTTGGTTTCATGGAATAAATTGCTATGCAATGATGTTTTATAGATCAGTAATAGCCACTCAACCTTTAAAGGCTCTTAATGCTATGGCTGCAATCCACAGTGCGGTGCCAACTTCAGATATACAATCTATCATTAACTGATTCTCAAGAGCCAGTTTGCTAGCGAGCGAGAAAATTAGAAAGCAAGTCTGCTTTCTGAACACTCGACCACTGTGCAGCAGAGACATTGCAAGCCTGCCCTGAAAACCAGTCTAGCAATCCCTAGAATCACAGAACCATTAGGCTGGAAAAGACCTGAGATCACGGAGTCCAGCCACTAACCCAGCACTGCCAAATCCACCACTAATCATATCCTTGAGGCAGTACCTCTGAAATACTGTTAAGCACCAGATACCTACCTCTACATCCAAAGTTTCATTGAAAATCCACACACACCCCAATCTGAAACTAGTAGTAGTTCACTACTTTTATTTTTTTGATGACTTCACCCACAATTCACTCCCAGAATTCTTCAGGGCTGAGGGAGGGAAACATGCTTTTGTGGGGTTGCCCTTGAAAAGGGAACCAACGTTCTTCCTGCAAGCATCCAAGATGAGCAGGGTAGCTACAGATGGTCTCGTTCTGTTGTCCTTCCCCGAGAGAGGAGAGGCATCCCAAGTAATAGAGGTCTTGAAGCGCACCAGAAATAAAGAAGCTGGAAGGGTCTTTTGCATGGATTTCAGCACACTTTATTAGCTGAAGGGCCTAGGGACAAAAGACAATGAAAACAGAAGGCTCCAGGATTTTTATACTGAGGGAAAATGGGGCGGAGAAAAGGGAAACAACCAATGGGATACAGCAAAGGGGTGGAACAATGAGAACAACCAATGGGGACAACACGGGGGCGGGAGCTAGAACAGGGAACCAATGGCGTTGACTGAGGAGAACTTTTTAGAGGGAGGCGGTGACCTTAGACTTCAGGGCCGCCCTCAAGCCTGCCTTTGCGGCTGTCCTCTATCTCTTGGCTTTCCCACCACTGGATGGCAAGAGCCTGATGGGTGTTTGAGGGCCACAGCCCACTCGAGGGCTGGGTCACCGCAACAGGAAACAGAAACATTTCAAGGCAGAGGCCGATGAAGCTTACATGGAAAAAACAGAAACATCAACCCTTTCAATAGGTACTTGGATTGTGTTAATCATCTTCATTTTCTGAGATAAAAAATTGAAACCGAAAACTAAGTTGATAAGTTGTCCAGAAGAAAAAGGAGGTGCCATTTATGAGTTTAAATAAGCGGGTATTATTGTCCTTGCAGTTGTCAGATGTTGTAAAGGAACTCCAGTTCCAGATGCCAACCTGAGAATAATGGTGCTCAAGCTGTTGTAAATCAGGTCAGTATTTTTATTATTTGATTATATGCTCAATCACTAAGATTTAGCTGAGATTTGCTTGTATTCACCATAGTTCCTATGTGGCTTCAGCAGTGAGAAGTATGAACATGAGTGGAGGCTGAGGATTGACACATGTTAACTATTTATTCGGATAACTGTTCGCAATATCTCATCTTCAACTCCACTGATATTGTATTTTTGTCCCTTATATGCGTATACCACACTTCAGTAAGCACAAACTCTTAGCAACAACAAAATCTAGAGCCATGAATGAAGCTATTCTTTCCAAGTGGCAGTTTGGATATGCCAAGATAAACCTTGAAGTTCTGCTTCCAACAGACATTTCCTGAATAGATATACCTATTATGGAAAACCACTAGTCAGTTTCTCCTCCATCCCAAAAGAAATGTCAAGTACAGCTGTTTAGTCATTAATACTTTTCAAAAGCATATAAAGTCTAGGGAAAAAATAATTTGACTTGGACCTGAAAAAGACATAGGCCTCAATCAAATCTTAAGTTCCTAAGAAAATGCCAAGAATTAAGGGGGCAAGCAAAAGCCATTGAGAGAATTCTGTGAGTGCAGAATTCTGTGGTCAACATGACTTCAAAAGTCTATTTGAAAGCTTTTGATGAAGGACTAGACCAGCAGAGGAGGAGCTGGTGAGCAGGGATGTGGATTGTCATAGCTCTTGCTTGCCCCCACTTAGACTGTGATCATTACTGTTGCTTTCAGTCTTTAAATAATCGTTGAAAAATAACTTTATTAATCTTTTTATTGCCTCTATTAAGAATGTAGTAATTGCAAGGGATTATCACACAGCATTTACCTTCTAACAAAATACCCCCAACAAACCAACCTAAACCTACAAACACCACAGTTGTGCAGCCATTGCCTTCTAATCCACAGTGGGTTCATGCCATGAGATATTTTCCACAGATACTGATAATTGAACAGATTTCTGAACAGTACAGCTCCACCTGTGAGCAGGAACTAGCAGCACAGGTGCCAAGCCTGGCATACAGGTAAGCTGCTGAGTGGTATGCAGCGAGGCAGGGATGGGGGTTTGTGAGCATGGCATCGTGAAAACATCACTGAGACAGCAGCCCCCAGGTCCTGTGAGAGAGAAGTAGTATCTTGCTTTCAGTGAGAACTCCAGGGAAACCTCAAGGGGTTTACATGATATGTCCAAAGCCTGGCATGTTGTGGACCTTTGGTGTGAGAGAAATGTCTGACTTTGGATTTGCCATCTCAAGGTTCCCAGCCCGGTATTAGAATATGGTGCCATTACCAGCCACCTTACAAAGACAGAGGAACAGGATTTCTAAAAGCATCAGGACATTTCTGTGATCGGTATCTCGATGGATATCCACCCACACTGCACTCAAGACAATTTCATTTTGGTGGTTTCATGCTCAGATGAGAAGTCAAATGACCATGTGTATGTAGGTGCAAATTATACACAAAGCCTCAAGACAGCAAATGCACATGAGAAAATATGGGCCCAAAATTATGCAGAGTACTTCTAAATGAGTTCTTGCAATGTAAGCTGGAATAATTTAAGAGGTTATTGCTCTCAGCTGCCTGCCCACACAGCCAGGAATTACTGCCCAAAAGCTAAGTCTTCTTGCAGTTTCAGTGAATACACCAGGCTATGACCTCTGTAGCTGAGAGAAGGGTATATCACTATTTCTGCTGCCTCTGCTGCTGGGATAATAATATCTGGCAGAAGAATGGAGCAGGTATTTTCAATCACTCCTACAGATATAATCAAAGTTCATCTTAAGGTACTTTCCGTAATGCCAAACTAGAAGAACAATGACCTTAGTTATTTGCTGCCCTATACCCCTGTTTGTGGAGCTTTTGCAAAATGCAAAATCTATCAGTTCATCCAATAAATTCTTTAACACCAGATAGATAGTATTAACATGGGAGATAAAATTCATATCTTCTGTAATTATCCAGGAAAGGAAAAGCAGGTAACAATAGATGAATCGCTTCTCAGGCGTGAAAGGGAAATCTCATTTTCTGGAGAGTCTTCCAGCTTTCACATTCCTCTGGAACATTCAACACATCTCACTTTTCAATAGAGGGCTTTTAAATAAAGAAATGCTCTAAACTAGAGCCAGAACCTCAGGAGATCCAGCAGGTTTAGCATAGGTTCCATTTACATGCCCCTGATTGTATTCAATTCTGTAGTTCAGGCTTCTTATCTCTGTTAGTATAACTGCAAATTAGCACAATATGTTTTTTAACCAACCATGTCAGTAGACCCCACATTGCTTGCCAAGTAATTATCTTCAAACTTCAAAGTCACCCTTGGAGGCTTTTATGTATAGCACTGTATCTTTTAAAAATAAATTTTTATATATTCTGAGTCTAAGCAATGATTAAATGCCAGCTGATAGAGTTAAAGAACGTCCTCATGTGAATGTACATACCAAAATAACTTGTTTTGCAGAAGCAGGGTGATGCCTAGATGAAACTGAGACTTGAGAATATTATTTTTCAGTCAAGATACTGTCAGAGAAAAAGAGCCTTTTTCTGAGTGAGACAGTTGACAGACAGAAACCACCCCTCAAAACACAAGCAACACACAAAACACAGGCAAGACACAAGGCTGGTCAGAACTGAGGGAGAGATTATGTCTGATGTGACAGGAATGGAGGTAAAACCTAAAGAACAATTCAATTTAACACAAACTGAGAATTATTTCTGATATTTCCCATTGAAACAAAGGGACACCTTGAAAAAATTCATGCGATGTTGCATTGCACATTTCAATTGACACAATTCTCTCTTAGATGCTGTCAATAAATGCAAAGAAAATGATGAGTTGGAGTCACAACACTGACAGAAGGCTTCAGGGAAGGAAAATCTACAGTTATTAGGGCACATAGCAGGAGAGTTATCTAGACTACTGCCCAGCTGTACTACTGCCCAAATGCACACCACCACAAGCAGGTTGCAGAGTCAAAACTGGATATTTTTTTCCGAGATACATCAAGAAGTCATCTGCATCATGCCAGGTAGCGAAGGTGTTTCTCTCTGGGTGATGTAGCTCGGGGTGACCTCAGTTGGAGAAGGGAAATCAATTTGTATCTACAGCTCCTGAGGTCCTCCACTTCCACTATAGTTACCTTAAGAAAAAAACACACAAAAACTAAACCAAGACTTTCCTGATTGTCCTTCCTCCCATGTCCCAAACAGCCTCCAAATTTTGACCTGACTTGAGCAGCCTTCCCAAGACAACTGAACCCACATGTCATAAATCAGGTGTCTTCTCAAGAAAATAAAATGATCCCCCATTTCTCCCTGGAGGCTGGAGATAAGGATTGCAGGGATAGGGATGGGTAGGAGACAGGGAAGATACCATGCGATGGAAGAACAAGTGTGTAATTTGTTACAAAAACCCTCATATGAGCAGGAGCACACAGGGATCTGATGAACAGCAGAAAATAAACACTGAAAGTGACAAGTTATGCCGAGGATATGGTCCTGACATGAAGCCCAGGGAAAACTCTTTGCATGGGGTGTTGTTGGAAGGTACTCCCCACAGTAATTCCTCCATCCAAGTCCTTTCAAATTCATGGGAATAATCTCGTAGCAGTTTGTCCTGCTACCAGAAACATCCTGAGTCATGACTACGCCTGGTGACAAGCAGGACAACAGAACAAAGTCTGCAGCATGAGTAAGATCTGTGCTCCCCAGGACCGTTACACAGAACTGGCGCACCAGTTGCCTTTGCTTAGGTAAATGTCACATGTGCTAAATAAAGGCTGTGACTAACTGATTTCTACTGGGAAGGAATGAGGAAAAACAATTGTTTTGTTGTTGTTTTTATTTTTAATACATCCAATTACTGTAGACTAGCAACAGTTGCCAGGACAAGCTGTTCCAGTTTCATTCCCAGTGCCAGGGAAACAGACCATTTTAAGGAGTGGTTCATACGGGCAAAGAAACAGAAATACACAAAAAAGCTGAGGTGTCTGTATACAGTAAAGCATGTTTAAGAAAGCTGGCAAGGTACTTGGATTAAAAGCTCCTGAGAGAGGCTGCTGAGGTGAATTTTTACAGATTTATCGTTGTTCTAAAGTTGCAAACAGCATTTGAAAACCTGGCATAACATCAGCAGGACTTATCTTAAGGGGGTCTCCACAGAGATCTAACTTGTTCCAATCACAGTTAAATTGTTGAAGAGTTTGCAGATCTACCCTGAATTTTCTCTGGCTATGGCCTAATAATTACTTTCTAAACCACAAGAAATAGGAAATTATTTCATATATAAGATTCAGCTAGAAAGATACAGAGTTTGACCAGGCCAGCTTCTTAACTCTGTGAAGTAACGAGAAGATTCCTGTAACAGAGGGAGTTGTGATGCTATATCCCTTTTTTGCACTGCCTTTAAGTCTTCCTTTGGAATTTTATTTTATACAGAACCTCTGTGCAGGAACCAGGAACCACACAGTGCTGTCCATTTTTTCTAGATAAAAGAGGTGGTTTCTACTCCAGAGTACTCTCAGCAGAAGCATTTTAATCATATCTAGATAGGTGTTTAGTGTAATAATCATGAATGTGTATTAATTATGAATAATATTAGATAATTCATCTAGGCAGGATTTCGTTGCTTCTTGAGTTCATAGCAGTCTCAGGCCAAGTCTTTTCTTCTTTAGGTTTGAAAAATTATTCAGGCAAACTTATACTGCTAAAGTAAGCAACCGTATATTTATCTCAGTAACCTTTTAGAGTCAGCAGAAGTTGAATGTGTTTGCCAGGTTATAATTCTTTGAAAAACAGACACAGATTATTAGCAGTATTGTCAGCTCCAAGTATTTCAGAAACCAGTCTTTTCTCTTCATCCTTTCAGCTACAAATCCCCCACCCTTCTGGCTCCTTGATGTCTGTTTGGCATGAAGACAAGTGCCTTTACACAAGGGAAAGACAGACAAAACCAATGAAATGAAATTGCCTCATGAAAATTTGTTGTGAATCTCTTTTTGGTGAAATATTTCTATTCCACAGGGAATTAAAGTGTATTTGCTGTGCATTCTTCTCTGTAAATAATGTTTATTGTTTAGACTACATCTTCTGTGAGACACTTCATGGTCCCCTATTAGCAAGAGATGAGATTGCATCAGTGGGACTGCAGTTCAGTTCAAGAAGAGTAGTTACACACAAAGAAGAAAGAAAACCCACAACAGCCTAACTATTATTTTTACAAGAATATAGCAGAATCTCTGAACTGAAACTTATGGTTAGTTCTTATCTAAAACTAAATCCGCTCAAGCCAGGAATTTCTTGTGATTTTTTTTTCTTGAAAATCCAGATTTCTATCTGAAGCAATTTTTAAAATGTACAACTAGTCATCTATATGACCCTGTAAGTTTTTTTTTCTGAATTAGATAAATTCTTTGCAGTCAAGATTTATGTGTCCTATTTGTTCCGTGCAGTACTCAGAACATTTCTAGGTCCCATAACAAACACTTTACCTTTTAGATGGACAAGTGTAAATATCTAGAATTCTGAACAGAAAAAGCCCTTCAACAAGACAGAACAATTCCTTCTTTCACATGATGACATATGCCAGCTAATCAGCCACATGGGACACTGAACACTGCAGGAGACACAGATGGCAATTTGGGGCTGGTAGTCCTACAGCAATGGAACAGCACATTGTTTGTTGGCAGAATATATTGCCATTTTTGTGCTCATGTCTGTGGAGTAATCATAGTAGTTCTTAGTCTTGGTAGTTACAGTTTCTCTCAGAGCAGAGTCTTAGGAACTAATTTATTTTTACTTTCTTTAAAGTTCATTGGTTCACTTCATGGTAACAAAAAATAAATACACTAGAGTTGCATAGGATGTGATGGGAAGATTTGAGTACTCTTCAATTTATGGCTCTATGCAGGTATTTTGGCTACAGCCTAACTCTATTTTGCAAAGAAATGTACAATTTACTTTCCTTGCCCTTTTATCTGAAGCCCATGTAAAGGACAGGACATCTGGGGTAGATGCACTGTCCAACTATGACACCAGATTAGATCATCAGCACACCATGCTGCAGGTTACTCTATAACACACACCAATGCACATTACCAACTAATCTTTTGATAGTATAGCAAAATAATCATGAGAGCTTACTTTACTATTTGGGGACAAATGTCTCTAATCTCTCTCCATCATGAATTAACTGTTCTCTAAATATTCAGGGTCCCCACAGAAGGGACTATCCTATACTGAAACTGTCAACCCTACATCACCTTTTTTAATGTATTTAAAACTTATTTTTAAAATAATCACAGTGCTGGCACCATCCTGAAGCTCTGTTGGTGACTCTGCACTCCTGCCAATTGGTCAGCATCACTCTGATAGGGGAAACTGGGAGAAACTAGCTCTAGGTTCATTGTTGTGCAGGTTTCAGATGCTGATCTCATTCATGTCAGGCACAGTGGAAAACAGGAAAACCAACACTGCCTGGAAACACCCCTTCAAGATCTCACATTCATTTTCTGAGCTAAAGAATGACTGAAAAAAATTCTCTTCAGCAAGACAGCCTTCTCACCCCTGTTTTTGAACTTCAGAGCACTTTCACGGGTTATGTCAGAAAACTAAGCTGGGCCATGGACCAACCACACCATTGGTAGGCTCCCATTCATAGTTTAGGTCCTCCCCACCAATACTCAAGCATGATTCATGGGGGAACACAGATGAAGGCCTGCTGCTAGTAGAGTCAATGGATAAGAACAGCTTATTTGATTGGGAGGAGAAAGTGAAATGATATCATTTCACTGACAGTTGCTTGGTGGGCCAGAGAATGCACGTTGCTCTTTTTTTTATTTTCAGTGGGATACATGCATCCTTCACTCTTGCCCACTCCAGAACTGAACAAATTTGATGAGAAGTAATAGCCTCACCATTTTGTTCTAAGTGCACCGACAAGGTGTTACATAATACTTCTAGGAAGATGGGCTTACAGGAAGCCTGTTAGCTTGCTCACAAACATAAAAATCCTTTTGTTTTCTGGTCCAGAGTCCTAGAAAAAGAGAGTGCTCCCCTTGCAAGCCCCAACTTGCTCCTGCCCCCAGGCCAGAGCATGCATCACTCCTTTTAATACCACTTCATACTTCTCTGCCAGGCATCTCCCTTCTGGAAATGCTTCTCACAATCTTTTTCCATTGCACCCCCGATATTCTTCCAGACCTTCTCTCATTTCCTGGCTATTTTCCCCAAGCCTCCATTCCTCCCTACCTTGTCTCAAATCCTTTCATCCTTTTATCTGACTTTTCTTTTGTTATTCTGGTAGACCGATTATTCCAAAACCCCATAATGCCAACAATCTCCCTCTGAGATTGTGTTGCCCAAAATTTCCTGTGATTAAATCCTCAGTGAGAGGATTCATAACACCAGTTCCTAAGAGCTAGCACGCTCAGATTTGATCACAATCTTAGATTGCATTGTCACTGTAAGACTGGCAGACATACCCTAGAAAGGAAGAAACAGATCACTTTCTGCAGGACATTTTCTGTTTAACAGCATATGACAGAGGAGACCAAGGCACCAAAGCCAGACCTAGCTGACAAATCTGCTGCAGTGCTCATAAAAAGAGGAAATGTTGTTAAATCTGTTTCAATGAGGTGTTTTTATGGCATGTTTGTTCCTGCAGCATGGAAAGCAAGCTAGTTTTCCTGGATCTCTAAGCCATGCAAGGTTACCTGCCTCCTCCCACCAGAGCCCAAAGAGTCACATAAATGAGTTTTGAATACATTCCAAAGGCTTGGAAAATAGTGTGGTGAAGTACACTGAATCTGATGAACAGAAACAATTTTAAATATGAGATAAACAGGTGCAAACACCACAGAAGTTTCACCTTCTCACACAGGTTTTGAATTAAACACTCTTTAAGGAACACTTCATAGGACAACAGATAAGTCACTCAAACAGTAGTTTAGATGGAAATCCATGTTTGAAGACAGGAAGACAAGCCAAAGGGTATTTGCAAATTGTTTGCTGCTATTGGGAATTTGCAAGAGAGAACAATCCTGAAATGTTTTTAGTAGAGAACGTTGTGGACATAATTTTTAGGCTTCATAAATGTATGGAGGAAAAAAAAAAACTTCTCAGGATCTGAAAAATCCTGTGTCTAGAGGAAAAACTTCATTAATAATGAATTTTGTGTTCTTACTGGTGCAGGGAAAAGAGATAGAAAGATGTACTCCTGAGCTAACAGCCATATAAAATTTCCAAGGGAAATGCAGGCACTCACGATAGTACATCGCACGCCTGTTAAGCATGCAACTGCTTTTCAAATTCCAGAGGCCAAATATATAAGTGAAATGTCATATGCTTGTGGATCCTGTTACCTTTATTCAGCACCTCACTCTCCCCACCTCCCTTCCTCCGTCACTACTTAGTTTGTACAGTACATCCAGCACACAGACCTCATTTCCCACTGGTGCTGAAAACAACTTGGAACACAATTAGCCTTGTCAAGTCCTTCACTGGTATGCCATATAGGGCTGCCAGCTTTCCAAGCAATTCAATAATCCCTAGAGCACTGCTGCAGGGTCTGCGATTAACAGAGGTGTTTACATGTCTGAAAATGTACCAGGCTAAAAATAGCAGTAATTTTCTTAGCATCCTGTGATGTTGGGTTTGTTCTTGTCTCTTCCTTTCCGTTTGTCAGATTGACAAATGAAGTGTGTTTGCTTAATTCCTTCAACTGATATATAAGAACAACAACAACAAAAGAGCAACTTCACAGTTCTGTGGTGGTAGAGGAAAAAAAAAATCTCAAATTAAATATTTTTTGTTGCAGGCCAAAAATAGAAAAACACGCAATAGTGCTAGAAAACTGGTCTTCTTTGCAGCACCAAGTACAACTCCAGACTGGGGTGTCCAAAGGAAGGGATCAAAGAGAGTGCTCAGTATCCCCACACAGATGTTTTCAGTTTGAAGGTAAGGGTCTGCAGCTGCATAGGGAGAGGTGAGAGGCATGAGCAAGTACCAGGAGTGTTTCTGAACTCCTGGTGTGATAAGACAAGTAGGTAGATTCATATTTATTTCTCTTTCTGTGGGTCATGTGGGATAAAGATCTCTGGAATAGAGCAGTGTGAAGAAATATTACTCGGGGATCTCCCGGACAGCTGGCATCACTAAAAGAACACATTTTTGGTACTCTTTTCTAAAGGTTAGTTTGCAGAAGGCTAGGGACAGAGCCATTCTTCCTCATACCTCTTCTAAGGCAACACGTCTCTTGGGAGTCACAAACATAGGCCCTGCTGCTCAACAAGAGGAGAAGCAAATGAGTTCAGTTCCTGGAGACTTGATTATTCCCACTGCTTGGCTGCCCTTGCAATGGCAAATAACATCTAGAAGTGAAAGCCCTGAGTGGACATAATCCAGTCATGGCACTAAATCTTGGGCTCAGTATTTGTTAGGGAACCTCTTTTGCTTTGCAGCAGAGACTCAGCCAGACCCTCTTCCCTGTGGCTGCCTGTTTAATGGCTGAAAACAGCTCTTATGAAGATAAGCTCAGCTTTTTTCCTTGAAGCTAGGGCTCTGAAACACTTAGAAAGCTTGTGCCCACTTCATGCCATAGAATGGGTAGGAACCAATCTGTGTTCCTCATGAATTTCATGTGAGGAAAAGAACAAATTTTTTTGAATTAAAGTGCATGCAGTACACATGTCAGAACCAATGCGCTTATAAAAGCCGCAGATTCTAAAAAAGAGCAAAAAGCCATGGGTAGTACTAGCATGAGACAGTACCAGTCATATTAGAATGACAGAATTCTCCATTCAGCTCCATCCCAGAACAGGATCTAGTAAGATGCAGTTTGGGTCAGCTCTGAACTAGGACTTGTTTGGAGCCTGGTGCAGGTAAGCTTGAGTTTATCTATTCTGGGTCACTATAGCCAAATCTGATTTGATCATAGGAACTGCTTCTCCCAGGATATGTGCCCACATGGGCATTTTCAGACTTGTCAACTTTGACACTTTGGGCTTATTTATACCAGGAAGTTTAACTTCAAAGATTTCAAGTAAGTTCGCGCTTTTACTGATATGCTTGTAAAATGTGCAAAAGGCTACTAAAAGGCTAAGGACCCAGATCCTTCTAGAAAATGTTGCAGATTCACCTAATGTATTTATATGCTGCATTTAGCATTTGACACTCATAGCTGACTGAGAAGTAAATATATTCACATGTCGGTAGGTTACTATAGGTCATTTCACAGTTAGAGATATTGAAAATCACAGGTTGCTCCTGTCAGCACAAAAATAATATCTCTGTGTTTCAGGTGGTAGGTGACCCCTACACACTTTCCAAAAGACATAATCATCTTGTAAAACTGAAACTTTAAAGAGGGACAGAGGTAGCAGGTACTCCTTTAATCATAGAAATAAAGCAAAATTCAAGAAAGGAAAGAGAACATCTGAATTTTCCCATATAAACTCATTGCTTCAAACATCCAGGGCTCAGAATGTTTTAAATGTTGCTACATGGGGCAAATTCCTAGTGACATCAGTGTAAATTTTATCCCTGTAAATTAATGGGGACTTATTAATGGGGACTTAAATCATAGTCCACTCTCTATCTGTTAAAGTCATCACTTCATCTTTCTCTGAATCTCAGCACAACTGCTCACAGCAAAATGTGATGTAAAAGAAGATTATCTGAGGACTCCTTTGCCCTGGGATATCATTAAAAAAATGTCTTTTTGACTTTTTGTTCCAGATTTCAGTATGGACAGTCATTCCCTTTGGCCCCAGGTGTTAATCAAACTTAACACAAACAGCCTAGTAAAATAAAGTTGTTCTGACTTCCAGGCTGATGAAACAAGATCGTGTAGTTTCTCTGCATTTGACAGAATAGCCAAATGAGAAGCAAAGATACATTTAGGTACTTTATAAGCCAGTGTTTCTTCTACTGATTTTAGTCTCCCGAAGTCTGCCTCCTGCATGGCAACAGTAAAGCAGCAATCCACAATGGGTTTGTTCCTGACCAAACTCCATCAAAACACTTACCTTTCTAGCTGGTACCTGTGGACAGGAGACACACACTTGACCAGCAAGACTGGAACATGTTAAGACTATAAAGTCTTTTAAATATGCTACAGGGAGTGCTCACATTTTAACAGGCCCAGTTTGCAAAATGACCCCTTGGCTCTGGCATCTTAACCCATGATTTCTGTCACTCAGCAGCTACTCCTCAACTGGGAGAATGCTTCAGCTGAAGGAGTGGCCTCTACATGAACACACAAGGTCTGATTATTCACAATGATGTCTGATGTGACCAGTTTCCACCTCCAACACGAGCACAAATGCTCCTACTCAGATGAGAGTGGTTTTTTTATTTTGTGCTTCTTCCCTTTCTGCAAGAATACACATGGATCATGCCTGCTAACAGTCATTTTGCCATGATTAAAATGTAGTGCAAGAGTTACATCCACACTGTTAGTGTGTATGATCAACAACTGGGCTCCATACTATGTAAAAAAGAGCTGGGGACATTTACAAATGGATTGAAGACAGTCCCATGAAGAACATAATTTTCTGTTCCTTTTCTTTTGTTTCTGTAATTTCTTCTCCTTTCCAACAGCTTCACAGATCTTTCTCATGGCTGTAACATTACTCTTAGCTAAATATATTATCCACATTTTGGATAGATTGTTAAGAAGATCAGAGTCTTTCATCTCTCTGTCTTCAAAATCTGAAACATATCTTTCATTTACTGAGTGCCAATCATAAGAATGATATCTTGCCACCAAAAATTTTTGATCCCCAATCATAGTTGCTATATAAAAAAAATCACTAAAGGAGTCACTTTAATGGGAGACCTATAAATGGTAGGCAGACTGCTCTGGAACAAAAATGTGACTGTTTAGCCATTATGGCAAAGATCACTAGTTCACAACTGTGGAAATACTGAGGTAACTCAGCTTTCCGAGATGGAAGTGTAACATAAAGGAATGGGAACTTAATCCCGCATTTATAACCCTTGGCTGAAGTTGTCGATATATGTCTTCTTCCAAATCCATCCAGGTCAGCTGAAGATAATATCAGGTCCCCTTCCCTCCCAGCTCTTTTGGCACCACCGCACAGCCTGCATTAGGGGTGTCTTCTCACACCTCCCTATCCAGGGTTGCCTCAGGAATCTGAGGTTTTGAATATAATACTAGCTTTTGAATGTCTTTGCCCTGACTTTTACAGTTCTATGTAGCTGAAAATCACCTGTGCACCTTGTGACTCTGTGTCATATCAGACTCAGTGCACAGCTGATATAAAACCATGGAAAACAGGTGCAAAAGGTCTGACACTTCCTGGAGTGCAGATGGAAATTTCTATATAAAATAATCTTTACAAATAAATATGAACAGTAAAAATCAGTACTGTGTTTATTTCAATCTTGATTGATAGAATTGAGTTTAAATTATAAAATTTAGATTTTCTGTCCCAGTGCTGCCAGTTGATAGGAGGGAACCAGGCTGAATCAGAACCCAGAATTATACCTCTCAGGCTGCTTTGGAACTTACCTTGAAAAATATATGGATGGGATGTCCCCCATTTCTTTCTTCACTATTTGTTTTTCTCTAAAGTCACTCATATATTTAAGTATATTGAAGGCTGTGATAAATGAAGCTGAATGTTTTGACCTATGAACCATATTGGCTGGAGAAGCTCCTAGAAGAACGTGCTTTAAACATGATATTGTGTGAGAAGTGGTATAACAACTCTGTGAGTTTCAATCCCCTTTAGATTTTATTTCTGCCAGGTCAGATTCCGGTGTATGATGTGTACTTGTTGGAAGTTCAGTGACTTATATATAGCAAATGCTTTCAAGGTTTACCTGACTGGTTTTGACCTTATTGAAATCACTGTTTTATGCACTAAACATAAATAGCAAGCCACTAGACTCACAATCCATCTCAGTGTTCGAAGAAGGTGTTTTAGAAACAAATTGATATGAACATAGTTCATTCTTGTCTAGTTTGCAGTTTTTATCATTAAACAATAACCAAGGTTATAATGCTATAGATTTTAAAAGCAGTTTGTGTTATGTATAGATCAAACAGTTGGTTCCCCACGTACTTTGAAATTGAAGTTATCCATAATGAAGTATATTACCTCTTCCTATTACTGTATGAATAGAAACTTCTGAATATTTACAATATCATGGCTCTTGGGAGATACATGTGAAATTATTTATAGCTGATAATATAATACATTTGGTCTTCTTTTTAGGAATATAAGTAGAGCTAATTCTGTGTGAGAGCAGGTGCTGTAATACTTTTCTGGAGTGCTAACAGTATGGCACTCAAGATCATTCTGGTACAAAATTAGCACTTCAAGGCTCTTGAATTCTGTTTGAAGGAAATAGATGAAGATTTCTTTTTTTAGTTAAAACCATTAAAAGCCATTACTACATTACCTGAAAAGCCAGCTACTAATATTACATTCAGAGGTAATCTGTTCTCACCTTGCCCTCCAAATTGTGCATGCTGCCATGTTTTATTTTAAAAAAAAATTTAAAAGGGTGTGCAATTTATTTTGTAACCATTATCACATGATTCTATCACATGAAAAATGGATTGCCTAAGTAGCAGATTTCTGAGAGTCACTAAGCCTCAGATGACAGGGCATCCCATGTGTGCAACTTTTTTCTATAAATATCTTACTCATAAGGACCTCAGAATATATGGCATATTTAAATGGCCCTTCTTCTACTCGTGGCCACTTTTCATAGAAAGTTCCTTGTCTTCTCAGAGGTTGCCTGTATTGCCTTCTCTGCCCCACCAACACTTTCTGTTGACTTTGTCCTTTCTCGTGTATACCCTGAATTCTTCCATCTCTTCTGGTTAAGTTTTTCATCCTGTGTTCCTGCTTAGCAGCAAACTTGTCCAAAGTTTAACTATAAATATACTGAGGAGATTTGAGATTTAATTTCCAACTTTGTTGAAAGACACCAAACAGTAACAGAAAAATACTGCACGACTTCATCCCTTGAAACATATCTGATAAATTGTGGCTAATTGTGCAGGGCCTGGGGTTCCTGTAAGGGAATTTCCTAACCTTTCAATGCCTAGAGTATTGTGTAAGCCCGAGGTTAAGAGTTTCTATTTGTTACGGAGCCTGTTTCTTTCTCTCCACTGCCACCAGCTTAGCCTAATGTAAATTCCTTTACTAACAGATGCTGGCACCTAGAAGAAGAGGACCTTCTCTCAGATCCGAATCTCTGTGTGAACAAACTCAAAAGACATGCAGACAGACATATAAAATATCCTTAGGAGTAAGAAATATTTAGGCTAGGCTCAGCTGTTGTCAGATTCTCCACCATCAATTGAGTGGCAGTAATCCTGTATGTGTGTGTAATCTTGCAAATGTGAGGTAATTGGGTTTAATTGAGCCTGCAACAATAAAGAGTTAAGATAAGCTGAATTATCTTGCATTTACTGCAGACTAAGAGCATAGGAAGGCAGCCACCATGAAAGCTGATGAGTGGCAGCTTGTTAAGTTCTGGAAATGAACTTTGTGTTATGTTCAAGTCTGCTGTGGTAGCTCTCAAAAGCTGCAGATAGGATTACCTGCTGTGGTACTAACTATACCAATGAACAATAAAGAAAAAAAAGTATTAAAAAAGTAGCATTAAAAAATCAGCCTTGAAGCAGATCTGAGTGTGAGACTGGCTACACCATTGCTCTGTCCTGTGCAGGCTGGGAAGCAAGAGCTGAGGGCAGAGGAAAGGCCAAGGGGACGAGAAGGGGATGAGGTCTGACTGAGCTGTCCAGTCAGCCAGGTGGGTCTGAACCAGTCAAGACAGGCACAGATGCCCCAGCAGGCACCACAGGCCAGGGCCTGAGCAGAAAAGTGGTCCCCAGGGCCCCCATGGAGGCTTCTCACAGCCTTCTCACCACTAACAGCCCCTAAATTGCTTCACAAACACTTGTTAAAGTAGCCGTGCTTTGGAAGGTGGCAAACTTTCAATGTACTCTGTCCATGTGACTTGAAAAGTAAATGGAAACTATGAAACAAAACCTACATGGACAGCAGAGAAGCATCATGGAATGGGAGGCATGCATTTTACTCAGTTTTCTCATTCATGCCTGGAGTTACCATACAATATAATTTGGAAGGGGCTGCTAGATATCTCCGGTTTGTTTGTCTCTCTCTTCCACACCAAAGCTGAGAAATGGGGCCTGTAGACAGAAAGAGATCAAATGGTTGGATTCAATGATCTTAAAGATCTTTTCCCAGCCTAAGCAGTTTTATAATTCTAAGGAGGGTACATGTATTTCCTTTCTCTGGCTAACTGCAGGCTCAGGGATTCAGGGAGAAAAGTTGTAAATAGGTATACAAGCAGCATAAGGACATCTAAAGCACTGCAAACAATGAAAAATAAAATGGAAAAAAAAGGTTTCAAGACTGTGAGATAGCTCAGATAAGTCAGAGGCAGAGAAATAGACTGGATTTCATCAAGGGTTACACAGCATCCACCACAAATTACTTTTTGTCCCTCTTAACATCCTTTCTGAGAAAAACAAGCCTACAGATCTTTCATTACACTTATTTTCTTAATATCTCCCTCTCACTTATGTTAATTGCTCTTTCCCCAGTGGTAAACATTTCAATCAGGAACATGTAAATAAACACTTAGGTCCATGTTCCTGTCTATGCCTATTTCCTATGCTAAATAAGAAATAAAGGGTGCAGTTCCAGTGAGACATGGTTTTAGTCTTTGTGCTCTGACCCTTTTGGGAGACTGACCCCATCTCCAGCATAAACTGGGACGCTTGAAATTCAGTATAATCCAAATCCATCTCTGCAGAGCAGAGATGTATCCTAAACCCAGAATAAGGTGTGTTAAACCGTGCTGAACCAGATCAATGCCTCTGTCCGGGAGCCATTAATACACACTATTTTGAAGTTGACTTTGCTTCTTTTTTCCCTTGGACCACCATGTAATATGCAAAGCAACTGCAGATTCCTCCCTCACCCCTTTTCTTGTAAAGACCTGCAATGTCCAGAGGTGCTGAAGGCTATTCTTCCATCAGCTCAGCCTGGATTAGCCTTAACACACAACACCTTCACGGGTGCAAGTGGATGAGAAAGAAGATGCAACTCTTCTGACGTGACATGAAGAGAAGCTCTCTCTGTGGCACTCTGAGATTTCACCACAAACCAGAAGGTCAGAGCTCACAGAAGGGCTCTGCATAGCTCTTCACTTCTCAAGCCAGTCCAGGATGGTAAAATGGTTCCTCATTTCCTCTTGCAAAACAGCCCCACCTCTCCCGTCCGCCAAGCCGAGTTTGGGACTTATTTTGGCACCTGGCACCAGTGGTGGCCGAGCGCACACACCCTGGCCTGAGGCTGCCAGAGGGCTCCCAGCCCAGCCACAGCCCAGCCAGGACGGCCCCACGGTCTGTCTGGACCTCTGCACAGCAAAGGGCTCTCAGAGTAGCACGGATAAACCATGTAGGGTCCAGGAGGGCAACTCGGACCGTGCTACACAGCTCTGCACTCTTTACAACCACCTGAGATGCAGCAAGATAGCTGAAATACCAAACAGCATCTGCTTTTAAAGCTCTATATTCTATTAGCAAATGGTCTATTAATTATACCCCAGTGACTAGTAGTAGAAGCAGTACCCAGTCTCTCTAGCTAAAGCAATAAAAATAACCTAATCACTCCTCTGGTTTTCCCACTCAGAAAGCTGCTGTGCATTAACTCAATCCATCATACAAAAGATTTCATTTTGTTTCTGCATTTCAGTCCTAAAAGGAGGCTGTCAAGCTTTTATGATAAAAAAATAATTGCCTCCTTCAACAGTGGTCCCATTTAAATGGATCTTTTAAAGAAGCATCTTGGGTGTATTTTTCCTTTCTTTCACCCTGACAAGAAGAAATAAAACATTCCTCAGCCCATTATTCTCTCCTTCTTCCAAATTCACATTTTAAAAAAAAAAAAGCTGGCCATGTTTATTATCTCTCATCTTTTATAAGCAGTTGTTTGTTCAGTCAGAACTTGATACAAAACTAATGGAAGTCAATATGCTTTTTGAGCTAGCTTAATTAAGTCTTGGATGAGGCGACACGAAAACACAGTGTCAGTGTGACATTTTACTATAATGTTCAGTAGTTGGTGTTCTAAATCATTAAATGACTGATATTTTTTTTTCTCTATACTAGGTGGGATTGGTAGCAACTCCTGGTAGGAATCTAGCCTGGCATGTTAATGATAAGCTAATGATATGATAAAACTCTTTATAAAACTGCCCATAGCAGGAATTGTTAACTTCTTCTACATGTATGAAAAGCTTCAGATTCAGTTGGACACTGGATGATGAATAGTTGTGGAAAATTTGACATGGCAAGATCCAGCCACCCACAAGAGTGAGTGTGGGGAAAGAATAGTGTTTTGTACATTTTTTCTAACTTCCAAAACCTGTTCTTAAATCTAGAGGTTCAGACAAGTCACTTGAAATTAACGGGAGATGAGTGGCTTACATGTGAAAAATCTCCTGCCTTTCTCCACCTGACACGATCCAGATATAAGCCTTTCAGAAACAGTGATTTCACCTGTCTAGAAATAGATAACTGTCAAAAAACTGCACCCTTCCTGCACATGTTCCCGGTGGAAGCTGCAGAGGGCAGAGCAAGATTTCAGTTTCACCTGAGCACAGCAGAAAAAGAAAATGGAAGTGGGGCAGCCAGGTCTGGGAAAGGACTCCAGGGTGAGGGTGGGAAGGGGCTGTGGGCAAGGGAAAGAGGCAGCAGAAGGAAAGACCTTGTGTGGTAGCACAGGAAGAACAAGCTTGTGAGGGGAGATTTGGAGCTGACCAAAGGCTAGAGCAAGGGGAAGGGAAGAGGAAAGGTGGAAATGGGCAGTTTGCAAAGTGGTTCCTGGAAAGGAACAGGGAACAAGAAGGGTTAGGGAAAGAAACAAAGATGGGCAGCCTGAGGCTAAAAATGATGAGATGAAGAGGCCCTGAGTTACCTTTTCCCATCAGACAATCAGTGCATTTTCCAGCAGTCGCAGAATCCTAGAATCACAGAATGAAACTTTGGGTTGCAAGGGACCTTAAAGATCATCTAGTTCCAACACGCCCTGCCATGGGTAGGGACACCTTCCAATAGAGCAGGTTGCTCAAAACCCCATCCAGCCTGGCCTTGAACACTTCCAGGCATGGGACATCCACAACTTCTCTGGACAACCTGTTCCAATGCCTCACCACCCTCCCAGGAAAGGGTTTTTTCTTAATATCTAATGTAAACCTACTGTTTTCAGTTTGAAGCCATGTCCCCTTCTCCTGTCACTACATATTCTTGTATATAGTCTATTTCCACCTTTCCTGTAGGCTCCCCTCAGGTACTGGAAGGCTACAATTAAGTCATCCCAAGGCCTGCTATGAGAGCTTGTCCAAGTCACCCTGGGCTGCAAGTACCTATTGATATCACTGAATTTAAGAGGAACACCCCTGTGTAAGTAGGATAGAAAACTATGCTCCAGTATGGGATTCAAACACAAGCTTCCAATCACATACAGGTTTCAGGTCTTATGCTTCTCTTCACTTTGCCATCACTGGGAGAAAAGACCCATCACTGTGTTTCCTGCAGAGCTCCAAAGCGAGTGGCTCTGAGGTTCTTTTTTCCTTACCCTTACCTAGTGCTGTCTTTTCTCGTGTTAGAAAGACAGCAGAGGGGAGGGGTAGACACAGCTCATGGATAGTTCCGGGAAAGGTGCCCAGAGAACAGGGACATGAAGGGAAAGGGTTGTTCTGGGCAAAAACTGAGTGTGTGAGCACAGAAGTTGAGAGAGGCTTGAAAAAGGGTCAGGAAGGTCTGATTTGGGCACTCAGAGTGCACATACCCACACAGTGTGTTGCATTTTTTCCTGGGATTTCCCAAACACAAAAGTATATGCATATGTCACACAGGACAGTATTTCTGGGAAGTGACTAGCTGGTTAGAACTTGCATAGAAAATCTGTTTCTTTCCAGAAACATGTACCTCTTTGGGTTTTTCAGTTACATGGCAATGGTTGATGTTTCTGTGCCGTCACTATAAAATAGCAGACAAATGTGCATTAAGAAAAAAGAAAAGGGACAGTATCTTCTTCAGCATTACTGAGAGAGGTAAGAGCTTATGTGGCAACAAAAGCCTGTCTTCACATGAAGTATCTGACATACGCAAATGATTTTTGCTGTTGAAGACTAATTTTCTTTACTAAATAAGACACATTTGTGTCACCAAACAGCATAGAATATAGTGTTAAGAAAGCCTCATTCCAGTGCTTTGATTATTTATCTGGCATTCTCCTACAAATACTTTCATTTTTAAAATCCTGGTTTGAAGGCATTGGTACTTAGCAGACAGTTAATTACAGTGCATTGCCAAGAAGCCAAAGCAATGTTCACATCAGCAACTACATGAACAACACAGCATGGCCATAAAAGGAAAATACTCTATAGAATTGACATGACTTGTCACCCATGTGACAGAATTCCCAGCATAGCTACATACTAGGAAGACAAGCAGAAATTCTATGCGATAGCTGTATTCCCCTCTGCTTTCAGTCTAGTGTAGCCTGGTTTTTATAACCTGCTTCCAGAGATGCTATTGAAGACCATTTCAAGCAGCTAACCAAATAGCTACAACTTTATTTTATTGGCAAGTGCCATTTGCATTTTTGCAAAACTAGAACAGGGGGAGTCCGGGGAATAGTCACTAAAAGGAAGTCCATTCACCCTGTGCAGCCTAGGAAGCTCCTGCAGGTCTGCTGTAATTTGTAGTAGAAGCAGTTTCACTTTGAATAACAATTCTTGTGTGCCTCTACTCTGGTAAAGGACACTTCCACAGAGATACTTTTGTATCTGATGAGCAAATGCAATTAAACACAGCAACAACTCCACTGTGGAATATCACAGAATCACAAAATGGTTGAGGTTGAAAGGGAGATCCTCAGTTCATCTAGTTCATTCCCACTTCTCGAGCAGCATAAGGTAGAGCTGGTTGCCCAGGACTCTGACTTGATTTTAGATGATTCCAGGGATGGAAACTCCACAGCCTCTGTGGGCAGCCCATTCCTGTGTTTGACTACTCTTGCAGTTTTTGGTGTTCAGACTGATTTTCTTTTTTTTTAATTTGTGCCCTTTGCCTCTTATTCTGTCCCTAAGCACTGCTGAAAAGATCTTGTCTCCCTTTTGTTCATGGGCATTTATACACGCTGATAAAATCCCACTCAGCCTTCTCTTCTCCAGGCTGAACAGTCTCAGCTCCCTCAGCCTTTCCTCATAGGAGAGGTGCTCCATTCTTTTCATCACCTTTGTGACTGCTCGCTGGACACTTTCCAGTATGTCTATGTCTCTTGTACTGGGAAGCCCAGAACTGGACCCAGTACTTCAGATATTTCCCTGCCAACCCTGAGAGGGAGGACCATTTCTATCAACCTGAGGGCAATGTTAATGCTGTCCTGTTGGCCTTCACCACAAAGGCACATTTCTGGCTTGTATTCAGCTTGCTGATCCTCACATACTTTTCTGCAGAGCTGCTTTCCAGCTTGGTGCCCCCCAGCATAAACTGATGCTCAGTGTTATTTGTTTGTGGGTGGGACTTGGCATTTCCTTTGCCGAACTTCACAATTCATCTTTGCCCAATTCTGCAGCCTATCTACGTTCCTCTTAGTGTGAGCACACCATCTGGCATACCCACCACTCTTCCCAGTCTTGTGTTGCTTGCAATCTCACTATGGATGCACTCTGCTCCACAGTCACTAGTGGGGGTCATTAGTTGAATACTATTGGTCTCAGTATTGACTCCTGGAGTACATTTCAAGTGATTTGCCTCAAACTGGGCTTTATGACAATGGCTGCAATCCTCTGGGTGTGACCATTCGGCCAGTTTTCAATGCACCTCACTGTGTACTCTCTGATGTGCATCTTGTCAGCTTGTCTATGAGGATGTTGTGATACACAGTGCCAAAAGCCCTACTAAGGTCAAGTTAAACAACATTCTCCATTTTCCCCTCATCCACCAAGCTAGTCCCCTCATGGAAGAAGACTGTCAGGTTGGTTAAATAAGATTCCCCATTTGTAAATCTCTGCTGTCCTATTCTGATCACCTTTTTCTCTTTCACATGTCTGGAAGAGGTTTTCGGGTTTTGTTGCTACATCACCTACCCAGGGATTGAACTAAGATTGACCAACCCACAGATCCACAGATCCTCCTTCTTTCCCATCTTGAACATTCCATTACCTTGCAAATCAAGAGTGGCTTTACAGCAACATCAGCTAGCTCCTTCAGCACTTGTGCATACAATCTCTCAGGCCCCATGGACTTCAGGATGTCTGGTTTGTTTAAGTGTTCTCTAACATGATTCTACTTCATCAAGAGTTAAGTCTTCCCTGTTACATACTTTCCCACTGCTTTCAGGGGACTGAGATATTCTAATATTATTTATTATTCATTACGTAAACAAATACACACACAAATATATAACATTTATTTATAATAAATATTGGCTAGATACTTAAAGCTATAGAGGTGTTTATTTTTTATTAAAGCTATGTACTTTATCCAATATATGTATCTTGGTAGGGGAATTGAGATCAGGTTTTCTGTTGAGTAAGGAATCACTAAGAGATAGGCTGCCAAAAGCCTTAAGAAGAAACATCAGGGGAAAAGTCTGAGAAGATGAGTAGGCTGTGAGAGGTAAGGTCTGAGTTTCCCTGCACTGCCAAAACAAAGAGAACTTTTTCAACCACTTGACATGAAAAAAGAAAAAGATTTTTTATTGTTGTTACTGTTGTTACAGTCAGCTTTCCTTTCCCTCATTTATTTTCATGGACTAGATACAGAGTTCCTTATACAACTGTTAGGCTCAACGCCTTGCGAGTCAGGGCAGTGCTGGCCAGACTGTGCACAGTGATTCAACCCTGCCTTCTGGAAATTCACACCTTCCAGTCATGTACCAACAGGTACATTTATGAAAATGAAAATTTTGAGCACATTAGTCCGGCATTTCATAGAAGCAAATTCAAAAAGCAACTTTCAGTGTTATGAAGTCATCTTCTTATCCTGCAACCTGAGCTGCAGGGCATCAATACACACCCTGTACAACACCACTGGTTTCAACTGAGGTTTTCCAAGGCTCTAGAGTCAGCTCACATAAATCAAACAGCAAGATCAAAGCCAATGCTGGAAAGGCTCAGGCTATCAATTATGATGAAGTATACTAAATGGAGGACCCAGAGACGTTTCATTTTAAGACACACATGTAATTGTCAGGGCTCAGTGACATGACACTACCAAAAAGTGATGTGACTCTTCTGAAAAACATAGCTGCTTGATTATTTTTTCCCCTTGTGAGTTGCTGCATCTTTCAAAAGCTCTGAGCTTCTTTCTAAGATGATGTTTCTTCTTCAGGCATAGAAAGCAGTTTGTTTGTGGACTGCCCTTCTAATTAGAAAAACAAGCCACAGATGTTCTTGAAAGGGCACTAAATTCCATAACTAAGCCTCTACTCACTGAAAACATACCTCACTTGGAAAGGCATCAGGAGAACTGTGCCACAGCTCAGCTGTTTACAAGCAGCCCTCCATTTACTCTCATCTCTGGGACCAGATGTGACAACAATACCACAGGCTGCTTTCTGTTCTCTGCTCGCCTTTTGTGCTCATGCTCCCAAGGTCCTTTCTTGTCACTTTTGAAGCTCAAATTTGTGCATGACTGGCTCCACCCCAGGGCCACAGTAAGTACTCCTCACAGCATTGAGAAGTCCCCCATCTCACAACTAATCAAATCCTTTTTTTTTTTTTTGGGCTAATTGCAGAGCAACTTGCTATTAATATGCATCAAGTTTTTACAAGACAGCTGCCAATTAGTCTTGGATTCTGAGATGCCCAGTCAGTTCAAAGTGCACTCAAGTAATTTCAAAGAAATAATGGCAGTGGCAAATTCAGGCCTTAAAAGAACATATGTTTAACACAGATGGTATATATTCAAACATTTCATTTGTACAGTTGAATCCACTTTTAGAGTCTACAAATATAGTCACCTTTTACATACACTGTAAGAAAGTCAGAATTCCAGATTTCCATTTGCACATCAAAACAGTTATATTATAGCCAGGCGTCACGCATATGATGAAATTGTTCTGTTTAAAAACAAAACCAGATTGTTATAATGGGAGCTCATTGCATCTGTGAAATTAATCTGTCTTAATATTAAGGAAGAGCATCTGTTTTTAATGGAACAAAAATACCTCAGCCAGTATAGCAAGTAACACTGTAAAGTTCCCAGACTTTCCACAGAAGGGATTCCTTGGTAAAGGTGACTTAGGCTTCCCATGTTTCCACTTTGAAGACTGTGGTTCAGACACTTCCTAGGAGAGAATAATTCTATTAGCTTTGTGTTGACAAATTGAAATGTTAAAAAGAAAGGAAATAATAAAACCCCCTGTACAACGCAATTTTAATTTAAAGTTGCAAAGTTGAAGGGCTCATGAAACAAGGCACAGCAAACAAGAAATTGAAAGATTGTATTCTCTACTTTCTTTATAATACCTTTCACAAAAGCCTTTTACATAATTGTGCATTAGGTCCTTGATAAAGTATTCCCTGTCTGAGCATCATTAGAGGCTTGAAGCATGTTTGTAACGCTAGGATAACATAGGTTCTCATCTGACCACCATCCCTGCTGTCTTCAGAAGAAAGGTTACATCAGTGAGAGCATAACTGCTACTGAGTGTGACAGAAATTTTAATACAATGGAAGATTAAAAGTCCGTTCAGAACACTCACAGTAAGATCAGTTGCTAAGATCTTTATGCTTTCCTGTAAAGAAACCTTCTAATATGGTTCCTACATACCATGCAAGCAACCACGGTTAGGTCCCTCAAGTGGGAAGTGGGACTATTCTATCCAGACCCTGCTTCTGCAAAAACTGTCAAGTCTAGCATTACTCTTAGGTTGGAGCATCGGAGTCAATTAGATTATGACAATTTTCCTGTTGTGCACGAGTGTTTGCAGGATTGAAGGCTGCTGATAATGGCAGCAAAACCAAGAAGTTTTGAGGATGAAAGCAGTTTCAAGGGACATCTTAAATTAAAATTGCTTTAAGCTGACAAACCATTTTTACATAATTTCATTTTAAATGAAACATCCAACTGGTTTTCTAATAGACTGCACATCTTTCACACCAGCAGCATTTCCTACTCCAGGCACTTGCAAATATTTTAAAGTTTTATGAGTGTGGAGCTATTTCTAAACATTTTAAAGTGCTTGAGATATTTTATTCTTGAAAATGGAAGTGAATTAAGCCATGTGTTCAAACAGGCAGTTCAAAGACATATTGAAACAATTTGTAGCAGACAAAAGGCTCACAATGAAATAAAAAGCCAGTAAGTATAAAAACACAAACTATTTAAAAACTAAATAAATTGAGCCAATGTTTTATCATCACTATTAGACAATCGGAAGGAACTTAAATGAGTGCTTCCTTTTACAACAATTTACTTGACTAACCTCCCCTGACATTGGTTTTACCAGCCCTTCTCTCCTTTCTCTTCTTCTGTCCCCAGGCCTTTGTCTCTGGAGTGAAGTGTTGTAAGTTATGCCACAAAGGCACACTTACCCTGGAACTGGTTTTGACCAGCCTCCTCACAAGCAAAACCAGAAAATGATCCTGGAATAAAAGTGTTCATACCAGTATGAAATCACTCAGATAAAGTTGCACCATGAATTCCAGAGAAAATTTGTTTTTCTTCTCTTGACCAGACCTAAATTTTGTCAATTCTTCTTCTGAAACTAGTACTGTGGGTTTAACTTCACCTGGTTTTAGATGTTTAGAAGTCAGATATTAAAGTGCAAATTATTCAGGCTTACCTCCCTTTATAGATAATTTTTTTTTTAAAAAGCATGTCAGAGAGAACGAGCAGTTATCCCCTAGTACCAGCTCGAGTACCATTTTCAGATTACATGTCTCACCTTCACTAGGACCCTGTTTATAGGTACACCTGTGAGGGAAGTGATACTTTCTAACTTGGAACTAGCATCCATGTGGGAAACATACCAGGTTTAAAACACCTAAATTTAGAAGACCCTGGAGAGCATCCTAGAGGCTCATTCTAAAACAGTCTCAAGACTGTTTTCAGTGGCAGACTCAATCTGAGACTCAATCCAGCTAGTTCATATGTACCCCTACACAAAAGTGCCCAGCATCCCTTTCAGATGCATGCAGTTACCTGAGACTGGCAGACATAATACAGACCTGTTTGTCCTGCTTGTGTCAGCAGAGGCAGCTGTAGGCCAGATGGCACAGCCTAGGACATCTCTATTGGCATTAGATGTCTATGTTTAGACTGCTGAATCATGCCCCAAGCAACATGTCTGCTGTATTTCCCTCTGGACCCCATTGACTAAACCTCTGTTGACAGTAGTGGGAGCTTAGACAAGTGGCCCAGGGGTAACACCTACATTACATAACCACAGTTTGGGCATCTTAGACTCAAACTGACTCCCACCTACCACTTTAGGGTGAGATTCTCTCCGTCCCTCAATTTGATCTCAAATGCTAAAATCATCTTCACCATATGCTTGTGGATGTAATTGCTTTCCCTGATGTCTCTGTATATTTCCTACCTTAACCATGACATGCTGCTGCTTAAATGAGTTTTTCTTACCCTTCCTTTTTGACATATCTCAGAAAACTTTTGTCCTCCCAATTTTTGTGATGTGGTTCAAATAGGTCCTTCAAGAATTAAACATAATCTGCATAGGTGTGTAATGGTATCAGGGCACGGTCTCATTAACTAGGCTGGGGTCAAGGCCCACAGATGCAGAAATGGTGGTGAAGCCTGGCCTCTAGACAGATATTTGGTGTTGATACAAAGGTGTGGCTTTCACTACATAATCATGCCATCCAAAATCAGGGCAAACATTAAATTTTTATGAACTAAGCTGTCTGAAGTAAATCACAATGGGCAGAAGTGGGGGATGAATATGTTGTTGACCATTGCCTTGCATGTGTCTGTGCTTAGGATGTTTCATGTAACAGATGTTACCCATCCTAATTTCAAAATCTGTTGCTTCACCTGCCTACCCCAAAATCAGCAGAGACAAAGTTTTGCTGTTGTCTTGCCTTACGGCTTCCTCTCAGAACTAGACTGCACTTCCCTCACTATTCTGTCTCACCTGATAAAAAAGTATTCTTTCTTACTTTTGTTCATTACATGGTCTTGCAGCTCTGAGCTCCTTTCCACTATAAACATACATTAAAAACCACTAACTCATATGCAGTGTTGAAGTAGAAAGACTTAATGCCTAAAAAAGCATTAATTCCTCTGTTCTTTCACCAAAAAGTTTTTTCCCTTTTCCTTTTTTAAATCATGCAAAAAGTTCCATGATTCAGATATAATCTTGCAAATACATATGCACATGAAAAAAGTTAATCAATCACATCACATCTCTCATTTGATATCAAAGAGATCATTGATGTGTTTGCAAGATTAGACTTTTCAACTTCTTATAGAAGTATAGAATCATTTAGGTTGGAAAAGACCCATAAAATCATCCTTGAATAGGTTTACCCTCTTATTAGTCTGCAGAGTGCTATGTGCATTTTGAAAGTAGTTCAGCACCTGCAAGATTTATCATACAAAACTGTCGTCAGTGGAAAGGACCTTTAGCCAAGCAAAAGCAGGTTAAAACAAACACAAATTGAGGTGTAGTAGTTGTTATTTCTAATCAGCCCTCATGTGAAGGAGTGAATCTTATTCCCTTTCCTAGCATTTGGCAGTTTCACCTTGTGACTTTGTGTCTTACACAGTTAGCAGAACAGAATGGCAGCTTCACTTGTGACGTTATCATAAATGTTATTCATAACAAGCTAATTTGTTGTTGTTCTGCTAAAACGGAACTCTTGGTTCTCAAGGGCATTTATTCATTGTGATTGTGATGTGTTGCATTCATGTTTTATGTTTGGTTAATCTAGTGAGCGCTGCAACCTGACTTGTCCTCTTTGAGAGAGTGGTGTGATCATAACTCAGCCCTGAAGGGTGGGGTTAAAGACTCTCAGAAAAGGAAAATAGATGGTATTTACTGTGGGTAAAATCACTGATGTTACACTACTGAAGTTCAGCTCAGTACCAAACAAGTCATGAAGAAAAGAATTCTGGCAAAAAGATTTAAAAACCCAAACCAAACCACAAAACCTCTCACTGATAATTCTATGTGTGCGAACATACCAAAGCAAGTAGAAAGGCAAAGAGGGCTTGTGAAGATGTTACTATCAACTTAAGAGATTTTCCCATGATTTCAAACTGGCTGCAAAACTCTTCTATTATGCAAACCTATTTCCTTACCAAAATCTCAAGCCCCATGAGAAAAAAATCTATAATCTCTACTAAAAAAAAAAAAAAAAGGCTGCTGCTTATTGATTTAATCAGTCATATAACTGCTAGTCATACAACTAACTTAGAGTGGACCTGTGTGACATGACTGTGTATTGTAGAAGCAAGAAGTGAAGCAGGGGAGTGAAGCCAGGACGAAGGATCGAGTGAGAAACACAAGGGTGTGGAGCAGGGAGCTACACCCAAAGTCTAAGAATCAGCCAGATGATGGGAGCCTCATCCAGCCCTCCCTTATTTCAATGGGGTTTTGTCTGCTTTTTGAAGGGGTTTTTTGGTCCACTTCAGCTGAAGTCATACAGTGGCACTTCTGCAAATGTGGGTGGCCCTGTGCACTCTCTCACACTGAGAAACTCAGGCTGTCTGCAGGGTGTTGTGAACCAGTAAGACAGGCATGACTGTCCTCATGCTCACCAAAAACATGAAGCAACAGATACTGAATAGCCAAGCACACCGAGTTTGGTTTAAGCTGCAACAGTGAAGAATAGCAGGTATTCATTTAACCTCAAGTGGTTCTGAGCCCAAGGATTTGGCATTAAAGAAATCATAAGTGTTTATGTCCTGTGACAGACATTTCAGCAGTGTCCAGGCTGCACTAGAAGGGATCTAACTAACTCAAGCTAGCTGCTCAAGTTCAGAAATAACCTGCTTGCTCCTCAGTCCCACATCAGAGCCAAGGGTTTGACAAAGGCTTTTTGACTGCACGCCTGGGCTCCAGCCGACAGCAGCACATTACCCCAGCCTGCCTGTAACTTAACTGGCTTCAGCTGGCCTGCAGGAAAGTACCTTGAAAAATCACTCCCAATGCTTTCTTTTCCCAGCTAAGGATAACAGAAGTGACAATGATTACATGGTGTCAATGAGATATTTATAACCAGCCTATTGACTAATCTAAAGAGAAGCCTCATTCATGTGGTTCTTGCACACTTCCAGCCTGTTTCCCTGGCTGGGACTAAAGACCGCCATTCAAGTAGAATGAGTTTGGTGTGAAGAGTACACTCAGAGTTAATCCCAGCCTAAGCACCCCCCACTTTCCCAGCTTGCCTTCAACCCACACTGTGGATATGAACCAATTTTGGGCTCGCTACATGGTTATAGTTATGTTCAAACATCACTGTGGGAGTACCAACTAATCTTTGGTTTTAAATCAGCTCTTTCTACACATAGCTCCACTTTCACTGTGACTTGGAGATCTGGTTGTCATGCTGCAACCATTCCAGTGTCTCTCGAAGAAGTTGGAGAGAACAGTCCAGAATTTATCAGTGTAATTTTAATGTGGGTTTGTATTGGGCCTGACCATCCTGTCTCTTCTAACCGGCATTTTATTAGCTAGGACCATTTTCTACCAAGCTGGATTTATTTAGTTAAACACATAATCCTTTCCAACTGGCTGGATTCACAAGTGTCCAAAGTAATTCAAGTCAGGTTGCTCTGCTTTGTAGGTGGCTCTCTCTTTGTCAGGGTGAAGATGGACACTAGTCAGTGCTTTTGATACCCTGATGGGAAAGGGATGGCTCAGGTGTGTGGCAGAGACAACCTGGGCTATCAAAGCACAGCATGTCTCCATACAGGAATAATGGCAATTGTGTCTCAGTGTTGTTCCTGGAAAGTAGATGAAGGAAGAAGTCGTAGGCTTTGCAATCTGGACCCCAGTTCTGTAAGAAAATGAAAATCAGGCTGAAAAAGGAATGACAAATTGTGCAACATCACTGTTCAAACCAAAGGGGTGCTAGAAAGGTGAGATGAACCTTGAGGGTCTTCACAGAATATTTTTATTTTTCAGAGTGCTGTATTCTCCATTCCTGGGTGTGTTTGACTTACTCTTTTGTCATGGCCCCAGCCCTACATTTAGCTAGAAACCAGAGCTTTGCCAGCTAACAAGGAAGGTATCTTGGTAATTAGGGGTCCAGAAAGGCTGTGGCACCAGCATTGTGATCTAAAGCAGTGAGTCTATGAATCCCAGTGGCTAAGACATCAGATACTGCTTCTGAGCCTGAACCCAATTCTGTGATGCTATCCAGATTCAAGGGTCTTTGAAATATACAGGCTTTTGTATCCCATTCATAATGTATTCAGTGAGAAGCATTTAAAAATGATAGGGTAGATGTTACAAAAATTGGAAGAAGTGAGCACAGAAGTACATACTGAAGGTACAGCAGGAGAAACCACATGTACAAATAGTATGCTGGGGTTGGAAGGGATGTCTGGAGTTCGCCTTGTCCATGTTTTAGCTGTATGGTAGGAAATAATTTAGGAGCTTTTACAGAAAGGACCTGTGGTGGCTTTAACGGTTTGGAGGGTTTTGTGAGTGGCACAGAGCTAATAGCTGATAGACAGATTGCTGAACCAATGGAAAAGCTGGTAACGCCTCTACGATTTCATATTTAAAGGCAAGTGTGGGGAGTTGCCTTTTGTTCCTGCTTCCCGCTGCGGGGTGGCGGGGCGAGGCCTCTGGGCCCCGTGGCCGGAGTGGGCCTGGGACCCCGGTCAGAGGGGGTGTCTGGGGTCAGCGCAGCCCGCTCGGGCTGGCGGGGCCCTTCCACACAGCCGGCACGGCCCGCGCCGCACCGAGACACACCACACACCGCCGGTGCGCAGAGACAGGAAGGGTCTTCCCGGGTGCCAGGCCCGAGTGAGATCAACTTCTCAGCTGAAGGCTTGCAGATACCAACTTTTCTTCCAAGTCAGAAAGAAGGGAAAGTTAGAGTTATGTGAAGGAGGCTAATGTGGCGACTCCAAGGTCAGTTGTGAAGGAAGGGAAAGAGAGCTGAGGCACTTTTAGCGACGGAGCTTAAATTCTCCTTGCAAGCTGAGGTGAAGACTGATATTACGAATTGTTTCTCTGTAATTCATTGAAGTACACTGGGGGGTGATGCAAAAATCCACATGCAGCTCGTGAGAAGGTGCTCAATGCCAGAGCCCATAGATGTCGTGAAAGGCTTGTAGTGGTTGAAGAAGAGAACCTTTGCTTTCAGGCTGGAGTAGCTCATCCTTAAAAGACTAAACCCCATGCCTACTATGGCCCACGCTGGCAGTTGTGAGAAGACTGTTAAACCGTGGGAGAGATTCCTTCACTGCAGCAGATTCGGGCGGGGCTGCTGCCTGTGAAAGTTTGAACAACTTTAAAGCAGAAGAAACTCTTTCCCTTAAACATAAAGAAAGACTCTTAAGAAATGCAGCACTGGTCAAAACCCCATGTTTTGTTTCCCTTTTGCGTGTTGGTGGGAAAAAAGGAGGTACTGGGAGAGAAAGGTGTTTGAAAGTTACTTTATTTTTTACTATTTCTTTTTACTTTTAATTCTGTTAGTAATAAATCTTCTTTATACCGAAACTGTTCAAGTGTGGACCTGTTTTACCTTGAAGTTTTTTATTGTTTTCTTCAATAATCCTTGTTTCACGTTATGAGAAGTGGAGTTGTGGTTTCCCCTTCTCTGCTCAACTGTCGTAGAAGCAAATAAATAAATAGATTTCATGGGGCTGGCGCCTAGCCAGCATCAAAATGCGACTGGGCTTCACTTTTTTAGGTTGTGGCAACAAATAAATGACATTAGATGCTTTTCACAGGAGTCAGAAAATGTGCTACCGGTTATGTTCGGGAGAAGAGTTAGCTAAGGTAACTACAGAGACCCTAAAATATTCATAGACTGTGACAATAAGAGTTGCCATGTTAGAGCTCATTTTGCTGGACAAGCAAATATTCACTGCAGATTTAGAGTATTTATGCTTGCCTGTATATCAATGATCATGATTGGGTTAAATATATCTGACCACAGTACTGCTACTAATCAGCGTTATATTTTATCAAGCTTTAAATATAAATTTTTTAATGTTTAAACTAATTGGTAACATTATAGACTGAAGCATATATAGAGGGTGAGAAATGCTTTAAAAAAGCACATGAGGAAATGCTTAAGAACTAGTTCTTGGATGCTAAATAAAGCACTGTGATTGAGAAACCATAAGAAATGCAATGGATTAAAAAGAAAAAGATGCAGAGAGATAATTAAATCCTCGAAATAAAGATTTAGAATCTGAGAAGAAAAAATTTTAAAAAGTCAGTTATAGGTTTTAACTTTTAAAAAGAATGAGAGAAGCAGAAGCTGAAGGAATCAGTGAAATGTCACCAATTACAGTGAATGACCACTAGAATTCAAAATTATAACAGAGCTTTTTAAAAAAAGAACAAAGTGGAAATAAAAGACGCTCTCTGAGTCTCAGGTCCATCACAGGATATTGGTAATGAACTGTAAACAGTAATAGAAAAAAAAAGGTAGAACTCTTGATTGGGTCCTATACTTGAGAAAAAGCAATGAAACAGTCTGTTGATACATTTGCCATTCAGAGTAAAAAAAATCAGCAAAAGTATCTGCTATATTTAAACGCTTTTGAGTCAATAAAGTGTAGGTTGATTTATGTCGGTGGTCAAGACGCATGGGGTCTGGGTGACTGTCCCCAGCCATGATTTATAACCAGTGCATATTTAGATGGGAATAGCATCACAATAGGAATAATATTCCCCATGCTCCTACATCTAATATTGTTGATTAGAATAATGGAATCATAAAGTAGTTTGTGTTGGAAGGGACCTCAGGAGGTGCCTCATGCACCACTGCTCCGAGCAGGGCCAGCTGTGAGGTCAGACCAGGTTGCTCAGGGCTTTGCCCAGCCAGGTTTCATAATTGCCCAAGGATGGAGCCTGCCCAGCCTCCCCGTGCAGGACCTGCCTGTCCTCATGGAACAGGTTTCAGTGCCCAGCCTGAAGCCCTCTCATTCCAGTCCCTGCTGCTGTACCTTGTCCACACCGGCTGTGAAGGGCCCGGCTGCCTCCTCTCCCTCCCCTCCTCTCCCCACGGGCTCCGGGGTGTCTGTGAGGTGCCCTCGAAGCCGTCTCTGCCCAGGCTGGGCCAGCCCCAGCCTCTGCTCAGGGGCCAGCCTCCAGCCCTGAGCACTGCAGGGGTCCTTCTGCACTGGGGCACCAAACTGCTGGTGCCCAGATGTGCTCTGACAACGAGTGCTGGGCACAGGGCACCTGCCCCGAGCTCCTCATTGTGCTCCTGCTGTGGCAGCCCCAGATGCTGCTGGCTGGCTTTGCTACCAGCTCCTGCCCAGCTCGCTGGTCCAGAGCCCCTTCCCCAGAGCTGTTCAGCCTGTATGATTGCAAGAGATTCTTCCTTCCTAGGTGCAGCTCTTTGCATTTGGTTTCTTGAAATTCATAAGGTTCCTGTTGGCCCAACCCTCCAGCCTGTCTATGAGCCTCTGAAAGACAGCCCTTCCGTGGAGAGTATTGGCTGACCACCAGTAACTTGGTATCATCTGCAAACCTGGTCCTCTATAACCTCTTCCAGGTCACTGAAGCAGCACAAGTCCTGGGATAGACTCTATGGTCTATCCTGCTACCCTGTAGCATGTTCCGGGTATAAAAGTGATCCCCTGACCCTGAGACTCAGAGCCTGACCATCCAACCGGTTTGTTACTGCTCTAATTGTCCACCCATCCAGACTGCAACATTGCAGGAGACAGTGTCAAATGTTCATTTGTTCACAGGGATATGTTTTTGATACCATTTCAGAAATTAACTCAGGTCATGGTTTCATGTCAGTGTTTAGTCACAACAGAGTTTAAGGTAATCCCATGTACTTCCCTTACCTCCCATGTAACCTGGATTCTGAGCAGAAGGCTTCTGGTTCACAGTTTTCGTCTTAAGGTATTTCATCTGCACCAGAACTTCATAGTTCTATGGGCCATGGCCTTAGGTATCTGTGGGTCACAAAGAGCAATTTAGGACTGACTTTTTTTGAACTTCATAGTACACTGGTAGTATTCCTATGACACACTCAGCAAAGGCATGCTGTGACCGGAGTAGTTTTTTCCCATTTTACCAAGGACATGTCTCTTCTCACACATCTTTTTTCTCGGTAGAGAGTTACTGACTCGGAACCATTTTGTCCAGAATTCAGTTACCCGAGCACAAGTTCCAGCCTCTTCACTCAGTATGTCTAGCAATCATTCAAAGAACACTCATGATAAAATCAAGGACTCTACTAATGACACAAAGACTTGGTATTATTAAGATGGATTGGAACAGACAGTGATGTAAATGGAAAAGATGATGGTTGTTTGCCTCCTTAAAGGTATTTTCCTTGTGGAGTATGTGAGTATTGGTTAAATTTAGTGCTTTGCTATCTACTGATTGTTAATACAGTACCTTCCAGGCAATGTTTTCTTATTTTTACTTTTTCCATCACTGACCCTGGCTTCTGTTCTCTTCTTCTGCACTCCATGAGCATTCCTCTGGGTAATGAACTTTATTGGACTAGATTTATAGTGAGTGACCTACAAGTCATGCTGATGGAAAATTCATTATGGTTTGGGATTAGTTGCTAATCTTTGGGATTATTAAAACTATACCACTTGGACATTCTTGTTTTTGTTTTAATTGCCAGAGTTATGAACAAAGGGCACAGCCAGTCTAGCATCTGGTGTATGTGTATAATTTCTTACAAGCATTGACAGACAAATAAATACGGGCTATTTTCAAAGTGACCTTCTCCTTCCATCCGTATTAGAATGTTCTGACAAAATTCATAATTGACTGAAGTCTTTTTATAGCAGCAATGAACATAATGACCAGGGACAGAGTTTCCAGGCTGCCACGTCTCTGCTCAGTGTCCTGTCATAGCTGTGGCTCCAGTTGGGCTACATCTGATCGGGGTAGCGCCTGTGCTCTGGCAGAGTGCAAAGACTCAGCAGCCTCCCTCTGCTGTGGGGATTTGACTTCACAGCGGATAGCATTTCTAGCTGGAATAACGATGCTTTGGAAGTATCTAGTAAACTCCAGCTGGCCATATGTCCTATTGTTCACAGAATGGAGATTAAGCCATCAGCAGTAGTCAATGGACGATTTATTTCTAAATTCTAGAAAAATCCTGCTTGTTCTCTCCATCATACATTACTAAATGATTTTGATTTTTAATACCGTTCGCCATTATTGCTTGAGCCTATGGTAAGAAGAAACCAGATTAAGGATAAAGATTTAACCTGTATTGTGAGCTTCCTGGCCAACTGCACCTATTGAAACAACTTCTTGCTACTTCACTATAATACAAACCCCCTTGAGTTCCTTAGGGCAATGAAATACCTTCCTTCCAATTCCTGGAAGACTGAACAGTGTAATAGGAACCTCAGCCATCTGCCACAAAGAAAGAAAACATAGGACAGGGAGTAGATTGCAATTTAACCTCTTCTTTTGTTTCTTACTCAATGTGTCTTAACATTCCTCTGAAAGTATCTAAGGACTACAATACTGACACGCTGGCCGGGGCGGCGAGCCTCGAGAGCCCCGCCTGGCTCCCTGAGATCGGCCTTGTGCCCTGCCTGCAGACACGAAGTAGAGCCAACTGCGTTGCCGTGCGGGCACAGCGCAGGCGGGCAGCTCTGCGCTCTTCTCCCCTGGGCAGAGGAGGCAGATGGGGAAGCCCGAGAGCCCCAAAAGCAAAGAGGCAGCGAAGCGGAGACTTCCAACAGAGACGGGTTTATTAGGGGACGAGATCCAGGGAAGTCTGAGGGGAGCAGGGTCCGTGCAGCGGCTTAAAAGGCGGAGGAAAAAGGGGAGGAGTACAAGGGAACAACCAATGGGGAAACAGCAACTGGGCGGAGATACAGAACATACAACCAATGGCGTTAACATGGGGGAGGAGATCCTCAACATGCACCAATGGGGGACCGTACAACCTGGAAGGTTCTGGACCAAAGGGCGGGAACAACGAGGGGAGGCGTGGCGTTTACACAGTTGCTATGTCAAGGGATCCTCCCAAAGAACTGCCCCCTGAATCGGATTCGTCCGCCCACCGTCGTAGGCGGGACGGACTTCCGAAGGGCGGTTCCTGGAGGGACCAGGAAGATGCCTTCATAGAAGGCGCCCCAACACAATACCATCTAAGAGGATATTAATGTGGAAAGAAAACAAATTTTTTACTTATTAAAAGAAAAAAAAATCCCTCCTCTTTGGCAATATGCCGACCTGAGACACATAACAGAGTGCAGGCGGTTGTAAAATCATTAACACTCGCAGTGACTTGGTCGATGTGATAGTTTGAATGACAAATGTCACTGCATTCCTAATGTACTCTTAGTGACTTACACATAGACACATATCTAATAAAGTGTCAGATTAGCCACTTTACCAGCGTTCAGTTACCTAGGCACAGAGAAAGTAAGTGAAGCAGAAAAAGTGCACTTAACATTAGCTATGATTAATTTGGGGTAGGTGCTTCAGCGTAAAATATTCTATAAATGTGGTATTATCATATGGTCTCTTAAGATGCTTTAACAGGCTGCTCAGAGAGGTTGTGGATTCTTCTCTGGAGATACTCAAAACCCACCTGGACATGATCCTGGACAACCTGCTCTCAGTGAGCCTGCTTTAGCAGGAGTGTTGGACTGGGTGATCTCCAGATGTCCCTTCCAAGCCCAACCATTCAGTGATTCTGTGAACAGTTCAGAAGTAATGGGTTTATTCACCTGTAAAGTACTGGCAGTGATTGGCAGTAACTGTGGACACAAAGACAGCAGTGCCTGTGGACATGGCCTCAGAGGAGGCACTGTGTGAAGAATTTGGGCTCCAGCTCTACTCCCAGCCCTTGGTTCCAGGGCATCTTTGCCTCAACTCCTCTGCCTGCGGGAAACAGGGATGATCAATCAGATTGCAAAAGCCTCGAGCAAATTACATTAGGTAAGGTTGACAGCCTGACATTTGATGACATTTTTGCATTTGTAGTGCAGTTTGATGTGGCCACTGAGAAAGGATGAGAGCAGCAGGTAAGGAAGCAAGCCAGGTGCCTTCTCAGAACACCCAGATGGCAGTATGTGTGATGTCAATGATGTCAAGAGAGCATATATTCCCTATTTCACAGGCAAATCATTCTTCCAAGCAACTTTTACTCCATTATGTTTAATTGAAGTCTATTTTATTTACAATGTAAGAACATTACTTTTTTTACTGTGTGAAAGTAATTATTTAGAAAACATAACCCAAAAAGCTATCTTGAATGTATGCACTTGTTATACTTCAAAAGACTTCTGGCAATTCTTGACCATAAAGTAATAGTTATCAAGGCAGAAGAAGATCTAAAAAACTGAAAGATTGAAAGTAGTTCTTAGAAAGCAAATCGACTTCTCCACATATGAAAAAAAATTCAGTGGGAGGCTTTTTGCAGACAACCCCCTGGAGATAAGGCAAGAAGCTCTTCAATTGCACCAGGAAAGTTAATGTTAAAAGATATATTCCAAGCTAGGTTCTGTTTTTTTACATAAAGGCTTTTTGTTGTTTGTTCTCACTATTTAAATCTTTTTCAAGCAGACTAAAAGGACACAAAATTAATTCAACCCGGAGTTTATAGTTTGCCTTTACAAAAGGGACAGCAGAGGAAGATGAGAGCTGACAGCCTTACTCAGCAGCACAATTCTTGCCTTACTGTAAAAAAGCAAGAGCAATTTGCCTCTTTTTTGTGGAGCATTTTACTTGCTCTTGTGCTTCCACCCAGCTGTACATTTTACCTTGTCAAAAGAGAATTTCTTTTGTTGCAGAAAATTTTCTCGGACCTACTTTTCCCAGAATTAATTTCTAAGCAGGACCGGATGAGTATGTGTCCCTTATACTGACACACAGAGGTTACACCACTCTGAAACAAAACAGAGTAGACACTACATGTGGTGGTGTTTGTCTCTGAATAGCCTGTAGAAGTAAAGGTGAGGGGGAGACAGATGTTTGGGCTAACACATGGGACACACTGCAGAGAACTGGACTTTGGTGGGATTTTTGACCATTATACTGATAACAGACAGCATACAGAGGTCAGAATAGATGGTGGCCGAAAGGGAACAGGTCTCTTCAGTTTGCTTTCATTTCATCAGGAAAACACACAGTTTGTACAATCAACCAGAGCTTTCAACAATGCTAGAGATGAGTCACTAAAATGAATAATCCTTCTTAATCTCTATGAAAAACATCCTGTTAGCATTGCCATATTCTAGGAATTGTTGTAACAGGAGCAGAAAAAGGATTAAGTGCTTAAACCTGTCTCATCAGTACAAGTTTATTGCAGTAGAATCTCTCTGTTGGTAATGAGTCTTTACTTCTTACAAAAACAAGAGAATATTTCTATTCTGTGTTTCTTTTCTTCTGTAACAAGCCCTCTAGGACCCACCAATAATATAGCTATTCAAAAAAATTAAAATCTCGACCAACTCAAAGCACATGCTGAGGATGACAAAAGTAAGGATCACGAGTTCACCAAGATCATACCACAGCCTGTTCTCAACGCCTTTCAATGAGACCATTGCACTTCTGCCCAAATCCTACAAAGATTGTGAATCCTGTAGACTCACTGCTGTTCTTTCTGTGCTTTGCAGCACAGTGCTGTGCCTCTTTCAAAAGGTGAGCGATTCTAGGAAGTTATTATAATATGTAGCATGTTCTTGGTAGCATAAGGCTGGAGCCTGTGCTTTAAATACCAAATGCAAAAAGTCTGTGAGCTGTGCATAATGAAAAAGCTCTCCAGCTACCTGACAGGAACTATTAGCCTCATGAGCTATGAAAATTGCTACAGGAGGTAGATGTTGTCCCCACAATACTTTAAATGACAAGTTCATGCTAAAATATTCAGTGTTAATAGAAACTGATGACAAGCCTTTACTGGTCTCCTTTCCAGAAGTGAGAGTTCAAGAAGATTGCTTCCTTTCACTGCCTCTGTCACATTCAGGTATCTGGAAGATATTGAAGGTGATACAAGACAGAACCCATGGAGACATCCTCAATTAATCTCAAATAAATTTACAAGGCTTTTATCATCAACAGGTGGCCCAGCCATGCTTGTTTTGAACGCCTCTTTTAAAATATATCACACGGTGCTCAAGCCTCACCAGCTCTGCTCCCATGGACTAACACTGCCTTGAGCAGAAGCAGAGTAGGGTGACACCAGCTGTACTTTCACAGTAGTGCAGGTGTCGAGTTTTTAAGTCAAGGACCTTGGTCATGTCCCAGCCACAGAGCAAATTTACCCCTCAATGCATCATCAGTCCTAATGCACTGACTGCCCACACCATGAACAGGCTAGAGCCCATGACCAGATTGTCCGCCCCTTTCTTTTTTTTTCGTGTGCTGGGCTTCTTCCCAAAAGCAAACAGGTTGGAGAGGGAACAGTCTGCACCTGCATCTCCCTTCAAGGTGGAGCTGAGCCAGAGCTCCAATTTGCACCTAGAGCTCTCCAGCTTTTGGCACACCTTCCACCTTCACTGAATAATTAAAAACTACTGAGCAAGTCTTCTTACTTATTACAGATTAGGTTCAGCCTTGTGTCAGATGAATTTTAATAATGTTTGTGACAAGTAGTACAGCTGATGGGTTAATAGTCCTTAGATGTAAAATACATATAAAATAACTGTTGATTTAATGTGTTATGCATTATATTTACTATTTTAATATATATATTTAGATATATAATCCATAATAAGAATCTCACCAGAACATAGAAGAGTAGTGTCTGATAAAAAGAAACTACAGATATGGACAAGAGTTGTGTATTTCTTTTCAGTAAGTGATAACACAGCTTGGGATGGTGTAGTGGTTTTGGCCCAGGTGGAAATTAGGCACCATGCAGCTTCTCACTCCACAAACCCTCACCATCTTAGAACCATTTTAGTACTCCAGTCCTGCCAGCCCAGTCAATCCCACCAAATAGCTTTGCAAATTTGTCATAATGTCACTTAACATTTTTTGTACCTACATTTTTATTTTAAAAATAGCTCTAAATCTCCCTTTTTTGATGGTTATAAAGGACACTCCTGGCTGATTTTTCTGAGGTCAATTTACATCCAGTTTACTAAGTCCTTTCTCTATTAAATAACAAGAGTTTCTAATCCCCTCCTTGAAACTGTATGAAGGAGTTTTAGGCTTCTCATCTTGGAAAAAGGGCAGCTAGGATGGATCAAAGAGGACACTTGTAAAAGTCCATATGTCAGGAGAGGTGGTTATGCAGAATAACCGCCCCTAGTGATTGTTTCTCCTTTTTATACTGACTCTTCCTGGAGTCCAAAGAAAAAGAGAGTAAGTGATAAGCTATATGTCATGAAAAAATACCTTGCCTCGTTTCACTGATCATTAGTTTGCTTCGGAGGTTCTGCTTTGAATACAATGTTAGCAATTTTTGCCTCTGTCAGGAAAGTGACTGAGAAGACAGAAAGCGACTCTCATCAGGCACCTTTCCTCAGGTTATTTGATATCTTTTGAACAATACCCACATATCTGATTCAGCTGTCATTTTAAAACCACTGCAATGCTTTGGAGTCTATGTAAAGTTGTATAAATTAGAAAGTCTAGCAAGTGCAAGAGTATTCAAAAACTAAACAAGTATTTCATCACCATTCTGGAGAGCCAGACACTTTGGGCAGACCATGACCCAGCAGGGACAGATCTGGTCCAGGAGTTTAGGACTGACTTCCTTTCTAACTAACAGCAAGTCATCTCACTTTTACGGGAACAATGGCATTTATTTGTAATTGTAAACAACTTAGAAATATATGAAACAAAAATCTTGTATATCAGTTTATTCTAAGTAAAGGTTGAAAACAGTAAGTTCCTGTGGGTTCATTGTATAAAACTGTACATAAACATAAATTTTGTCTGAGTTTGTGACATTCATATGTTAGTATCTAACGTATTTTTGTTCAGGAAGCAGAAAAAAATCAGTTGTCACAAGTCTATGCAACTATATAAAATTAGATTCATAAGAACCCATAGGAATGATAAGAATGTCCTTTGCTGAACCTTGGTGCCTCATGGAAGACTTGGCCACATGTGAAAGGAGGTAGATGATCTTACACATTCCCTCTCCACTGCTGCCACATGATGAGTTAATATTTGATTAGACACTGCTGTATCTATGACACCTGTTCACCAGGGAGACTAGGACAACAACTGATGTAATCTTCCTTATTATGTACTTAATGATAGAGGAGAAGTGCTGCTTTTTCAGCTTCCCACGTCTGCTTTTCATTTCCTCTCCTACACATTCCTGAGGGGTCATGTTCAGTGCCTTGCAAGAGCAAACAAACAACTACAGTTTTTTTTCCTCTCTCTCTGTGATTCTCTGCAATTTGCATGATAGAGGAGAAAAACTTTTAAAAATTCCTCTCTACTGTGTGTTTCTGGGAAGAAAACTACTTCTTGAAAATAGTTATTAATATACCTGTGTTGGCAAGATTTCTCTGATTAGGAGAGGACAGAAAATACCCAAAAAAATGCTTTGGTACCAAGGCTACGTGGAAGAGCTCCTAATTTTTTATAGTGGTGGTTCACACACTTGGATGTTGCTTTCAGATCCTCTTCACAAATATTCTTCAAAGACAACCTTGCCCTTTGACAAGTAGGACCTACTCAATTTTTTAGGTCAGTTCTTTGAAAAAGTGAGTGGCTGTTAAGTGCCACTTTGCAGGAGCTCCAGAGCACCTAGTCTGAGCAGATTCCCAGCTATTTTCCCGGTTGTTTGTACCTGTGATTCCCAGGTCACAGCGACTTCCTCTAGGAAATGTGCTTCTGGTTTGCACCACTAGCAATTCCAGTAATCTGCAATCTGAATACAATTTTTTATTTAAAATGTGTATGGTTGTGTTCAGAAGACTCTTTTTTTAAATTCAGCCTTCACAATTTCTGTAGCTTTCCTGTTAAAAAATCACCATCTCTACAGGAAATCCCTCAAATTCTCGTGTAACTATAGGTGATTATAGCATTTCAGATATTGTCTTTTTACTGTAACTATTTTTATAATGCTAATATGTAGTCTAGGGTATAATTTCTCAAATTTCCATTTCCAGTTTTTTCCTTCCCATTTTAAAGAGGTCATCATCTTTCCCTGAAGTAAGATTTGCCTTTGAACAGAGGAGAAGGAGAAATGCAGGGTGGTTTTTTGGGGTTGTTTTTTTTTTTTTGGAACACCAGAACTTCCTTTTCTTTTCTATTTTTTGTTTTTTTTTTTTTTTTTAATTGAGAAAAGAAAGGCTGAGAACAAGAGAGGGTATATCTTTCATTGCCGTGGGCTAGGTCCTTTCATCAGTTCAGGGACAATGCCAAGAGGCCTGGATAGTATTAGCTTTAGAACAGAGACAGTTGACAGATCCCAAGTGATCAAGGGTAGTAAAAAAAAATCTGAAAAAGTTGGAGTCAGTCTAAGTGGAAATGAGAGCAAATTGCAAATTTGTTTGTCAGTGTTGAGTTACCAGGAGTCTTCATTCACTTCTGTCTGGTACTCACATTCTTACCAGTCCGAGTTCCCACAGACACTGCAACACAACCAGGCCAGGGAAGTAGGAGGTGGATCTCAACAGAACTATAAAACAATGCATGCTGAGACTGCCCTGGGAATCAGTGTTTCTGTGGGGATTCCCAGATGCATTACTGAAAGTGGTACACAGAAGCAATTCTTGACATGGGATTCATGTGACTGCATTGCAAGTTCCTATGATTTTGTTGACACTTTGATCACATCTCTCAAACAGGTTCATGTCCAAAATTAGGCTGGAAAAAATGCTGCTGTAATTATTAAGAGGAAACAGGAAGATGAGAACATCTTCCACTGCCAGCTACTATGCCCACAAAGATAACAAAAGCTTTGGCAGAAGGTAACACCGGGCATGATCTTGCACTCTTCACTTTGAACCTCTTCCAGGAACCAATGGTGAGGAATGAGCACTCTGGTGTAAGATTGAGAAGTACATTCTGGCAAAAACATACCATGGATTACACTGGTCTAAAAGCTGTGCACTAATAACAAAAAGGTTTGATCAATGCTCTTTAGACTGTTTTACAAGGACTTTCTCCCCTACCCTAACATTTTACATGTTTATTTACTACAGTGTATATCATACTTCATGTCGTTGAGATGACAAATGAATCCTGCCACAATTCTGCATGAAATCTAACATGTATTCTTAGGCGAGACAGGAGTTGACAGAGCATCAAATGATCATGTTCCATCTATAACTTTCACTCTGTCAAGTCTTCTGTCCTCTGCACACCAATTATAATAAATATAGCTGACTGCATATAGCCAGAGGAAAAAAAAGGGAGCTCTCTAACATATGTAAAAGATTCAGACATTATTAAATCTTTTGAATGTTTATACTGTGTTCTCTGGTTTGAAGACAATGAAGAGCTGGGAAGGAATATTCCTTTAAAAATTCAACATTGAAAAGTAAGTAAGAATATTCAGCTCAGAGTATCATCCTCTTACAGTGGGAGCTGTATAGAAGGTGGTGTCAGTAAGCCTGACTGGGTAAAATATCTTTACAATAGAAGCATTCCTGTGTTCATGAGAAGTAGTAGTGATTTATCCTCCCACAGGTATTAACACCTCAGGCAACACAACAAGCTTATTGTTTGCCAGAGAGAAATAGCCAAAACCCACACACTCCCCTCTGCATATTTTGGAAGGACTTTCCTCTGACTCTCTGAAGAAAGAGAATGGTTTAAAGATTTTACTTCCAGGAAAATTTTTTTGAGTTTGATCTGTTAGCACATCTTTCATAAAGAACTGCGCTTCTTGTTTAGCTGTTAGCACTAAAAGTAAGTTTGTGTATTATTTTTTGTTTATAATTCTGTTGTAGAGACATCCTCAATATTACAAATTCACAATTATTATCCATTTCATACTGTACTGTAACTAATGGATGGGTGGAATTATTTCCTTCTCTCTACCATCTTTTACCTCTGAAACAGACAGGCTGAGCACTTCCATGTAGCCACTGGATACTTCTTTTCTTAATAACTATTAATTCTATCCCAGACCATCCGTCACCGATCTCAGCATTTGTCTGAGCTCGAAATATGCATTCAAAGGTCCACCCTGCTTTCTCATGTTCTCACCGTTTTCTAATTCAGAATGTGAAGATCATAAGAAAGATAATTTCTGTGCACAGAGGCAGAAATGCAGTGGGCAGCACATAGCTGCCACGACGTGTCCAGCAGAGAGAGAGCAGCTCCACTGCAACCGCTGAAAAAATGCTGCCAGTCTCCTTCCAGGAGTCCTGGTGCAGGCATGGCCAACCACCTTTACAGAGTAAGGGATGGAGATACAGGCAGATACTGAGATAGCTGCCATTTCAGCCAGTCAGCAGTCTGCCTTTGTGCCAGGTGCTGTATTTTCTATTTAGCTGGTGCTCTGAGATCCACAAGCCTGGGCCCGTGTTTATGTTTCACCTTATGTAGTTAGTGCAGGTTATTCCAGATTTGTAAAACATGGAAGATAGGAAAGGAATTCTCAAAAAGTCATGCAGGTTTAAAATTTCAGTTGTTAAAATACAATCACTTTTCTGGGATCCTAGTAGGGGGATACTGTTCTCAGGAGTCCTGTTACATAGAAAAAAGTGTATTTCATCAAGGAAGTTGCCACTATAAAATGGATAAGAGATATACTTATAAACCAAATGTACATTTATCAGAAAAGACACACAGGCTAAGAGATCATTTGTTTCAAAATAGATATTGGATCATTTAAATATATTCTATTTTTATTTTGCAGTATGTATAGAAATTTTTTTAACTGAAAACTGATCCATTCCTATTTCAAAAGGAAAATTGCTGGTGATTAGAACATGTCAAAATAGAGATGGAGACATGGGAAAATAGTCATATAGACAATAGGGTTATGTTAGCAGATTAGAGACCAAGGTATTTGTTAGTGTAAAGTTGTCCATCCCAATGTTACCACAAAGAGAGCAAGAGCACCACCTGCTGTTTTAGAAATGTATTTATTTGGATCATGACAGCAACTCTTCAAGTACTGCACGCAAAAATTTTCTCCCGAAAGCTTCTTCAAGACGAATAACTGATGTGTTTGCAGTTGCCTGTTCACACAATGAACTGTATTGTAGCCACAACACTGGCCATAAATGCCTGAATATGGGGTATTTAAGAGATTTTCGAAAGCAAGGCAGTGTTTCACATGGGCTCTTCCTCACCCAGGGCATCAAAATCAAGTCTTCACACATTTTCAGGAGATCTGACTGATATTCAATAAGCACCAAAAAGTTTTCTGACCGATTTAAGAAGAAATAGCAACTTTAGCATGAAAATGGTTTCGGTCATTATATGAGCTGGAGGTTATGGAATAAATAATTACAATTAGATAAGGAAGATATCAAACTACAGTTCAAGCAGTTTTCGAAAATTTTCAAAGGACCTTGTTTCCAAATGTTCCCAATTGAGAAGACAAGGGTTCATACACACCCAGCTGATTTAAACATACATGAAGGACTTTATAAACTCAACTGTCTGGCAATTCTAAGACAATTTGACCATAGCAAATTAAATCCCTAGCTGACCAGGAGACAAGCTGTAGAGTGTGAGCAGCAGTTTGGATGCTCTGAGTTAGTGAACACTGAATATTTGCGCAATTTTTCCTAGATGCCACAAGGAATCACCTTCTAGTCTCCTCCTCTACTTCTGGATATCGAGTGTAACTTTGGAAAACCCTGCATGAGGCTGCTTAGACATAGTAAGACTGTTTTATTTTATAGACTAGCAAGGAACTTTCATGAGGACTGGTCTTTTGTAAACAAAATTATCAGATGTAAAAACTTCCATGAGAGTTAAGAATCATTGCTAAACAATATGGCCAACTTCTATGCAGGAGCCTTCAGCCATTTGGTCAGAGAATGTCCTGAAGGATTTTAAGTGAAAGCCAAGTTCAGAACAGCAGCAGCAGCCACAGTGTCTTCACAAATTTGGGAAAACAACATGAAAATTTAACAAATTATGTGCTTTTGCCAAGGGAAACTATAGCATGGCCCATTTCCTCTTCAACCAGAGCCAAAATTCACCTTGCCCACTTACAAGCAAAATTTTATGAGATATTTTAATTTTTATCCTGTATAATTCAGTTCTGATTTGTGCATGAAAAACTCAAAGAAAAAGTGAAAAACGTGCATAACTTGATTGATTCCCATGAGCTGAGATGAAGTTAGCAGATTTTTGTAATGTGTTCATATCAAATATATTTCAGTGATAGATGTTTCTCACGTTGCATCTATCAGTTTCAGTTCTTAATAGATAACAACAGAGGTGTCAGTACAGTGCCCTGTTTCCCCCATTAGAAGATGCTTTGTACATCTGCAAGATGTGCAAAACAAAAATCATCTAGGATTGCATCAAGCTTGTGCATTTATTGGTGGCTTATTAAAAATTAATTCATTGCTGTAAATGATAGCTAATAACAAATTAGTAAAAACTTCTTCCTTTCTTCTGTTTTTTTTTTTACACAAATAGTTTTATTACAAACTTGAAATTTTAAGAAATACACATGTAAGAAATTACACAAAGGCCTTGGCATTTGCAAAAATCTTTTGGTATTTGCATGGTAATAGTCCATAAAACATTTTTGGACACAGACGTGCTCAAACAATGGTATCATTGCATAGAAATTCTTTAGAAATATTTCTGAGGCCACTTTGAAGAATTTTTTTGGCACAATATTAACAAAATTAAGGCCTTATACTTTTCAAAATCAAGTCATTCAGTGTGTGAGTAGTGTTTAAAACCCTGAAAAATATTAAATACAGAATAAAGACTATAAGCTCAAAGCAGGATTTGCTATTATAAACACAAATAGCTATTAACCTGGGTTCAGTCTCTGCAACTTCAGCATTGAAATGGCCTATGTAAAACGAACATTTCACATCATATTTTGGCATTTAACACCTAATTCATGACACTGAAAAGAAGAAAAATTTTGTAAGCTTCTTTTTGAAATTATAAACTCAGAGCTTGATTTGCCTAATGGTTGATATCTATATAAATTACAAAAATATTTATATATATATTTTTTCTTGACCATTACTGGATCATTCTTTATTCCACAGGAAAGTTTGTTCTACTGCACAAAGAAGCTGCATAGTACCAACATAGCAGAAACACTTACTTGCCTATTTGTGAAGCCAATTTGGCAATCTCTTCCAGATGTAGACCCATTAAAACCAGACAGCACTAAAGGCTACAAACAGAAGCAAAGGTTTGCAGGATGGCACTCTATGTTGTGAAAAGATGGTTACATGTTGCTTAACCACAGTCTGTAATCCCAAACCTCTTTTTTACATTAGTATTTCTTTGTACAAGAACAATAAGTACATACCCAAGAGTCTGGGATTTTAAGACACCTAGATAACGGTAACAAACTTATCTGGGGAAGAAAAATGAATCTAAATATATAATACAAGAATGAGAAAGGGGGGTCAAACAGTATAAGGCAGAACTGCATACCTCCTAGCACCTTTGCATTTTTTTTCTGGATAAATGCTGACTTTTTATTCTATCAGTGCATTGCATTTATATAAAAAATACATATACTTTGATCAAAAGTGCCATTTGGCATGTCAACATTTGAAGCTTATCTTTGTTGTCTCTTTTCTTCTTTAGCAAGGACAGGGCCAGTAAAGCAGTGTGTGTTAGTTATGCAAGTTCCTAAAAGGCACTTTACTGTTTTCATACTGGACAACAATGAGGTACATATGATATATGTCTAGGCTTCATTGCTGTTAAATGAATAGCACCATATTGTGTGAAATTAGTTGAAATTCAAAAGTCATTATGTTTTTCTCATACAGACTTGACAACGGCTAACATTTGAGCGTAGATCCCCTGCTTTCAAAGTTGAGGGAGTTGGTTTCCTGTTGAAAAGAAAGAAATGAAAAGACCCATTAACAATTGTTGAAACAGACACTTTTCAGGTTTATAATGGACAACACCAACTTTGAATGCAAGTCTCTCTTCCAGCCTGTGCTGAATCAAGAAGGTGGTCCTAAGTTCTCCAGTGTGTAATCACTTCGAAGTTTGGTCATAAACTATCATAAGATCAGTTTTAAACATCACACACTTACAGTTACAGAAGAATTCAGTTCTTTCACGAGGCAGAACTTTTCCTTAACCTAGAACACTATCTGTTAAAGCAGCAGTTTGAAAACAATCTAGAATTTGGGTAACAAAATCAGGCAAAGAAGCTGACATTTGACTGTTCATGTGTTTCTGCTAACTCTTGTGACTTTAAAGACAAATGAAAAGCTGGCAAAGGAAATTATGTGATGTTATATAGAAACACAAATCAAAGCCTTTAGTCTTCAACCTATCATAAGGAATTACTCCTAGCAACTAGAAATAAATACTTTTCAGACAAAAGTGTGCTTGCATTTAGCGCTTTTCATTAAAAAAGATTATGAATTTACAGGAAATTGAGGAGTATTTGTGATTTATGATAGCAGGGCAGGTCTCCTGATCTGGGATTATTTTATTCATCTGAGGCATAGTTTGTAGCCAGAAAAAAGTTTGAAATTGAGATGTCTCTGGGTGGGACTCAAGGAATGGAAACAACTGTGCTCACTCTAAATTTTCTTCTGACCAGCTTTCCTTTTTCCTAGGGATCCAGGGCTTACCCCAGTGGTAGGATGGTTTTGGTAGTAGTTTTTCTGGTTGATGAGATTATCACAGCCCCAGTGATACTCAGTCCCAGTGCTCAATTTTTCTACCTACTGTGTTGACAACTATCTGATAAACAAACAGTGAAAACTGTACACAACCTGCTTCACTCTGAGACAGACAGCATTCACAGATCTAGAAGACATGAAGAGATGAAGGGTAACAGGAGCAGCAGTCAGGACTGTGGTGGAAGAGGGTGCTTGCCTGCACTCCAGAGGAATGCCTGCTGACCATTTAAGCTATGCAGACATGGGAACTGATCTACATGCTAACATATTAATAACATTCATATAGAGCAAATTAGCCTGTGTTGAAAAATGCTTATGTGCAGGAGATCAGAACAAAGCCTACTACCACCAGCTGCATTTTACTCAAACATAGTTCCTCTAACATTAGGAAAAGGTAAATAATTGTCCAACTCAGTTTAACACCTGTACTAATTGCAAGTGGTTCTATTATATGTTAACGTCCATTACAGGAAACTCTATATTCTAATCTACTTTCAATCAGTATGTCAACCTATCCCATTTACCACTCAGTGAATACAATCAAAAACATAGTGGAATTGTGAACATTGTTAGATTATTCTGAAAAGCAAAATACGCAGTAAAAATGACACATTGCAAACACTAACTGATGATACATTCATTAATTCCCCCAAAAGCTACTCATTTTTTTCTTTCTGTTATGAAAACAATTAACTACATAAACTAACTGTTCTGGTGGACAGCCAATACTTGAACATGAATTACACTCAAAAAATGCTTCTTTTATTCAGTGATAAGGCTCAGCTGAGTCTCAAAGAGCGATAAATAAATCATGAACTTACTTGAACATCTCATTCCTTTCTATAGTGGCAAGCCAGAAGCTGTAAGCATTTGCATAATAATTGCAGGTGCCCCGGCCATGGCATTCAATGAAGGGAGCGCTGCGGAACTCCTCTAGGCAGGAACCAGGGGACGCCAGGGCCTGGCCAGAGCCCTCCGCACCAGCACTGGTGTGCTAGGAAAATGCAAAAGCATTGGTCAGAGGGGGACTCTTTACCTCTTCTGCTACAACATCAATGAACTCTCTCACACAAATATGTCTTCACACTTCTCTCCTTGTCCTCTCTTTGTCCATCTGCTGTTTTGTTGCTCAGCTCCAGGAGGAACAAGAAGGTGGAGCTGAAGGCTGCAGAGATGGCATTGGGTTCTCTCACTTAACAGCAGCACAACACATCAGCAAATTCAACTTCAGGGCAGCTGTATGCACAGAAGTTCTTCACGACAGACAGCAGGACCCAAGCTATATCTGTGTAAGCAACATGCCAGGGCCAGCTCTTGGCCCAGAGGGCATAAGGTCTGGTGCAGCTTTTATCTGAATAGCTCAACCCCATTCCCACCCCACATCACAGTGGCCTCCCTCCCACTGCCAAGTGGTAACAGCTCTGGATCCATGCTGTGTCTCAGACCATGCCCAGGCCTTGCCTGGGAAAATGATCAGATTCTTTTTGAAGTCACTACAAGGAGTGGAGGTCTAATGCCCTCCTAAAACCTGAAGCGACAGAGTCAGATATTAACTTTCCGTAGATCAAAACCCTGAAGCAAATGATTTCCTCAGCTCAGAGTACATCTCAGTGCACTTACCATGACAAAGGAGTAACCAATCCAAAGTGAACTCCAGCCTTCAGGACAGGGTGGTATTTGAATTGTTTGACTGTGAACAGCTATTACCATAGCAGGAGCTTCACACACAGAGCATCTAGAAAGACCAAGACGTGAATGAGCTATGTGCACTTAAGGATTAATACTTCTGTATTCAGAAGTTACTTTTTTAATGGAATCTTGAAAGAGAAAATGTTGTCACATTCAAAACCAAAGGAAAATCACGTTTCATTTAGAAAAAACAGTCAACTGGTTCTTTTTCCTTTTTTGTTAATATCTAATTTCTTTTGTAAACTTCTAATTTCTCCCTTACTTAAAGACAATTCAACTATTAAGCCTTATTCCTATTAGCTTTCCTATTAGAAAAGAACAAGAGACCTCTTATCTGAATATTTACATGTATTTGTCTTTTTCTAGTTCCATTTGTACTGTAGTTTCTAAAAGTGCTCAGTGTCATGAACATGGGAGGCAAATAGCCAAACATTGTAACTCAGCAAGTATCACTTAAAAGTGGTCTACTGTGATCAGAAACAAGTAACAGCAATTCATCATCCTAAACTTAGCTCTGACTTCCAGAGAAAAAGCCATCTCTCTGGCAAATGTCTTACAAAGGCAATCACTGCTAATCTAATCTAATGCAGACTCTTTCCCATGCATTTTCCTTGGAAGTTTTTTCAATTTACATTTATGCTCTGTATCTGCAGTAAGAGATTTCTAGCAAAGTAACTTGAACAATAAACTTCAAAGCAATTCTCCAGAAAGGCATGCAACAGCAGTTCTTTTACTTTAGATAAATTCCTTGTATCTCAGAACAGCTAGGTTACTGAATAATCCAATGACCAATCATGCCTTCACAGGAGAATTGTAAAAAACCCATGAGCTGGGCTGGTATTTTAATATGGGGGCTGGTAATAAGAATTTGGTAGATACAATCAATTTTTTCTTGTACAACTCCTCAACTGGCCGCTGCAGTTAGCAATGATGAAAATGATTCAAAACTAAACAGTCTGATTCCTGTTATCAGAGAAGGGAAAAGAATCAAGTGCAAATGCATTAAGCTGGATTTTGGAAAATGCAGAGAAGCAAAGGAATTCAGAATGAAAGCATTCTATTTCCGCCTTGTGAAGACTGCTTTCATACCTACTGCCTTCATCTTTAGTGCAGAAGCAAGGCAGTTATTTTAAGAAACACATCAATGAAAGAGTAAGTTAAAAGAAGGAATGTAAAGCTGCATCTATTCTTGGAACTCTGCTTTGCTTCAAGAGATTTCTGGTATTTCAGCAGAAGGCCTTACTTGAAAAGAAGTCCTATGACTCAAGGCAGCAAATGACACTTGTACACATTTTCAACTTTTGGACAGGGAAAACTGTTGGTTACAAAGCATCAACTAATAAAATAAATTGAAAGAAGAGTCTTTCAGATTCTTTGCTAGTTTTCTAAAATTAGTATTACAACTATCTCACTCGTTGCTATAACTAAAAGGAGAAAAACACATAAGCATACATGCGCAGATACACATATGTACATACATATACTCACTTACGTGTTTTTATGGTGCAAAAGCTACTCCGTAGGCATGAGATAAGGCAAAGTGTTAGTTAGAACCTCCTTTGGCAAGAGTTTCAAACATGATTGTTAAAGGCTATTTTGGGTGCATGATATGGGATGGCATAAAATGAATATGAATTTCTGAAGTTGGTAATTTGAATTTTTCTGAAAGTCAAGCCCCTTCCATTCACATGCAATGAACAATCAAAAATGTAAGACCAACAAAGTCTCTCTTGAGAATCTTGTCCTCAATCTGCCCATTCATTTTCAAGATATATCAGCTTCTTTGGCACTAAACCAAAAGTAAGAATACAGAGTACAACTGCAGACACAAGATGGATTCCACTATGCAAAATAAATAGCAAATGTTTTGCAGTAGAGCCATACAGCTTTTTGAAGATCCCAGATGCCCAGACTACAACCTACTGATGATTTTGATTGTCCTTTCTCTTGGATGTACTTGAGAAATCATTACCAGCAATCTCCAGTCCCATTCACTACATATGGCTGGAAGAGGGATTAGCAAGAGCTGATACAGATTAGAAGCAATGACAGAAAGGACAGTAATGTCTATATCTAATGATTATCACTTAAACTGTAAGTCGAAGATTCCCTTGTTAGATTCATATCTAACGGTGGGGCAGTTTTCCACACTTTTCCTCACAACTCTGCCTTCAGCATTGCACATATTATACCAGAAGAGATTTTCTAGTGGCCTTAAAATTGAAAATGGACCAAAAGTTCAACATGTTGCATTGATGCAGAGCAGTTATGTCTCTGATAGAAGCACCATTCTTTATGCTAGCTGGGAATCTGGAATTATTAAAAAGTAGATGATTGATTTTGCAATTGTTTCTTTTAATTCAGACAATAACGGTTGTATTCAAGCAGAATGTCTAAAACAATGGAAGAAGCCTGGCAGTCTACTCTATGATAAAAATGCTACCATTTTCAAACAAAAGGAAACTGAGCCCTAAAAAGCTTCTAGCTATGGCTAGTCACAAAACAGAAGTGTTTTGGACAAGAATTGTGGAAAAATTCAAAACTTTTTCTCCTTCAAAGTACATGCAAGACAACATTTCAAAGTAAATCTTTTCATTTCAATTATACTCAAAATAGACTACTCTAGTTGTTCGGGTTTCCCCCAAAATGGATTTATTTTTGATCAAAGTCTAAACTGAAAATATGAGCACTTTGAAACATTTCATCAAAAGAATTCAAACTTTAAATTTGAAGGCAGGAAATAAAAATATACAGATTAAAAGCCTTGTCCAGAAAAATAAAGTACCCTACGCTTTTTCCACAGGCTTTTTCACTTTATAAATACAGCAGAACTGAAACCATACCTGCTGATGAATGGTCTGATATTATCACCAGTGATAGGAGCCATATTCATTGGCATGGGTTCAGGAGTAGACAGCCAGTAGGAGTAGTCATTCCTTGATGCAAAATTACAGACATTGTTGATATTGCAGAATAAGAAAGGCATGGTACTAAATTTACGAAGACAGCTTCCTGCTGTGCCTGAAATGTTAAGTGAAAGGTTATTTCTTAACACAGTTTTGTTAAACCACTGCCAACTGCCTAGCAATTATTTCCAGGGGCAGCTAAAAAGGCAGAGAACGCTTGCTCTGGAGGGCCCAGTTCTCTCAGAGGAAGTGACTTCCCTTAGCTTCATGAGGAAGGAACAGGACAAGGCAAGGAGTAGTCCACTCTAGCCTGTAGAATTATGGAATACATTAGGTTGGAATAGACCTCTAGAGGTCACCTATCCTACTGCCCTGCCAGTTAGATCTGGTTGCTTGAGTCCAGATTTAGTTGACTTTTGAGGACCTCCAAAAACAAGAAATTCAACCACCTCTCTGGGGTTCTGTTCCAATGGTTGACCATCCACGTGATAAAAAAACTTTTACTTATGTTTCACTGAAATGTGTCTCATACTTGTGTCCATTGCTTCTTCTGTCACTGAAACTCTCTGAGAAGGGACTCCATTCTGTCCACCCTCCCTGTAGACAGCTGCAGACTGCAATAAAGGCCTCCCCATAAATACCTGTTAAGGCTGAGCAAACCCAGTTCCATCAGACTGTCCAGACCCCACAAGCCATCTCAGTAACTAGGTGTTGTATTCACTGTAGCATAGCAACATCTGCCTTGTTCTGGGATGCCTAGGTCTGGGCCAGAGCAATTACACACATTTGCTCAATACATTTGGTTTGAATGAATTCTAACTGAATTCTAATTTGGTCTCTACTTACCCAGATCTTGGCCATGTGCTCTTTCATTGCCTTGTACATAGAGCAAGGAGTAGCCGTGGTAAATCAGCCTTGTTCCAAATGGACATGATGGTTCTTCAATGGTTTGACTGTGTCTGGTAACAAGGAAGCCATGGGCAACAGATGGTGCCCCTGGTGGGCCCATAGCCCCGGGCAAGCCGTCAGGGCCAGGTGGACCAGGGAATCCTCTGGGCCCTACAATACAGAGAGGCTCCTTTTATTTCTGCAGACAGCAGTACTCTCCCTACACAACTAAAGAAGTGAAATTAAATACATTCACACCTAATACCATGTTATTTTTCCATGAAGGAATTAAGTCATTGAAGAACGCATAGACTTACCTGGGGGACCATAAGGACCAATTTCCCCTTTCTGCCCAGGTTGACCATCAAATCCTGGACTACCAGGTGGTCCAGGTACACCTGAAGGTCCTGTCACTCCTGTTTAAAAACAAGCAATAATTATTACTGGATATTATTTCATGTTAGTTCTGACTTTTTGGCTTTTAATACAGTACAGAACAGGTATGCCTCAGCATAAACCAAACTCATGCAGATTCACTGCATACAGTTCCATATCTAGAGCACATACGAGGGTTACTGCAGGCAAAGTGATTATATAGTAGAGAAGAACAGAGAAGTAAGGAGAGAGCATGCTTCTAAAATAACTAGTATTTGCCTGGACTATGAAAAGGAAGGACAGCAATCTCTTCTCTCTCTGCTTATCATATGACTCATTCAAAAATAGACCATAAAAAAGTAGAGTCATGAACAGTGGGAAAATGGGTATCCTCTTAGCTTCTTCCCAAACAAGTTTTCAGACATATTTTATGTCTTCCCTTTATCGATTTTTAGGGATGCTATGAATCCTACATAAACTCAGCAAATCTGACTTCGGGAAAAGGAAGTTAATACCATCAGCACCATTGCAACATTTCTGTGACTCATCAGAAGCTGTAGATGCTCACAGCTTTCCTTTTCCCGATCACCCAAAAAGCAATATTGTGTTTATGTATTGAATTGACTGCTAGTGAAGAGTGATGGGTCCTGTACAAGCAAGTCCATGCTGTGTTCAATCACTGAGACTATTTCATAGCTCTTTCCTAAAGGACAGCAGTTGCAGCGTTTTATCCCCCCCTTCATGAGAAAACTTTCGTATCTACTATATCAACTAGCAAGAAGATATTCATTATATTACACTGTAATTCTCCATCAACTTAACATAAATCATTCAGGAAAAAAGCTTTTCCTTAGAATCTTAACACTCCTGAGCTCCCACTCTCCATGTCCCATCATTCTGAAGGACATGTGTCCTTGTGTCAGCATTTCATTTGTTCTACCCTTTGCTCCATTCTCTTATTCTCTAATGTGTTTCATTTTTGCAGTTCATCTACTCTTTATAAAAATTTCAATATCTGGACTAAAGGAAGAAATCTAGGACCATGGAACAAGCTTCCTCAGGAAGCACTTCTCACTCCAAGATCAAGTGTTTTTCCTCATGCTTGTCTTCTCCCAAAGACACACAAGAATTAAGTTTGGATTCAAGACTAATGACAGAAGATACCCTAAGAAATATATTTTGGGGAAAGGATGAGCAGAGTGTTGCAAATCATTCCACTTACTGCTGATCTCAGATACTGATGTGATGACTGCAGAGGAAGAGTCTATAAAAAATCACCTGGAAGGCATCTGTTTTGGATGAGCTTCAAGAAGGACTCCCTTCCTCATCATTGACACAATTTAAGTGGGTTACAAAAACTGGATAATATTATACCAAGAATCTTGTAGTATCTAGCCTACCTTTGGTCTATTTTTACATTACTTAAAATGTTTTTTTACTGGCAAATTAGAAACTCTCACCTTGCTGTCCTTTGGGACCTGGAAGTCCTGGGAATCCCTTGAGACCAACTGGTCCTACAGGGCCAGGTAAGCCAGGATCCCCTTTAATAAGCTGAAAAGGACCTGGTGGGCCTGGTGGGCCTTGTAAACCTGTGGAAATCAACAGAGAAAATCAACACGTATTTAGTACTGCACAATAAAAAAGGGCAAAAAAATGTTACCTTGTATTGCCATTTATGCAGTCAGAGACTAGAGCCTCTCACAGATAGTCACAAGATATCGGTGTGTCCTAGACTTCACACGTGAATTAAACTACAAAGCTTCCCAAACAGAAGCCTGTCTATGTTGATATCTCCAGCCACACAGACCTCTCATGGACTGAAATAGCTGTCCAGACCTTAGGCTGCATGGAGTTTTCTCAGCAAGTCTGCCTATGGCCCCAAGCTGAGTGGTGTAGCCAATATGCTGAAAGGAAGGGATGCCATCCAGAGGGACCTTGACAAGTGGGCCAGTGGGAACCTCATGAAGTTCAGCAAAGCCAAGTGCAAGGTCTTACACATGGATCAGAGCAATCCACAATATCAGTACAGACTGGGGGATGAATGGATTGAAAGCAGCCCTGCAGAGAAGGACTCGGGAAACACAGGTAGATGAAAAATGGGCAATGTCTGCTTGCAGCCCAGAAAGCCAATACAGGGCTACAGGAAAAGAAGCGTGGCCAGTAATTCCCCACCTGGAATATTATATGCAGCTCTGGGTCCCCTGTACAAGAAGGACATGTACCAGTTAGAGCAGTCCAGAGGACAGCCATGAAAATGATCAGAGGGGTGGAACAGATCTTCTATGAAGACAGGCTGAGAGGGTTGGGCTTGTTCAGCCTGGTGAAGAGAAAGCCCAGGGAAGACCTCACTGTGGCCTTTCAATATATAAAAGGGACTTTTAAGAAAGACTGAGAGAGATTTTTTACCAGGGTATGGAGTGACAGGACAAGGGGCAGCAGTGTGAAAGACAGACGTGTTTACAGAAAGAGTGTAAATTTAGGTTGGACTTGAGGACAATTTTTTACTGTGAGAGCACTGAGGCACTGGAACAGAGGTTGCCCAGAGAAGCTACAGAAGCTCTGTCTCTGGAAGTATTCAAAGCCAGGTTGGATGGGGCTCTGGTCTAGTCAAAGATGTCCTTTCCCATGGCAGGCAGGTTAAAACTAGATGATTTTTAAGGTCCCTTCAAACCCAAACCATTCTACAACGTTAATCTGACCATCCAGATGCCGCTACATGATACCTGGTTTCATATTCTGCATTTTTACACAGAACAAAAGGGTGATGTAGTTATCCATTGATTAGTCACAAATAGCCACAAATTAATCACAAATAACCATTTTACCAAAAACATCTGGGGGAAAAAAAAGGCATGTCTTTATATTATACCTTTAGATCCAGGAAGACCTTGGTCACCTCGCTCACCCTTAAGGCCTGGGAAGCCAGGAGTTCCTTTTGGACCTGAAGTCAAAGGAAATATTTAATGAAAACTCAGTAATTTCTTGATTTGGAAGGATATGTGTAGAATAATCATGTATGACCCCATGATCCTGAAAACGACGTGACTTAATTTGCCCAAGTACTTTTTAACTGTTTGCAGGAACACGATACAAACAACAGCACTAAGTCACCAAAGATATGATGACTGAAAATAATTTTCTCTTATTTTTTCTCTTACTTCTCTTCAAAGTTCTCTTACTTTAATAGTGTCACTCTCTAGATTAAAAGTATTATGTTTTTTCTATTAATAACTGTATTTTTTATACACATGGTGTTTTCATGTACATGACAGTGACAGTAGCAGGAATATAATCAACAAGGGAGACACACAGAGCCCATTTCCTTACATATAGCTATAACATTTGCCTCTTCAATTCTCAAGAAAATCTTCAAGATTTTTGACTGGTAGTGTCTAACAATCAATTTTACATCCATCTTTTAAAGAAGTGCACATTTAATATTTGCAAAGCAAGAACAGGCAAAAGGCAAGAAACCTTGAGAAAAATCTCAATGCTCTTGTATGCTTTTTAATGCAGCTTTCAGTGTCCTGTTCAGTTATTTGTAACACGGAGTCAACATTCTTTGAGCATCTCTTTTGAGAGAGAAAGGACATGAAAGAGATATTTTTGCATACTTTTCAGGAGTATGGTAAGTTTCCTCCTCACCTGGAACACCTGGAATTCCTGGAGGTCCAAGATCACCCTTTGGACCAATATCTCCTGGCAAACCAGGACTACCCTGCATAAAAGAAAATGTGAAGTATAGTTATCCTACCATTACTATGATATGACTCTCAAATAGACTGTGTATTATTAGAAACCTATGAAAAAAAATATAATATGAGAAAGCCATTAAGTTTAAGAAATGGTCATTCTCTCCCTTGATTCGATGAGAAGCTTCTCCTACAGGAACAAGAGTGACACTTTGTTCTTTCTAAACTATTTTTGCCTCACAAAGATACCAGATCAAAATAAGGCCGTCCTAGCAGTGCAGCCAGTGAAAAGGTTTTCAACCATTGACCATATTATTATGAAAAACATCAGCAAGCACAAGTCTCAGCAAATACAAATTTCCGTGCAGTCCCAGCAGGAGGTAGCTAGTTAGATAATTCAGTGGGGTAATTCTAGACCACAGCAGACTTGAAAACTTCTAAAATCACACATGGGATGAAATTAAATATGCTCAACAATTTATAATCCTCTGAAGATTTTTACTTTTCAACAGGGCTAAAACACTCAAGGACTTAAAACACTTCAAACACAATGGGAACTCCTCCTTCTGCCTTTACCATTCTAAACTGTTCCCCTGAAACTATTGGTAACAAGTTCATGGTAGGTTTTTCAAGGAAAACCAAGCCCCTATTTCAAAAGACACTGTAAACAGTCATTCAAATGGCTGCCAATTTCCTTTTCTTCTTTTGTCCATTGCAGATCATCTGCAAAAAGCTTGTAAGTATAGTTTAGAGTTTCTCCCTGGTTGAATTGGTATGACAGTGATAGTTCACTGTGTAATAAAATGTGGAACACAGGTGGAAGAAAGAAATAAAATCCCTTTGCTAAGTAACCTACCAACCAGAGGCTGGAGATGTGAATGGAATACCCAGTGAAAAATAACACCAATAGGAGTCATCTTATCATATTTGCAGAGCAATAGAAAAAGCACACAAGGAGTGATTTTTCATTCAGTGCAAGTTAGATGTTTACATTAAGGTGGGAAGAACAGCTCACTACAAATGTCTAATTCTTTCCACTGATTTCAAAGGGAGAAGAGATGACTTGTTCAAGAATGGTTGTCCACAGTGAAATTTCCAAAGACTCCAAAGTTAAACAAAAGAAATGCTACTCTCAAGAGTGCTAAGGGAGGCATGAATGAAGTAAGATTCTCTGGTTTCCTTCAGTCACATAATCACAGTATGGAGGATTGTTTAAAGAAATGGCTGTCTCTTTGTATCATAATTTGTGAACTTCTGAAGCCCAAAACAGGAGGGCTAACTTTCATTCAGAAGGCAGTTATGAGTCAATGACATTCAAAGAGGGGGGTTTTAAATATATTTTTTTAGGTTATAATTATCAAATGGATTTAAAAGAGGAGTTTATTGGAAGTTTTTCATCAAAATACTTTTTCCACAGCAGTATGCATTCCTTAAACTTTTTCTTCTCATCAGATATAGCTTGGTAAACAACACCTTTTTTGGATCTGTTCCAAACAGGACAAAACTATTTCAGGAAAACATTTCTTCTCGCATTTCAACACTAAAATGAACAGGAAAAAACCCATGGGATTTGTATTTCGCAGTCTGGTCTCTGTATTCACTTATTTTTGGATACAATTTTTGGACAGCCTGTGTCACTCATGTAGCAACAAAATCTCCCTTCTGATATAGGTAACCGTGTACCTGGAGACCTGCATGAGCAATTGAGCCATAATAAGGGTAGAAGGAGCCTGCCACACTGGGGAGGATGAAGATATTAGAAACTCATCTTAGTATGTATCACCAGAAGAAGCTTAATATTTAATATCACTCTCACTGCAGCATTTCACACTGAGTTAACAACCTGCCACTATGAATTGTGGCTAAAGGATAGTGAAACATTTTTTCTGATTGAAGGCATGGAATCAAAATCCTTTGGCATTTCCCATTCTTTCTCAGCAAACACTGTCAGACTTGTATGTCAACCAGTGAAAAGCTTCACAATTTCCTGGAGCATAGAAATTTAGCTCTCTGCAGAAGTACTGCAAATTCTTAAACTAGGGAAAATATACTGGAGAGTTATGTTGGAATTCACTACCTTCAAAGCTGGTATGGTATGGTACAGTATGGTATCAAATACAAAAAGGTATGAACACAGAAGCAAATCTTTAATGCCCCTGTGAAGTGACTCCTGGATGCAGAAAAAGATGCACTAGATCTTTGCATTATCAAGAATAAAGTGGACCTTTAAAGCCCTGCATTTCATCTCAGGACCTTATTCCTGAGTCTTTCTTCCTTTTGTACACTAGGAATTATCCTTTTTTTCCATAAATATTATTTTTATCGTAATTATTGGTTGGTTTTTTTTAATAGAATCATTAAGATTGGGAAATACCTCTAAGATCATCAAGGCCAACCATTAACCCAGCACTGCCATGTTCACCACTAAACCAAACACCTCAAGTGTTATATCCACACATTTTTTGAACACTTCCAGGGATGGTGACTCTACCACTTCCCTGAGCAGCGTGTTCCAATGCCTGACCACCCTTTCAGTGAAGAAATTTTTCCTAATATCCGACCTAAGGCTCCCCTGACATAACCTGAGACCATTTCTTCTTGTACTGTCACTTGTTACTTGGGAGAAGAGACTGACACCCATCTGGCTACAACTTCCTTTCAGGGAGTTGTAGAGAGTGATAAGATCCCCTCTGAGCCTCCTCCTACTCTGGGCTAGACAACCTCCATTCCCAGTGTAGTAGGAAATAAGAAATGAAAAGTTAAAAAATAGAGCATATTTTTCAGTGTGGAAAAAGGCATCACACACTCTGAGAGAAAGAATATAGAAGACCAACTGTTGTGGGTGACTATCCTATTCTACTTAATTCTCGCTGGTATACCGAAAAAGGACTATTTTAGGCCAGGGAAAATGAATAATATATGACAAAAATGTATTAATAGTATGGCCTGTTTGTATTTCTAAATCAGCAGGTATATTTCATGACTGACAGTACTGAAACTGCACTTTATTTGAGAGCTTTCATAACAAAAGCAAACAATTCAGGTATTTTCAGAAGGCAATTTATCGTGAAGTATGCAACCTTTAAAATTAACTACTAATGCATTTGTGGGATTTATGGCTCTGCTTCAGCCATCCTGTACCATTAAAACACTGTAAATTATATTTTGGGTGTTGTATGTTACCACTCACAATCTATAAATTTCTAATAAGTTCATTAGCTCACTGGGGCAGCCATTCCAAGGAGAGCACTGAAATGCTTTCAAACTGACTTTACATCATCACCAGTGAGTCCAAATGCACTTTGAGCATAAAATATCATTATTTTGAACAAGAAACTCTATGATTAATATATCAATTAATTACAAGAACTAGCTTTCAGCAAATCTGGAGTGTACTGAAAGTAACTTACTGGAAGTCCTTGGAAACCCGGATCACCTTTCATTCCTGGACCCCCAGGAGACCCTGGCCAGCCACTGCTCCCTTGCTCTCCTTTGACCCCTTTCTGACCTGGAGGTCCTGGTGGCCCTGTTGGACCTGGTAAACCTAAAAACCAGAAGAAAAGAGTATTTAGTAGCAAAATTGGTTTACAGCAGTACCTGATGGAGGACAAGCAGGGTCTACACATAGACAGAACAAAAATAATTGTTGTAATATTTCAAGAAAATAAGTAGGAGAATCTGTCAAAGGGAGACTCTTCATCCAATCATCTCTCAGCCTGTGGCTGATTGAAAATAGAGGGAGTTTTCCACATGTGCAGAACAAGCAGATTGTGCATCCTCAGGCATAAACATGCTAAAGATATTTTGTAGTTCTGCTCCACTCTCCTCCTTAGCCTCTAGCACAAGGCCACTGCCATGGAAAGGGCATGCGGGGCCACTTTAAATACATTAACACTCCAGGACATAGGAACATACAGCCCCGGATGCCTCTAAACAGTAAATAAACTCCATAGGGAAACATGGAAATGGGAGGCAACCTTCTCAACATTAGAAAGATTTCTGGACAAAGCCAACTGCCTGAGGACATAAAATCAGCCTGTTCTAGAACATAATGGCAAAACTGCCCAGGAACAAGGCTTTTCTCTGACCTGTGAGAGGAGGATAAGCAATGCAATGTTGATTGCATTATTAATCCATCAGGTGGGCCTCGATGAACAGCAATACATTAACGCTAAAGACAAAGAATTACCTGGAAGACCAGGTTGGCCTTGCGGTCCTCTGTCTCCTTTAGGGCCTTCAATTGCACTTCCTGGTAGTCCAGGAAGACCTTGGTTCCCCTTAGGGCCTGGTGGACCTGCATATCCTGGTTCCCCTTTCAGGCCTGGGATCCCTGGACTTCCTGGGGATCCTGGAAAACCCACTTCGCCTTTTGCACCTAAGATTTGAAATGACCACAGAACATGATTGGAGAGAGGATCACAATCACTGAAACCTTCTGCCTTGTTATCCACTCATAGTAAGCTTTATTCTTTTTGAAAACACTGACCTTAACTTTATACATTTCTATAAAAATGCAAAACTTCAGGAAAACTGTATTATTCTTCACATGATGACATAAAGTATGAGGAAAGTAGTTTGACTGACATACCTTTTCTTATCTTATCACTGGGCTATTTTTAGTCGCTCTTAAAATAGATTAACATCCAGCATCCCTCTATCACCCCTTACACTAAGACTATAAAGCCCCCAAACCCTTACTCCACAGCCATTATTACTGTCATAGTCAAGTAATGGATGTTGTGCATGACTAAGCACAAAAGGACTTACTCCTGGAGAAAAACTGAATACTTTTTTACTAATATCTAGATTTAGACCCACTGTACTTACTTTCAGGCTTGTACAAATAGTTAACAATTGCAATTCAATCTAATTTTAGATTGAGCAAAAGAATACAGAGTAACTGGTACAAGTACAATACTAAGAGAAACATTTATAGAGAGCACTATCTCTGGCTGTCTGCCTGAGCAGAACAAGGTTTTTAAATCCTGGACTTGTTTCTTTGGAACTACGATACATTTAGAACAGAAATTATGTAAGTAGATTATAGATTTACTCTAAACCCAGGTATTTTTAAATGAGCTAGATGACAAAATGAGAGATGGGAAAAGTGAGAGAAGCGTTCTCATAATCTAGTACTCTACATGCCTACCGACCTATGATTAGAAAATTTGCTTAATTTGTTACGTTCTCTAATATTAGGGCTTTCACAGCAGTTAATGACTGTTAATTAGTCTAAGATGCTAAATAAAAGATGTTCTGAAATTCTGCTTTATCACTTCGGATTGTCCATTCAATTTCCTGTATTAATAGAACGAATGAGTGAGGTAGGGCATTGATATTTAAAGCTATGCAAGTTCTTCAAAATCTGCCATGTCACGTTAATTTCATGGATGGACTAGTTGAATTGTTTGTGTCTTCCAGATGGTTAAAACTGAAAATTCCTCAATTATACACAATTTCCTTTATCAACAGCAGTTGGTCATTTCTTCACTACTGTATCTACTGCAGCCTGGTGTGTAGGACATACTTATTTCATAATGTGGAGCATGGTGCATTACAGACACCTTGAACAAGCATTGACTCGAGCCAACCAAACCATTCTCACAGCGCAGTGTAGGGACACACTTTTCAAACAACATAAGGGGACTTGAATTGTCATAGTCATGTGGCTGTACCCAAGCTATTATTATTTATTACCTGAGCCCAGATAATAACAATTTTCAGTGAGATCTCATCAGGACTCTGCTATCTTTTGCATCTCTGCACCATGCTCCTGTGCATAGCTTAGACATGCTCTACTGAGCTATAGAAACTAACTGTTTTAGCAATTAATACATCTGGGCTGCAAAACAGATTCAGGCAAAAAAAATTACTGCAGTATCCTGGCCACAAAACTACTACCTACAGCTGTCTGGTGCACAGACCCTCACTAAATTTTGATTCCTGCAAAATTAGTAGGAAAACAGAAGTACTTGGAGTAAAAAGCACAGCACACAAATACAGGAGTTATTTATATTACCTCATCACAGCACAGCTTGCAGTAAGTAAATTCCACACTACGAATAATTACCTATTTTAGGGTATATCTAATTCCAAGATGTTGCCACTGTAACAGAAATTAGTATTTGAACCTCTCAGAGCTTCTGCCTGCTCTGAGAAGGCATAGGATGTAAAAGAATGAAGTAGAAATTATGTCTGCAGTACAGAATTACAGTTACAGTTTGTTGGGAAGGAGGTTTAAAATTGTTTAAGTAAGTGTTTTACCTTTATCTCCCTTTGCACCGGGAAATCCTGGAAGTCCTCTACCTGGAAGACCTGCAGTACAGAGACAGCAAAAAATTAGAAGTTGGGAAAGTACTTACATTTGACTTGTAATGAATGAAACTCTATTACACAAATACAAACTCAAAATAAATGGCTTATGCAAAAGTTCTTCAGGGCAGAGGCTGTTTTTGTTATGTGCTGGTATTGTATTTAGCACAATGGGTCCTGTATGACTGAAAACCCTACCCTAAGAGAAGGCAAGGCTGCTCCACTATTTCACAGCTAAGTTGCAGGCTGAAATTAATTCCAAAACACAATTCTTTAAAGTATTACCAGCTTTTGTGAAAGAAATTCTTTCAAGATTACATTGACTAAACACAGTTGCTCATCTAAATGATCAGCTTTACAATGCTGGATGATAGTAAGACACCAATACTGACATTATTTTCTAAGGTTTCATCCAGAGGACTCAAAGCCAGTACACACCTCTAGCAGCTACTCTTGTGCAGCCTGTGTCTGTGCATTTTCATACCACAGGAACTGAAGATGACAGTCACAGTACCTTGTTCACCCTTTGCACCAGCTGCACCTGGAATCCCATCGTAACCCGGTTCACCCTTCTGACCAATGGCACCAGCAGGACCCGGAAGACCAGGTTCACCTGAAAAATCATTGACATTTCCATTTTAACTATGACTTTTCTTTCTCTCAAGAAAAACTTTACTTTTTCTTTTACTCCCACAGAGACCAAGCAGATATTTCATGATGACTTCAGTGTGACTTTTCACTGAGCTTGCTTCTAAATTAAATCAGTCTGAGACGGGGCTCAAGTATTAAAGATTTTGACGCAGCTAATGATCATCAATCTCAGTGAGTTTAGAAAGCAGGAGCTCCAGTAAAGACTTGTGAACAGCACAGTCCCATTGACCTGTAAGATGATGTGTCCTGCAGCCCAAAAACTGAGAACAGAAGACTCCAAGATCAAAAATGTTGTTGTATTCATAACAGCAATGGACTTACTCTCCTCCATACTCTATTTCCTCTTTGACATCCGTGTAATGATGCTAATGTGGTGATTCAGGTTTGGGGATAAAGATCAGCTGAATTGTTTTTAAATTAACTCAGAAACAACAGAAGTAATGGCTGTAAAAACAACCAGTCTTGTGGAAAGTGGTGAAACCTATTCCTCAAACAGTACAAAAGAAGTATTAGCCCCCACTACACTGACTCAGATTTACCTGGGAAACAGCAATGTCTTCTTTCTTATGAAATGAACAAATGCACTGTGAAATATCTGAGCCAAAATTAATGTAGAATGCAACAGATTTTGTTTTAGCCACTGCCTGGAGATGAACAATATTTTAAGTGTCATTTGGTGTTTTTTATTTTTTTTACCTGGTTCTCCTTTTAAACCTGGAATCCCACTTAGGCCAGGAAGTCCTTTTTCACCCTTCTCTCCATGGCGGCCGGGGCTTCCTAAAGAACGGGAGAAGATATGTGTTTCCATGTGGGATATTTGATATAATTTTTACTTCAATTTTTCACTGCAGTTTCTGTTTTATAAAAGCATAAACACTTGCCTGGAAATCCTGCCATGCCAGGGGATCCTTTGGGACCTGGGGCACCCGGCATTCCAGGAATTCCTGCACTACCCTTTTCACCCTTATCTCCAGATAAACCTGGACTACCCGTTCTTCCTGGTTCTCCCTAGAAGAAGCAGCACACATAAAATCCATACATGAATTCAGAAACAGTTTTTTCTGTATGCAGTGGTATATCTCACCCCTCTTATCCATCTGACTTTTAAAGAATTCCATTGTTTTTCCACTCCTAAACAAAGTAATTTAGGATTAAATTTGGTGTTAAATTCCACTAGCAGAGTTTTTAATGAAGCTAGCAATTGCTTAATACCTACATATGAAAATGTGCAGTTTTCCATGCATTTTTGGATGGTTATACAAAGTCTTTTCAAAATTTGCCTCTTAACTTACTTATTACACTTCATTGCCTTAAAAATAGTCTTTTTTTGAGTCCTCAGTAAGTTTGCAACCAGATTAGCAAGTATTATTTTTACCATTTTTACTTATAAATTAATAACTGTCATTGTACAGCTAGGAAAAGGAATGTGAAACAAATGAGAATCCTGTTAGATACTATTAGAGATTAAATTAAACTTTACAGAGAGTATTAATACAGTTCACTTTTCAGTAGCATCTGAGCACTGTCTAGTATCTTCAAAAAAGTACAGTAACATTATTTCAGTGTGATTATTTGCTCTGTTTGTAAAATACCCTTTTCACATTATTCACTCAGTATTTTTAAAAGTTCTTCCCCTCCTCTACATTTCTAGCACTGTGAATTATTCTATTCTGAACAGATATAATAAGAACACTGGAGATACTGGTTCCATCAAACAGAATGCACCTAAACCTGTGCATATGCACACCTTTCAAGTTTCTCATAAGGCAGTTGAATTAGCATAATAGAAAATAAAACAGCTGAGAGGCCAACAGCATTTTTTCAAGTGTTTGGTAGAGATAACCAAATCCTTAGGGATATAAATACCTTCTCACCAGGAGCCCCTGGAAAGCCAATTCCAGGAAAACCTGGTGCTCCTTTGTCTCCTTTTTCACCTTTTTGCCCAGGGAACCCTGGTGTGCCTGGTGAACCTGGTACTCCAGGAAGACCCTTTTCTCCAGGTGTTCCTAGTAAGGGAAAGGGAAAAATGGGTGCATCAGAACCAGTGGCACCCCAGCAGAGTTGACAATGATTTTTCAGCATTGCCTTAGCTATTTAGAGCTATAAAAGTAAGTAAACTATCTTCTGAGATTCACTCTCTAAATGGGACTTTTCGTGGCATCATAAACTCTACTCATAAGAAATGGTCATAATCTTGGATTCAGAGTAAACAGAGATCTTGCTAAAAATATAAACTGATTAAAATTTTATTTTTATTTTAATAATTTCTAGTAGTACTACAGTGACAAAGTGACTCTTCTGCAGCGTATTTTTTCTGTCCTCATTTACCATTTCAGACTTTCATGTTTGATTTCCTAAATATGCTAGACACAAAGCCATCCCAGTGGAGGCGGTTTCCATGTTGAGTTACAGGTTCTTCTCCTTTTTATTCTTCATCAGTCCTTTCCACAACACTACTATTCCCAGACCCCTACAGTTCATAATTGACACTCAGTACACAGCAACTCACCAAACCTTTTAAAAGGGGGAAAATACACAAGAAGCTTAATGCAGTTCACAGACTATCAGAGACAGACAAACAGGTGCCACTCAAAAAACTGCCTGCCTGAAACAAATACAGAAAACCTAAACATCCAGCTAAAGGATTTGCACTTTAAATGTATAAACTTAAGAGACCATCCTATTATTTTTATATCACAACAGGACTGAAAAGCAATGTCCCAGAAGCCTTACAGTCAGTCACTGCAAATAGTGCAATTGTTTAGCAGATCTACACAAACAAATAATCCATACAGGTCCTTCACAATGTTCTATATTAACTTGAGGAAAAAAATAAGAAGAAATTCCTAGCAATCAGTACCTGGCAAACCCATTTCACCAACAGATCCTTTTTGTCCTGGAACTCCCGGATCCCCTGGGTATCCTGGGGGGCCCTGATCACCTTTTGGTCCTATGGACAACAGAGAAATTAAAGAGTCCCATTCGTTAATAAAGTTTAAAATACCTGACAAACAATCTGTCTGCTGTTAGCTTCAGACATACCTGGTTGTCCTGGAGTACCAGGTTCACCATCCCTCCCTGGAATTCCTGGTTCTCCATAATCCCCACGTAGCCCTTTTTCTCCCGTTGCTCCATGGTCCCCTGGACACCAAAAAGACAAATGCAGTGAGATCAGTTTTATCACAGTTTACTGTAATTACATATAATAATCCTTCTAGTTAATTTTTGATCACTGCTGCTTCTGTCTGCTGAACAAGGAAATGGATGAGTAAAACACAACTCTCCAATCATTAACCCAAGGAAAAGCTAAAAACTGTCACAATTTTATGGGTGTCGGTGCAAATTACAAAGCAATTATAAATTATATCTGTAATTTATATCTATAAAAGAAATTGAAATTAATGTGTGTTTTATTAGATTAATCAGTTATTTGTGAAATGGCAGACAAAATCAGGTGTTAACAGAAATTATTGATTTGACTGTTCAGCTGTCTAAAAAGGCACATGTGGGCAACTAGTAAGCAGCCAGAAATTTGCTGCTTTCCCTGTTCCATTTAACCTTCCAGCACCTTCACAAGGCTTGATCTCTTACACTGTAGTGTGCCTCTTCTCCAACTTTATGTCCATGTATTTTGGTCATAAATAATTCTGTTAGTGCTGCACAGAGCTGCAGGACAACAGGTTACTGAAGATAACTCATGGAAGGTTTTTAAGTAAGCGGCTTTTATTAAAAATATTTCAAGATGTCCAAACCCAAACTTTTTCATTAGGCATCACTGATAATATGACAAAAATTCTGTGTCTTCTCTGCACAGTTTGTATTTCAGAAGCTTTTATTACTGTGATATTCATGTCTAGAGGAATGAAAGCAGCCAAAAGATCAGCAAAGTTATGGAGTATAACTAACTAAGTTATTTTTCTCTGCTGGTACAAAGGCTGAAGAGGATGAGATAAGAGCAGAAATTTGCAGGCTGGAATCTGTTTGGAACCTACTCTTCCAGGCTGTGTGAGCCAGGCCAATCTTTAGACTGTATGTGGTCAGGAAAAGGTAGAGCATAGAAGTTTGCAAGCATGCATTATTAGTGCTGGAGAGATTAGTAAATTAGAAACCAAAGAAATTAACCATTTGAATTTCTCAACAAAGGTTTCTTTATTTGCGTGTAACCAGTGTGCCTAATTTAGATTTCTAGAAATAAAATAAAATTAATCATCCTACATGCCAGTAGTAGATAAGGAAATAGTGAAAACAACCACAACCTATGTGGTTTTAAGAATTTACATACCACTGTATATATCAAGATCAGAAACGGAGAAAAAATAATCTAGATGAAATCTTTATAGGCTGGGAACTTCATTAAAAGTACTCTCAGAAGCTGCATCTCAGCTGAAGGGCAGATGTACTCCACACTTGCTCACACCCTCCCCTGCAGTCCCTGGCTGCCCAAGCTGCAAAGCACTACTTACCCACATGCCCAGGTTTCTCTGAGACCCAACCAGAACACGTGAGCCCAGATCTCCTTCTAACAATTAGCCAGGACATGGAGAAAAGAGGTAGCTAAGACTGGGATACTCTCCTGTTTCCACAGTTCAAATACAACATATTACAGTTATTAGTGATTCACTGTCAAACTGGAAAGGAGTCTGCCCTGGAATACACTGATGAAAGGTACAGATGTCACCCAAAAGGAAAAGCTCAGAAAGAGGACAGGATTAGACTACAGAAGGATTTTGAAGAGTTGGAGTAAAGCTTGAAAATCATCACAGTGAAAATCAAAAGTGTGGTACACCATATGTGTGATAAGGAGAAGTCAAAAAGATGCATACAAAATGAAAAATTATTACACAAGCAGTAGTCCAGAACTAAGGGACTAAGAATTATAGCTAATCACAAACTCAGTCAGCTATTGTTTCAAGAAAGGGAAATTTCATTCTAGCCTGACCTGAGTTGAAGTACTTTGCTTGCTTCAGCAATGTGCACTCTAACAAGGATAGGCCAAATTGGGAAGAAATCAGAAAGTGTAAAAAGAACTATAATTGTTTCAGAAAACATGATATACTATTAAAGCCTGATGGATTTGGTTGAGAAAAAATGAAAGACTACATGATCTCAGTAGCTCCCTTCTATGCTCCACACTTCTACACTTCTATCTTAACTAAAAAAGGTTACCATTTATTAAAAACGCTTAGGGTTTTTTTTAATAAAAAGTAAATTATAATAAGAAAAAACTATTAAAAATATGCAAAATATACACAATTTTTTCTTCGAAAAGAAATGAAGGAAAGAAAATTATTTCTAACAACTAATTTATCAACTAGCAGTAAGAATAAAAATCCAAGAAGAATGCATTATCTAAAAAAGCTGACAAATCTACAACCATGAAGTTTCTAAACAGAAAACTGATTGCCTGTCTCCTGCATACTACCAGATGTTTCTAAATTGATATAAGATGATCTGCTGTTATCAGTGGCATAAACGCATTTCTTTTCTGAATTTTCTTCAGGTCACAAAGAAACACGTGTCAAAAAAGGCTGCTCACTTCTTTTCTTACACTGTCAGTTGATCTTCATGGCCACAACTACATGTTTTACATGAAGGACAGCTTTTCCCTTCTGGAAAGCTCTGTTCTTACTTCTAATATTTCTTTTCAGAGAGTCTTCTGATTAAAGAGGTAAAATCAATTATAAAAGGACAAATTGAACCTCTTCTATTCAATCAAAACCCTATTGCTCTGTGATTAATCTTTGTTTCTATAGAGTTGAAAAACACTAGAAAAATATCTACATTTGCTGTGTGAAATTCTTTAATCTTATTTTAAAACCTGTTGCCTAAAACTAACACAAAACTGAATTCAAAGTACTGCTACTTGGTAGTATATGAGTGTTAATTACACTTACTCACAGTTAGAAACTAAAGTTACCTTTTTCTCCTTGATCTCCCTTCTGGCCTTTGAGGCTAACCATGTCCATGTTGTCTATTGTTCCAGGTTTTCCTGGGAGACCAGCTTCACCTTTATCTCCCTTAACACCAGGATCACCCTGTGGTCCAATTACACCTTTGAAACCTTGGCTGCCTACAAAGAGACAGCAATGAATGTTATAGGGGCATATAAAACTTTGCAAAAATATTTAATAGACAGCAACAAATTAAATAGGCTATTTATTCAGATTTTTAGTACCAAATAGCATGTTCTGGAACAGCTCCTATGAAGTGGTTTTTTTATACTTCACAATAGCTCTGTCAAAAAGTTGAGATATTTTTCCCACTTCACAGCCATTAATTTTAGACTCTTGAAACAATAAGGACAGGAGTTTGGCAGTAATACAGAGCATTATCTGAGGCTCCTAATTAAGACCTTCCTGGTGGCTTTTAATAATTTCAAATATTGTATTTTTCTTGGAGTAATACCTATAGCAGCCCCACACCTAGCAAACCTTTACGTTGTTGAAGAATGGATCAAAAATCATGTCTTGGTGCCCAAACACAACTGCTCCTAGGATATGGCCTTGTATACTGTTTCTAACTTAGAGAGAAGTTACTTGACATAAACTATTCCTTAGGTCAAGTATAATCCTTATAATTGGTTATTTCCCGACTTCTGTTGGGAGAAAGGTGGGATTTACAATTTTTATTTTGAGAAAATCTCTCTCTTACCTTTTTCACCAGGTAACCCTCGATCTCCAACTGGTCCAGGAATTCCTGGCAATCCAGGAGTTCCCATAACTCCCATTTCTCCTTTGGGTCCTGAAGCCAAAGGAGAAGAGTGAATAAAAGAAATAAAGCAACAAGTGTAAAGAAGTACAAGAAACAGAATTATTTACTGCCTATCATATTAGGAACTGCTTTACTTAAGGAAAAATGGGACCAAGAAGATGATTAAACAAAAACAGCCCAATAGAGAAAACAACAGTAAAAACAGTATTATGAAAACCAGAGAAAAACAGTTTGTAACGGGTTTTTGACAAATTCTTAAAACTTCCTATTACAGCAAACAATGCTGTCATTAACAAAGGCATTATTAAAACCATACTCTGTAACTAAAACTGAGCAGAACAATCTCCTTCCATTATTACAGGAGAAAGGCAGTTCCTTCGAACTGCTGGATTTTATCCATGAAAGGACTTCAGTAGCAGTTCAGGTACATGTGCACAGAGCTGCTTTACTGATGTCAGTCCAGGTGTTTTCCCAAGCTGGGGCTCTTTGATGGATCAATTCCTAAATGAGTGAAAGAGTCTGCTACCACAACTTAATAAAACAGTTGTCAAAGATGCTGGTTTCTGAGGGACAGGCTGCTTACCTGCTGATCCTTTCAGTCCAACAGCCCCCTGTGGACCTGGTGGGCCAGGTAACCCCACAGAGCCTGGGACTCCTGGCTGGCCCGGGCTACCTTTATCCCCTTTCGGACCTGGCATATCTAGACCTGGGACACCAGGGAAGCCCCTTTCTCCTTTTACTCCAGGAAACCCTACGAAAAACCGAAGATACACGATTAGTCCTTAACAAAGAACAAGGAACATCATTAATAGGCGTATCTGATCATGTCCATCTGTGATTCACAAATTACATGGCATGGAGGATGAAGACTCAAAGGCAGACAGCAGAACCAGTCGTTATTGCCTAAGAGAGGCTTTGAACCTGTATCTATTACCCCCCAATGACCCAAGGAGACCAATCCAAACACCAGCATCCTCTTAGGAGGCCCACCCTGCATTCTGGACCAGATGGAGGAGGCCCACTGGCATGTCCCCCCATCCGCCCCCACCAACCTCATAATGCAGAAAGTTCTCAAGCAGCACTTTGACCAGTGTTACCCACTTGCGTCAAAATTCTGCTCCTAAGCACCATCATGGGAGTATTCTCCTCTCACCTGGTGGCCCCTGGGGTCCTGGCTGCCCGGCGGGTCCTGGCAATCCTGGAGGGCCCAGCCCCGGTGCGCCTGGAGGGCCCTGCAAGCCTTGGAGACCTGGGAGACCGGGGTCACCTGCAGGGAGACAAGAGAAATATAGACCAAGCATTCTCTGATGCTGTTTGACATCTTGCTGGCTGAAGATGCCAGACAAGGTGCTCTGGAAGCACATGGCCAACAAGACCTCATTCAGCCTCCAACACCTCTAGGCCTGGGCTTTGGAGGAAGGGCTGCTCTTTGCTGCTAACATTTGCTACTGGTGGGTGGTAGGAAAAATGAGAAGGAAAAGGGGCAATTCCCTATATCAGTAGGATATTTCAGTGATGAATAGACTTTTTGCTGCATCTACTGGACAGTGACTTTAAAAAGAAATACAAATACAGAAGTGTATTTTTCCAGTGATGTTACCTCTGAATCCTTGCTGTCCAGGTATGCCTGGAAAGCCTTGCTCACCACGTAAGCCAGGCAGTCCTGGATTTCCCTTTTCTCCAGGGATGCCAGCTGGGCCAGGGGGTCCTGGCAAGCCCTTAGGGCCAGGGAGACCTACACCAGGTTCACCCTAGCCAAAGAAACACAATAGATTAGGAATCAACACATCAAAACCAGTATATCATTTACTAAATTTATTTAAATCATGCACTATAGGGCTAATGTATACATGACTTCAGGAGAGACCTGTAAGCCCTTTAGTGTTAATGTCAAGTATTTATCTATCTACTCTGTCCCCTTGTGTGCACAGTGGGAAACATAAAATGAAAGACAGTTTGGCCAACTTTTCAAGAGTTTTTGTTTGCACACGTTCCTGTTAACATGGGGAGTCACAAGATAACACTATCAGCAGCTGACATCTACCTTTTGGCCTTGTAAACCTGGAACTCCTGGCAAACCATCCAGACCAGGGGTTCCTGGAGTTCCTGGCAAACCAGGTGAGCCAGGCTGACCTTGGAAACCTATAAAACAAAACAAAACAAAACATTTCTCACATCATTGCTGTCTCTCTCTGTAAGCAACCTCTGCTGTTTCTTCAACCCTCTAACTGAACTATTCACAGGGATGTGTTAAAAAAGATCTGTGTAGTCAAGCTGAGGGATGCCAGTACGCAAATATCCCAACAAAGATTCAAACGCTGACGTTTGTGCGGCAGTTGGCTTCTGATGAGAAACAACCACCCAGGAGAAATACATGCTGAGTGTCTCCTCTTAAATAAATAGCTTTTTCTGGGTTCATCTCCCTTGTGAGAAATAGCCTGCAAAACTGGATTCCCAAAGTCTTCTTCAGAAAAATGCAACTTAATGTGTGGGACATCAGGCTGGGGGATGCACAATCTGTGAATCAACACCTTTTGTGGAATATAGATCTTGTGACACGTTCTACATGTCCCACTGTGGGTTGCATACAGAAGGTTTCTATGCCACAGCTAGCCCAGGAACTGCACCTTGGGAATGCAAGAAGGAATATCTACAACATTCCACAAACCCAGAACAACTTCAACAAAGATAGCACTCATTCAACACCAGCACACGCACAACAAATTCAGACGAAGCAGGCAGAAATCCAGCTTTTAGGCTAAGACCTCAGGATGTCATTGGGCAGAGCTGAGTTCATGGAAGGGTCCTTTAAAGAAATATATTTAATGTGTCATTGCTTTCTTCTGGCATCGAGGTGCAAACAGCAATTCTTTTCCAGATACAATGGGCCTTTTCTGTTCAAGTCCCAATGCAGTCTCAGAGAAACCAGACACGGTTACAGAGAAAATATGCCCTTTCTCCTTATTAAATTTCTGACCCTCCCAGTTCATTGGTGTGTGGAATCATAAGAAATAATAATGAAGACACACAAGAATTTTGGTGATGGAGGTGGCTGCTGAAAGTTCAGTCATCCAGTTCTAAATGAGCAGCAGCACATCTTCAAAAAATCTAAAACTATAATATGAACATTTAGACTCCCTCTAAGCTACTTGCGTACCCTGACAGTGGTCATGGAGGCAAGACTATACTTATGTTGAGTAAGCTGGAGTTCTAACCAAACCACTCTCTGCTGTCTGGGACCCAGTAGAGATGTAAGCTCTGGCCCAAAACAGTTGTAGTTACATCAGCATATTATTTTGACCAATTACACACAGTGTTTTTCATCTCCACAGTCCAGTTACACCAGCTTTGTTAGATGGATAGCTTTATCTTACCTTTGGGTCCTGGAGGTCCAGGGAACCCTATACCTGGCTGCCCAACAGCACCTTTTTCTCCTGGTAGGCCAGGCCTACCTGGAAGCCCAGGATTCCCTTTGTCACCTTTGCAAATGAAAACAAGACAAATGTTAACACAAAGGCTAACTGCTGGGGAACAGAACCATTTTAATAATCAGCCAAAGATTAACAGACTGCTGTACCTTGGGGTCCAGGGAAGCCAGGTGGCCCAGGAAGGCCATCTGCCCCGGGAGGTCCAGGGAGAGATATAGTTCGTCCTGCTTCACCCTTTGCTCCTGTAAATGTAAAGTTATATTAGAGTACAGGAACTGATGAAATAAAACAAGGGAGTTCTACCTTGACAGCATTACTAGTTCATCCATACCATTACAAGAGACTCGTTATGAAGTTTTTTCGGTAGAAGATTCACAGAAAACTAGGATGACCCTAAATATCCCATTTTGCCTAGCAAATTCTTCAAGAGAACTGCCCTCAAAAATTTGCAATTATACTGCTGAAAGCAAACACTGATTTAAATTAGAAAGTCTTTTTATTTCAGGCTTAAATTCTGATGATCTTCTAGGCTGTACCACTTAAAGGGCACAAATTTTAAAATCTTTTTTTATACATTTTTTAAGCACATTATAGCATTACCTGGAAGTCCTGGTAAGCCTGGGGTTCCAGCAAAGCCTCTGTCTCCTTTTTCACCAGGTAATCCTGCAGCACCTATCCCAGGAGGGCCAGGAAAACCTCTTTCACCACGCACTCCAGGGAATCCAGGCTGGCCAGGGGGACCACGTTCTCCTTTCAAGCCAGCTGTACCCTAATTTTTGGAAAGTATAAGTATACTTCTTGCCTGGCTGGCAAGACAGAACACATCATCCTCTGAACACTTTGTAACTGGGATTTAGCACTGGTATCTGTAATGTTGAAGAAAGTGGATTTTTTTCTACTGAGCTCAATGGAAACAGAACTAGGCTCCATGTGAAATAGCACATGGAAATCACATCTAGCAATGCAGCTAACTGGAACGTGTAGGCCATGTTTCCAGTAGTGGATCTGGGAGCAGATGTGAGCTCCACTTCCAGCTCCATATCCACATCAGCTGAATTCTATCAGTGCAAGATTTTGAAGCATTCGTTTCTACAAGAGAAATATGCTACAACAGACTTGAATCTTGTCCTAACAATTTCTACTTGGATAACTGAATTCGCTCAATCATCTCCAAATATCAGCTAAATCACTCACACCAGTTCTCACTATCAAGCTGTGAGAAAGGCAGACAGGAATAAAACTACTGTCCATGTCCAAACCCTTTCTCTATGGTCCTGAAAGTAACAAGTCATGCTGAATGCACTTCAGTCAGATCACTTATTTGCATGACATGCAAAAAGAAATGGTCAAAATCTAGCTCTGAAATAGTCTGTTGTTGAAGAACTGTCTTCCTCATTATTTCCAGTGGAAATGGAGTCTCCTTCTGAGGAAGAATGTACTGCTCAAGGTAAGTAATAGATGAGGAAAAATGAATGAGGCAAATAAACATAAAGCATATATAGGGCACAAAAGCATGTGAATTCTGATCTGAAAGAATGTATAGAACAGCAAGTAAACATAAATAAACACACAATAGGACAATATGTAAACATAAAGAAACAAACATACCGCTACTCCTTTTGGACCCTGGGGACCTGGAAATCCATCTTTTCCTGGTCTTCCTTCTCTTCCAGGAATACCTGGTTGTCCTGGGAAACCAGGCTCTCCCTTTTCACCTTTCAGGATAGAATCGTAAGTAAAATCTCCAGGTTCTCCTTTTGCCCCAGGGCTGCCCATAAGTCCTGGAGCACCGGGGGGACCCTGAAATTTTATAAATTCAGATGTCATCAGTTGCCCTACAAACCCTTCACCTGATGCAAAAGAAAATAAACCCCTCAACCGATACGAAAGAAAATAAACCTCCAGAAACTGAAGTGTAGACCCAAATCAAAGGAACCACCAAGTTTTTGACTGAGGAGGTCAAATGAGAATATTTTCCAAGACACAGCAGTCTTGGAAGCAGAAAGCTTCTCCCTGGGTAGTTTATTCATGACATTCAGCGGATTTGAATACGTGTTCCTTCATTATTAATATTTATTGATTTTGAACAGCTGACACAGTCAGTTGGTAATATCAGAACACTATGCCCATGCTCAGAAAATAGTTTTGTAACCTCTTCTGGAAAGAAATTATCTACCTAATGGTATACCTACAGGATTTTCAGAATTTCAGTTTTTCCCTACATATTTTCTAGGACTTGAATGAACTTTTCTTATGGGAACAGTCTCTATAATTTCTAGTGAATCAGAGCTGCTCGCTAGGGTAGTGAAACACAAACTTCATGGGCAATGTCCACTACGTACAGCTCATGTGTACCCTCCACTTCAGCCTGAACCAGAACATGGTCACTGATAATCTTTTCATTAGCATTGGAGTGTTCTGAATCAGACTCTGATGTTCTGGCATGGCTGTAAACAATGTCAGCTTGCAAGGCTGACCCCTATGTAGTTTTTCCAAGTTAAATTATATGCTGGATCACCACCTGGCTGAACTTTGTGGAGCAAAACAAGCTTAAAAGCATTCAGAACAGCAGTTAGTCCTTGTCTGATTAAAGACATGAACAGAACTTACGAGGCAATTAAAGTGAAATATGAAGATGTGGCAAAACATGTGCCAAGAACAAATGCCAGACAACAAAAATCCTTAAATACATTAGAATGCCTGTCTTTATTTTTCACTGTTTATTTCATGGATCCCATTGATATTACAGTACATTCAGTCACTAGGTAATGCAATTTATTGTGGTGGCAATAGATAAAGTACTCATCTTAGTGAACTTTTATTGGCTGAATTCAGGCATCAAGGCTTTAGTTATACTTCAGGGAGAGAAACAGATTTCTTGAGTAATGAATTCATACAAGTGGAGTTTTTTTACTTCTGAAGGTACCTCTCTCTCACCACTGGTGACAGAGGGAGCTCGCATAACTCCAGTGTGTGATAAAGCCCGTGCACATGAATGTCACTGAGAAGCTATGTTGCCAAAAAGGATCAGCTGTAAGGAAACAGCTTTGGGAAGAAGAGGTCTGGGAAGACTCAGTCTACTCACACTAGGAATGGTGTTAAAACCCACATTATGCTACAGGAACAGGTATGCTGAGGTAGGTTTTCATAGCAAACCTCAGTGTCAATAGGGGCACTTAAGTGGACTCTGACAAGATCAAACGTAGCTGTGGCAGTACACTGCTCATCTAGGAGTCATTTGTGTCACATTTTAGACAAGTGTTACACTTACAGCTGTTCTGCTTCTGGCATTACTGAGAGACATGCTGTTCTGCCTCAATGTAATTTACAAGTAATCTTATTAGGATGCTACCTACTTTCACAGCTTTCTTTTCTTTGTTCAAAAGTATTTAACTTTCCTTCTTACTAACTGTGTTTTACAGAACATGCTGCGGACACTCCCCAAAATCTTCATTAACAACCTGGAGGCAGGACTTGAAGGAATACTAAGTTTGCCAATGACAATAAATTGGGAGGAGCTGTCAGCTTCCTCGAGGGCAGAAAGGTCCTGCAGAGAGACCTCAACAAATCAGAGAGATGGGCAATCACCAGCACAAGAGCAAGTGCCAGATGCTGCACCTCGGATGGGGCAATCCTGAACATGTGGATAGACCAGGGAATGAGAGGCTGGAGAGCAGTGCCACAGAAAGGGACCTGGGGGTCCTGGTAGATGACAAGCTGAACATGAGCCAGCAGAGCCCTGGCAGCCAGGAGGGCCAACCCTGTCCTGGGGGCATCAGGCACAGCATCGGCAGCCGGGCAAGGGAGGGGATTGTCCCGCTCTGCTCTGCACCGGGACGGCCTCACCTTGAATACTGTTTTGTGTGCCACAATATAAAAAAGACATTAAACTATTGGAGAGCATCCAGAGGAGGGCCACGAGGATGATGGTGAAGGGTCCGCAGGGGAAGCCTAATGAGGAGTGGCTGATGTCACTTGATTTGTTCAGCTTGGAGAAGGGGAAACTGAGGGGATACCTCATCACAGTCTACAACCTCCTCATGAGGGGACAAGGAGGGGTAGACACTGATCTCTTCACGCTTGTGACCAATGACAGGACTTGAAACAGCATGAATCTGAGTCAGTGGAGGTTTAGGCTGGATATCAGGAAAAGGTTTTACATCCAGAGGGTGGTTAAGCACTGGAAGAGGTTCCCCAGGGATGTGCTCACAACAGCAGCCTGACAGAGTTCAAGAAGCATTTGGACAACTCTCTCAGGCACATGGTGTGATGTTTGGGATGTCCTTCCCAGGACCAGGAGTTGGACCTGATGTTCCTGACGAGCCCCTTCCAACTCAGCATATTCTATTATCCTTTGATTCAAAATTCAGGAAAACTGCCACAGTATGCTGCATGCTAACATTATACTCCTTACATTACACCAGATGGCACTGTCTCTCTCTCAATATATTTGTACTCAACAGCAAAAAGTTATTGGAACAATTCACAAAAAGGTCAGGGAAGACCTGCATCTGTTTCCTGCAAAATCCTACTCTTTACCCAGCTCCACTGCTTAGCTTGCTCAGACAGAAAGTCACACATCCTGCTGAGTTCTTATGATGGATAAACTCAGAAGTATAACCAATACCTCACAGTTCTTTTTTAGGTCTTACAGTTCAAACCCACTTCTTCCTACTTTATTTTATTAGGCATAGTTAACCTTAATTTTATCATATCAGTGCACTGTTTTTTGGGGTTTTTTTTGTTTTTAAACAGAACTGTTACACACCCACACTGATACACCAATCATCACATGGTTTTTGATCACATGCCTAGTAGGACATGTAGTATTTGGCAAGGCATTACTTACAGGTACCCCTGGAAGGCCATCAAGTCCAGGTAAGCCTCTGTCACCCTTGAAACCTGCTTGTCCTGGGAAACCTTTTCAGAGAGGCAAAAATATAGTTTAATTTATTATATGCTTTTACAAATAGCTCATTGTATGTGAATTCCTTGTGATCCCTTTTAAAGTGTCTCATTCCATCCCCAGTTAGATCAGCATAATGCTGCTGAAGCCAGTGAAGCTGTCTTGGTTCATGCACTCGTGTGTTACATGTCTGCATTAATAAGCTTGGAAGCTGATGATTCATTTGACTTAGGAATGACTTCACCAATTCATGTAACCAATGCAGAATTGAAACTACCTAAACCACATTCATTTTTCTGAACAGCCACTGGAACAAACATTAGGTATAATATAATTTTTGGCATGTGGCACCTCTCTCATATGGTAGCAAAAAAATAATTTTTTTTTGGGCCACAGAATTTAGTGCTGCAATTGGAAACAAATGTATGGGTCACTGTCAAGCCTGGGCACATAGGCAAATGGTTCCCACATTATTTCTCACTGTGAAAATATTTGGGCCACAATTTGCAAAGACCCTTCATTGTGGACAGAGTCTCCTTCCCTGGTTATTCTGGTTGATTGTATTGGAAATCTGGAATCAGGCCAAAAATAGGAATATCCCACCCTCCTTTCATTAGCCCTTTCATTAATTTCACAAACAATTTGATTAGTGGGACAAAAATTAATTAATTTTATTATGTATGCTGCATTTTTTAGAATTCAGGCTACATAGCTCATTCTTGGTTAATTAAGGAGTTTTTACCTGCTGGACCTGGTGGCCCTTGTGGTCCTGGAAGACCAGGAGGTCCTACTTGATCACACAAGGCACAGGCTTCACCTTTGTCACCTGAAAAAAGAAAACAGCAAAGCCCATGAATAACAACAAAAAGATTCACAACAACTGCAAGCAGGTGGATTCAGGACAAACGTCAATTTAATATTTAAATAAATTGTTACTTCTAATTCCATGCTTCAAGAAGAAAATATCAGCAAGTTGATGTTCAACATTCTTTAAAATTTTTAAAGGAATGGTGTGAAAATCAATTTAAGTCTTATGCTAAGGTTGATATTGAAGAGAATGGTTAAAGGGGACCAGGTTAAAGAGGATCAAAAAGAAGAAGAGAACTATTCACTGGGTAGAGAGAAAATAAAATTATTAAAGCAGAAAAAGGAAAACTTCTATGGTCACTGTAATTTTGCAGGAAAACAGTGAACAGAATGAGATAAGGAAGGACCAATCATTGCGTAAATGGGGGCAGCTCATTTTTTTAAATATCCATTTAGTCAATACTGCTAAAACATGCAGTTGACAGTCCTGTTTACAGAATCACAAATTTAGGCTGGAAAAGACCTTTGAGATCATCAAGTCCAACCTATGACCAAACACCACCATGTCAATAGACCACAGCAATCAGTGCCACATCTAGTCTTTCCTTAAACACCTCCAGGGATGGTGACCCCATCACGTCCCTGGGCAGACCATTCCAATGCCTAGTCACCCTTTCTGTGAAGCATGGCTTCCTAATGCCCAGCCTAAGGTTGTTTATAGGTGTTAAAATTTTATCTTCAATGATACTCATGGCAATGATTCATAAACCATTTTCATTCTCAACTCATCTGGTCCTCTCTAAATCTTCATCTCAGAATTCACATCCTAAATTGCCATGAACAGCTCACTTTCCACTGCATGGGGCTATACTCAACCCTTTCTTTGTTCCCAGCTCCTCCTGCAGCCCTGGACCATCCTTTATCACTTCCTAGCAATGAGCAGGCCAAGTGAAATATAAGAGAAATTCGTATCACACAATTCAATACACAATATCCTTTACCCACCAGAGAGTCAAGAAACATCTTCCATGTCCACTAAGTATTTAACTAGCTTTAAGTATACTTTCTCTGGATCCAGCCTAATTTGCTCAGCCTCTTTACATACCCAACCTCCAGGCTACTGAGCATTAGAATACAATCACTTTAAACTATTATTACCTTTCTCTCCCATCTCTCCTGGAAATCCATCTCTTCCTGGAAGTCCAGGACTACCTGGTGCACCAGGTTCTCCCTGCTGGCACTGATCAATTCCATCTGAAATGAAAATGCAATAAAGAATATTGTTTTGACAAGTGCAAGTTTCCATTATAGGGTTGCATTTATGTCATACCTAAAATATTACCTATGAAAAGTGGTAAGTCAGGATAGCGTTTTACTCCTTTATTGGATTTACTTGGAAAAATTTCACTGGGATTCTGTATTCTTATTCCATACACACTTCTTAAGAAACCATGAGAATTACAGAGAAAAGACAGGCTCTGCCATAATAAGTTTACAAACAACTTCAACATTAAATCTATTTTCATTTTAAGTTTTGGCTTAGAAAAGTACTGTGGGTGAAAAACTGATGTTTGACCCTGAATACAATGGAAAGTACTGATGTTCTGAAGAAATTCATTAAGAAAGTGTTTTTGTACCCTGACTTCTGTTTTCAACATTTTAGGAAACTTTCTAGATAAGAGCAGCTTTTCACCATCTATTTAACTTCTATTTAACTTTTTCACACCGATGAAGCTTCCTGAAGACAACAAACCTTGTATGTTAGGATCTGAAATAGGTAACCAATGAGAATATTTAGCAGGCTTGATATAAGAATATAAATAGTGCTTGTTCTGTTTGATGATATGATGCAGGATCTGACCCAATATAATATGACATCATTTTGGCCAAAGCCAGTGGTTAAAATGTTAATGTGAAGTTTGGAAAACAAGTTAAATGAAAAAAAAATGCCTCCCATTATGTACTGGGAGAAAGATAAAGAAGTATCTGGGGAAGCAGCAGAATTAAGCAATGACAGTAACTTGTGTGAAAAACAGGAATTGCTCTTATTTTTAGGAAAATGTAATATTTAGCTATTTAATTCCATATTCTACATGCTGCATTGTACCACTTCACTGGCAAACACAGCAACAACTAGGCATCTTCACCTGTTTTTGAACAAAGTATCTTTGGTTTAGGAATTCCATAGAGAATAATGTTTCTTTCAATAGCTTTAAAGTACCTAAGCTATTGTAATAGGGATATCATTCTTGATGTTGAAATGATAATTTAACTCCCAGTATCAGTATCACCTACAGCAAAGGTTTTCTGTCAAAGAGTTAAAACATCAGTTGTAAGGAGCTATTCAGCGTGGACCCCTTCCACAGGTACTTGGTTATTGCTTCATTGCAGAACAAAACTATTTTTCTCCTTAAAATTGCTTTATCACAATCTAATAAAATGTGTGTAATGTTGTTATCATTACTAGCAATATTATTATATAGTTTCACATCATTACTGGCTTTTCATTTACTCTGTAAAGCAGGTGTTTACCCTGATCTAGTGGGTGGCATCCTTGCCTATGTCAGGGGGGTTGGAACCAGATGATCTTTAAGGTTCCTTCCAACACAAGCCTTTCTATGACCCCATTCTCCTCTAAGGTAATTTTATTTTATAATAAAAACTTCTAGCAAACTAGTACCTCACACTGCAGTTCTCACACCTGTTCAATCTGTTACACAGACTGGTACTGCAGACTTGTAAATCGTGACACTGAACAGCTATCTTTTATGCTAAGAACAGTATTAGTATCTGCTATTTTTTTAATTGAAAATATACAAATATCACCAGGTTGGCCAAATAGGACACAGAACAAATTAATATGTATTAAGGTCAATTGTTTGGTTATATTCTAACAATTCACAATGAATTTTGCGGAAACTTTAAAAGCATTTATTTAGCAAAGAATCCTTGTCCCTTCCCAGTAAGGAAATAAGTGCCTTCCCGCGCTGAGCAACAGGTTTTACTTGGTTCATACCTGGTTACTACTCAGATATGTTTCTTCCATGACACAGATTGGTTTATCAACAACTCAGATACCTTTCTTCCATGACACAGATATATTCTGATAATAGCTTTTATAATCTTGTCTCTTTTTTCTTCTTTTAATGTGCATTATGAGCCTTCAATGTGATAAGCAACCAAGGACTTTACCTACCTGTTACGCCTGGAGGTCCTGGTGGGCCAGGCAACCCAGGGGGACCTGGGAAACCATCTCTTCCAGGGATTCCAGGTGAAGGGAATCCTGGAGAACCCTTTTCACCTTTTTCACCTCTCTCTCCAGGGACACCAGGTGATCCTACCCTGTCTGGAATTGGTCGACCTTTGGACAGAGTAAAAATGTAAAATTTAAAGTAAAAAACATGTAAAAATGACAAGTGAAGAGACAGCAACATTATCAACACATTAATTTTCATAGGGTTTTACAGAGAAATGGAGAAATGTTAGTGCAAAATAAAAAAGGGACTGTATTTAATTATTGGTGATTTATACAAAATTGAGTTTATATACTCACTGCAACTGAGAGAAACTCACTTCTGTTAGGTCCCTAGACAAACACACCTGATATGTATCAAGTGCTTTTCTGAGATTTAGTTGGACACCCTTTTGCTGGGTAGTAAATAGTGGCAACACTGGAGTTAACTTAGTTATTGCATCTAGAAACTATTACACACTTCCTTACCACGCTTTCCTTACAAACCAAATCTAAAACACACTGAGAAAGGGAGGGCATGTCTGATAACTTCAATAAATAAGTACTCAACAATGCTAGCAGATTTCAGGAATGCTAAAACCAAAATGGTTTGTAGGAATAATAAGTGAAAAACAGCCAAAAAAGAGAAGCAGCTAAACAACTACAAAAAATCCTACTTAAGATCTCCTTTTAGCTATTTGTACAGTCACACAGGTCTTCATATTTTAATGACTCATTTCAGTCATTAAAACTCATCACTACACTTGATCACTAAAACATTTTGAGTCTTCTGCAACACTGCAGGAAGCTACGGAAGTCACACAAAGCTCAATTTCTGTAGGGTAATTACAGCCTAAGAGCTATCATTACAGCCTGGGGTATATAGCATCTTCTCCCTAACCTGCAAAAAATTTCCTGGAAACTATCTGACACTGGCTCACATTAATTTCATATTTAGCTCACTGTCAAGATAGAAAATGAAAGCAGGGAAGGTAATAGTATCACTGAAGGACTCATTAAGAGTCAGGTCTCCACAGATGATTTGCCTAATTTTCAAAAAGCAAGTATCATGGTGTAGTTCAAATACATGTACATGTGCTTATATAGACAAAAGTAGTGTTACCATGGATGTGACAATGTTAAGACTCTGAAAAAGGCACAATTTGTATGCAAAAGAAATAACTTTTATTAGAGCAAGTGACATAGTCAAAAAAAGCAGGAAGCCTTGAGGAATGACTTTGATCTAATAAGTATTATTTCTTCCTACAAACCTTGTTTTATTATACTTATGCAAACACATACAGAGCTGAAGTGAGAGCAAGGCAAAGATCTACATATAAGCATATGTACTCAGGTATATATGCACACACTCACACACAGTCACATTTAACAACTCCTCTTGCCCCACAGAGTCATACTCTCTGGGCTATCTCTGACAGACTGTGTACTGCATTTTCAATTTCAGCAGAAAGTTATCAGGGCAGAACAGAAACAACAAGGCTGGATCACATCAGAGACGGGAGAAAAGCAACCTACAGGAAGGGTCTGCAGGGATAATTAGACCCCTGGAGAGGTCACTGCTTGGGTGTTCAGAAAGTCAGGCAGTAATTGAAAGCAGCTAAGGAGAATATCCCCCAGGACCGTTCACCCCAGAACACATGAAAAATGTGAAAAAATCAGTGGTCATAATTTCATACCTGGAGGTCCTGGGATTCCTTGTGCACCAGGGAAGCCTTTAGAAAGAGAAGGTTTCAATTAGGCAATGAATTCTGCAATGCCAATGAAAGTGAACTTTTAGGAGATATTATTTAAATTCACATTCATGCATATTCACATTCTGAATCAAATTTGAAGTCAAATAATCTATACATATCTTCAAGAAATACATTCAGGGGAAAGGTCCTGCTGTGTGCCAATTTCCTCAGTGATTTTTCTTGAATTGCCTAAGGTCCATAATGGTGAAAGTGGGAAGGGGAATGCTTGATTTTCTGTTTACTGAAGACTTTTTTAAAATATGCAAGCCAATCTTAGGATTAAAAATAAGCTACTGACTTTCATAAAGGAGTCTCAAGATTCTCTGTATTATTACCCTCCTTATGTTCATGTTGATTTCCATACTTCTTAGATAATCTCACTGATTATTTAACTGCCATAAAAACTGATCCCAGTTTAGTATTTTTAATCTATAACTGAAAGGCAGTCTTAGTTACACTGAGAAGCAGAAGTGTCCTACAAGCTACTACAAAACATAATAACCCAAAAACAATTAAATAAATAACTGGAACACTACATTGTCATATAGAGTTCCTGAGCACAGATAGTACAGTTTTAATTTCCTTTAGTGAGAAAACTAAAAGTATAACTCAATTAAAAAGACAAGACTAAATACATACCTTTTTCACCTTTTTGACCTTTCAGACCAGGCAAACCTGAAACTCCAGGGTCTCCTTTTTCACCAAAGGTATCTACTGGTCCAGCATCTATCACCTAAATCACAGGACAAAGACTAGAAACACACAACTGAGCCATCATATCTCCCCCATCTTCATCTGATGGTACAGAGGCCATTTTAGTTTTATTGACAATTTTCAGCAGTTTTGGTTATACTTGCAGTTTCAGCAAGTGAGAGGCTTGTAGCTGCTGAGGAATTACCAGAGAAAATAAATATTTCCCAGTCTACCCAAATGCCTTCATATCAATTGCATGATTAAGTGGAGAGCTTTTATAGCATCTTCCTCAAAAAGAATGATGCTAGAAAACCTTAACATGGTCTAAGCACTGATCCATTTGTATTACCTTTTATTTTAAAATATTATGTTCTGCCAATTTTGCTAACATTGATCTGAGCTCAATGTATAGGATGCTAATATTTACAATACAACATTCAGGAAGTACGTACAACTTTCCAAACCAATTTAGCAGACGTTGGGGATTTCTCCCCATAATTGGGAAGCAGCACCACCAACCATCTATTTTTTCCTGACTAACCCCATTTTTTATCTGAAGTGTTAGAAAAGTTATAAATTGCTCTTCTGGTTTCTTCTGGTGTATAGGGGCCAATTTCTCCTCGGGGACTCGCTGGACATCAGTCAGCGAGTGGTGAGCGATTGCACTGTGCATCACTTGTCTTCCTCAGGTCTTATTCCTCTCTGTTCTTGTTACCTCCCTTTTCTTCATGATTATTACTACTACTACTATTTTGATTAATAACTTGTTCTTATCTCATGAGTTTTACCTTTTTCCAATTCTCCTTCCTTCCCATGCTGAGGAGGGACAGTGAGTGAGCGAGCAGCTGTGTGGTACTTAGCTACCAGCTGAGGTTACACCACAACTGCAAAGCTGACAGATTTACTCCTTTGAACTGTCTTTTGGATACTGTGTAGTGATTAGCAATGCTTATAACATTCACAGTCCAAAACATTTGAAATTCATATCCTTCAAGGGCTCCCAAATTTCAAACATACTTTAAAGAACTGCACCCAACTTTTGCTTCCATTAAGGAAAAATATGGACATGACTGATGAGAACAAGATCAGACTATGTATAGTATCTCTTTTTTTCTTCATTGTTTGAGCACTTTGACCTTCAAAAAATTTAAATTTAAATTTATTTTAAGTTTAAAATAAAATACAAATTTATTTTACTTACTCTTCCTGGAGGTCCTGGATAGCCTCGCTCCCCTTTGTCACCCTAAATCAAAATAGAATTTATGTTAAATAGAATTTATGTTTTAAATCCAGATCAGATTTTTCTCCCAACAAAATCAGATTTCCTCAACAAATGAACAATTTGATACAGATTCATAACAACATCCAAATGGTAAGTACCTGGAACACTATAATAACCAGCATTAGTAATTACTTTGCAAGCCTGTACTGGTTTGCACTATCTAAAGAGAAACTGGAGGTTTTAGGGAAGTACACTTATACCTGTGCTGGCACGACAAAGAGCTTATGAAAATAAAGCCTGCATTAATCAACCCATATAAGAGATCTAAACTGGGGATACCTACACTACCTTCATTTTGACTTTTCTTAGTCTCTGAATGATGACACACAGCTTAGCATTCATTTAGTATTGCTTTATGTGCATTCATTGCTTTAATGCAATCGATGAATACACCAGAAAAGCTATTGTCATTCTATGTGAAGGCAAGCAAAAGCAGCTACTACTCACCTTTAAACCAGGCTCCCCAGGTCGTCCTGGAATCCCAAACCCTCCAGGCAAACCCTGTGTGTAGAAGACAGTGAAACCAGAAGAGACAAATATAGGTAGATCTTAGCTGTGGCAGCAGCAAAGTTTAAAAATTTTCAAAGTCACAAATTCACTGAAAGCAACAACTTCAAGTAAACAATTCAGAAAGCTAGAAAATATCAACCATTTATAATACACAGTTCTTTGTGTTGAATGTAAGAAACAGTACTGGAAATTGAGTAAAATACATACAGGTTCTCCTTTCAGTCCTGGTTCACCATCTTTTCCAGGCTTTCCCTGTAAAACACCAAGTTCCACTCTGCTTAGACAACCATATACATGCAATTTCTATAAACAATGGGTGGAATACTAGAACAAAATCATCACTATTGCAATGCATTAATCAAAGTGTGCTAATGCAGCTAACAGAGCAGAGAGTACAAATGGTGAATATGCCTAGTGCTTGTATTACCCAACACCCTACAAGATGCCAAATCAAATAAAATCCTGCAAATCTGTTCCCAGATTCAGAAATAACATAGATTTCCCTGTCACAGAGTCTTCAAGACAAAATATATCTACAGCACAGGAAACTGGAACCAGATCCATCTTCTCCCTTCACAACAATACCTTTCTATATATACAGTCTTCAACTTCACAAAACATTTATGCATAGATATTCAGTGGTTCAGTTTCAGCAGAAGGCTTGGAGAATGGCCCTGTATCAGATTGTGTGGTAACGTAGTGGTCAATCCACATCCCTCACGCTGAAATTCAATTCAAAAGGCAGATGATATGCTAGAAGTCAAAATTCCCTCCTCCAGAGTAAAATTATTAGACCACTGTGTTAACCTACAAAGAGGATTAGATTCCCTTGTTGAAGTAGTCAACAGATACGTGATAAATGATCTAGATGGAGAAACCTACTTTCCAGCATTTTCCCTTCCTCTTCCTCTGCACCATAAAAGGACTGGGACATCAGTTTGTACCCTGATCTGGTTTAATTTGGTGTCCCAGAGCTTAGATTGTATGTGTAACATAAGCAATATACATTTGTCCCATAAACCCAAGGAAATGTAGATACTTAATAAACAAATTAACACTGCATATAATTCAGTCTAAAAAATAATCCCATTAGTTTAGGTCAAAAAATTCTGTCTTACTGCTATTGAAGGATAAAAATGATAGAACAAACACGAACCACCACCACTGAGGTGTGCAGCTATGGTCTCTTATAACGAAGGGTTACAAGTAATTTTTAGTGATTAATTAAAACTATGATCTGCAAAGTCAAGAGAGTCTTCAAATATACACTGTGATCAGAATTAATCATATGGTTTAGTTTCATTAACTAGAATATCAGATCATACCATCTGTGCATCTTTCAAGGCTTATCTTAATTTCAGAAGTAGCTGTCATTTCCTGAACAATTACATATAAAATGTCTTAGAAACTTTGTTCAGGGAACTCTGCAGAAACTGAAAACTATACTTTTGATAACTTCAGATGCTCTGGTTTCCTCAAAAAGTTCTAAGCCTACATGTCTCCATTCTTTCAGCTTCAAGCCTTCATTTACAATAAGACTAAAAATACATATGATATAAAGATAATCCCATCACATAACTTTACTGAAAAGTTAATAGAACATCTGGCTTTGAAGCATAGTAGAAAGGGAGATTTTCTCTTTTTCAGACTGAAGTACAATCAAATGCCTGTAGATGTGCTGGGCCTAGCAGTTTATGAAGACCCACACCTTGAGAAACTTCGAATTACTTAGAATACTTTAGATACATTTGAATGTAGAAAAAAATACAATTTTGCTACCTGCTCAGCTATGAAAGATACAGCATGACTTATGAAGAAGTTGGATGGATGAGTGATATAGGTCAGGTTAGACAAATGTAACAGACCTTATGGCCTCAAGCATCTACAGTCAGGCTAGAAAACAGCAAGTGGAAGGATTTCAGCCACCTACATTTTTTGCTCTATTCATTGTCTTTGTAGGAAACTGTTCCTTTAGGCTAAGCAGGCTTCTGTTGTCAACTGCACATGAGAGTATTTGAAATAAATTCAACATGTTCCATTTAGATAAAGTCACTCCTACAGGGTGAGTTTTTTCTTGGCTTGTTCTTCCATTCTGGAACGCCTTAATCTTGCTTCAATTGGGATAATTGGGAGTTTTGCCTTTGCCTTCAGCACTGCAAGCTACTGGTAAGTGTCTTTAATTATCTGAAATATTACATAGTAACATTACTGCATATTATTACTACCTTGATTGTACATCTGTCCTACAGTAAACTTCTTGTTTGAAATATAAAAAATTTGCTGTTTAACTAATGGTTACTAAGTTTAATTAGCTAATGGAAATAATACAGTAACTGCAATTATGGTATTGATAAAATCGAGTATACTTACACGTGGACCAGGCTTCCCAGGTTCACCCTTGTCTCCTTTGAAACCTGAACCTGGCAATCCCTGGAAAACAAATACTCACCAGATCAAAAATACTGCCAAATTCCAAAGTAAATCTGAATTTATCTAATAGGTATAAAGATATTCAGTGCTATTTTCAGAATCTTTAAAATTTTTATTGTAGTAAAAATAATTCAATACTCACTGGGACTCCCTGTTCGCCCTTTTCACCTGGATCACCCTAATGAAATTATAAAAAAACAAGTATATTAGTAAACAAAAACTTAACCATTATTCATTTAGGTTGTAAATAATTCTTTATTTCAGCAAAAGCACATTTAATCCTGTTCTCCATTTCAAGAACTATGCCTACTAGTATGATGAGCAAAAATTTAGACAAACATCAAATGTGAATCCATTAAGCTAGTTTATTTTACTAGTATATATTGCTCTGACTGCTTAATTCAGTAATTGAAAAATTCATTAGCGCTAAGATTTCATGAATGTGTATATGAAAAGTTGAGTATATGCTACTTAATTCAAACTTCCAGAATATTTTTACAATATCCTATCCTTATCATTCCTTATTCCTCAGAAAGTCATCATATAAGCTGCTTACTTATTTATGCAATTATTGATGCATTCACCATCTATCATATACTTTTAGAGAGACTTCTAGAATGAAAATTAAAATTCATCCATGAAGTAAAACAGGCAGAAATTTTTGAAAAATTTGCTCTAGGTGACTTTGTATTTTCTTTTTCCTGTTTCACTTTTGTTTGCTAACTCCTATTGATTATACTTTAATGAAGAGTACAAGAAGTTTAATCATTTAACATCTCACCTTTTCTCCCTTTATGATTTCACTCCCTTTTTCTTTCATATGGGGTGCTGGTCCTGGGGGTCCTGGGGGGCCCCTTACCCCTTGTTCTCCCTGTCAAGAGCAAATCCAGAATTGTCCATTGAAAACAGAATGATGCTGAGATCAAACACTGCTAAGACCAGTAACATTAAAGAGAACTACCACTTGCATTTAAAAATACAGCTAAATGGGTTTCTAAAAAATTCTTTCTTCAGCAAAATCAGTGAGAGAGAGGGTTACAGAAGTCACTACTGTGTAACTGGTTACAGACAGAGACTGCCCTGAAGAAAAACCTCTGAATCTACTCTTAAGGCGAAGACTGATTAATACCAAATATCAGGAACATATCCAAATAATGACAGCAATAGTACCAAAGTTTTATAGTGCCTTCTTCAGGAGGAAGGAAATTAGGAGGAAAGAGGTTGGGCACAGAAAGCCAATGCCTAACGGAAAATGTTAGCAAACTTTACAGAGCTCCAAAAGCTTTACAGAGGTCCATAAAGGCCAACTTCAAGACGATAACTGTGGACAAGTTTTTAGTATGCATATGTCCATTGCAGGGTCAGAACCTCACCTCCTTCCATAATGCAAAAGCCCTATCTTTAACAGTAAAACACCCCTGAAAAGACTCAATACATTTCTGTCAAGCAGTAATGCACAGCAATGCCATTTATCTTCTGCCAAAGACAAACCTGAGGAGTCCATGAAATCTCCACACACTTCTATGTCATCTTCTCCAACATTTTTCAATAAATTTCATGATAACAAATTAATTTCAACAACGTGTCATGTTGCAAAAATTTCTATCCATTAGGAATATTGTGACTCAAAACATATTAACAAGGTGGTGTAATACAATTTACTTATACCCGAAAAGCCCTCTGTCAATGACACTCATGAAAAGCTCCTGGAGAAGTGCTCAGACACATTATGAATTTACTGAATAGCCCTTGAATGCATGCAGTTCTTGGCTCCCAGAAACACAACATAAGGCACTTCAGCCTAGACCTCTCAGTTTGAGAGGTAACAGATTAAAGCCGACATGTATTACCTCCCATTTGATGCTGATTAAGAGAATAAATGGGATCCTGGAGCACATCTTTTGGCTTAGATTCATTCAAAAGTAAACCAGTCTGTGTGCTCTGAAACCTCTTCCTGGTTGTGTCAAAACAGAAGGGGACAACTGAAAGATCTGCTTCAAATGTGTACATCACCAAACCAAAATAAGGCAGACAGGCCTTAGAGTCCCACCACAATTAATTCTGATCATTCTGAAAAGCACATTAAATCTCATCCCTTAGAACTAAACTGATTTAAAAAAAACCCTCATGGTGAGTCCTAATATACAGAATAAATGTTTCCAGATCTGCCTAGTGCAAATTAAAGTAGCTTTCCAGGCACAGCTGGAAAACAGAATTGTGATCTCAATTAATGTCAGGTATAACATCATCATTAAAAAAGTCTGTAACTGCTCACGACTTTTGTTCATTTAGGTGTAAGTTACAGATTTACTCAAGTCTTCCAAAAATTACAGTGCTGATTTTCTCCATTGATTGATTTCAACAGTTTTCTTTATTTATACCAAAGTATCAGGAATATTTCTGACAGTTGTTCTCCAGACATTTACAAGAGACCTACCTTTTCACCTTTGGGACCCTGGAAGCCCAAGCCCATGTAGCCCTGAAAATGTAAATTACACACATTTAGTCAATTTTTATCAGCAGTGCATAGGTGCGCATATATAAACATATGAAGGTATTATGTACACGTCAAATGCTAAGGGAGAATATAAAAGACAGAATATGTCTGTTAAATGCATGTGTGAAACAAATAAATAATCACGTCCTAACCTCCCTTCTGTTTTTTAAGCTGGGTCTCACAGCAACTTGTGAAAAACTGATTGAAATTTATCAGATAATTTTATTGTCAACATGCTCTTTTACCCAACACTTCAGTGAAAATGTTGACATTTTAAAATTAATTCAAATAATCATACAATGCTGTAATTACTGCTAATTTGACCAAGTGAGATAACAGGGCTAGACTAATTTAAAAAAAAAGTGGTAAAGTTCTCTCTTTGTGATGTCCATTAAGACACACGAATAGATCCCAAAGTGTAAAAACCCCACACCTTTAGAACCATTATTTTCCAGAGTTTTCAGGATCTGGTATGCAAAATAAATAAACAGATAGACTTGATATTTGTATTAAAGAGTCCTACCTTCTCGCCTGGAAGTCCTGGTGCCCCTGGGGGACCCTACAAGACAATACATTTTAGCATGCACATGTGTAGAGTACACTAAGTGGAATAACACCTTATTCTGTGAAAACAGCAGAAAGGCAAATCTTCTCATTAAACCCAGTAATTTCATTTTTCTCTTGCTGTGCATTATTCACAACTTGAATAAAAAATAATAACAAAGACAATCTGTCTGAGATCTCTCATTAATTATCATAATAACAGATAGATGATAACATGCTTCTACGGTAACCCTCAGTGCTGCTACCCAAAAGAATAACCTCAGCAAATATTTGGATTTTGATCTGAATGCTTGGTATGTAGTTTATTTTCTATAAATTAAATTGGGGAAGAGAGGAAAGGAGAACCAACAGTTACAGTAGTCTCTCCCCCACAAAAACACCCTCCAAGAGTGCAAGAAGAGAAGAGGACTGTAGGAGCAGCTGCTACTGACAACCCCTGCTGCCCAGTAATTTCTGCCATGGTAGAGTTCAGGAGGCTGAACATGAAGCCTGGAACCACATGCTATCTTTCCCAAATCCCAACCAAGACCTGCTACACATACTTTCTAGAACATTCCTGTAATAAAGATCTGTAAGTGAAGTGCAAATCACCATGAAAGGAAACTTACTGGCTCTCCTGGAGGACCTTGTGGCCCCATTGGCCCCTGAAACCCTGAAGCTCCAGGTGGACCCTATGAAATATTCAAATGGTGTCATAAGAAAGTGATATTTATATGGTAATTTCATGATACTGATATAATCTTAATTGAAACTCACTTCTATTCAAACATCATTTAGACTTACAGGCAGTCCAGGTTGGCCAGGAAACCCTTTTTCACCTTTTAGCACACCAGGATGTACAGGACCAATCACTTCACCTGGATCTCCCTAAAATAAGAAAAGAAGAAGTCTTTAACATGAATTCAAATACATTCAAACCCATTAGGAGAGGAAAGCTGTAGCTATGCGTACTTTGGAATCATTTGGAAAGCTGACTTTAAAAAATCACCTTATTTCTTTTTATTCAGCTGAAACATAGAGCTATTAAAAGTTAAGACCTTAATTGCCAAACGTATTTTAAAGCTGCCTGAAGAGATTCCAATACCAAAACTACCTTCATACCTCATTTCCTGTATTGTAGTGGTAGTTGGAATGATTTTTCCATTAAATCCATCACTACTACAGTGTCACCACACAACAGGAGCATCTGACCTGGCTGCTGAGAGAAGTGGCACCCTCACAATCTCTTTTCCAGGCTGAGATCTTCATGCTTACACCCAGTTTTGACATAAAGGCCATTTATGATGTTCTTTTTCTCCAGGAAAGGAATACACTTAGTCTTACTTCAGAAAACTATTCTGATCACCATCCATTTCTTTATGTCCCTTCTTTTGAGAGTAAAACATCCCATTTTTTCCTGTGTTTTTGTACAAAGTTACAACATTGTAAGTGATTTTATTTCAGTCCTGTACCTATGCATACACACCTAGGGAAGAAACATCTGAGTACATCAGTGTTTCTAGAATGACTCAGTTCTTCCCACATGAGAGTAAAAAATGGACATTTTATAACTTGGGTCGTCATGTCATTACAAATTTGAGATTACATTTAGACTTACATTTAGCTTACAGTTCCAAATAATATCTGTTCATTTTAAAGACAGAAAGCTCTCTGATGTCATTCAATGCTTCATTCTCCAGTTCACAAAATGCACTCAGATACCTAGTTAGCTAGCCTGATATTTTTTCTTTATGAAAACTGTTTAGTATGTGTCGGATGATTCTCATATTGTGGGTTATATGACCTTCTTCCACAAACATTATCCATGTGAAACTTTTTAGTTAAATCAAATGCCAATGTAAAACCAAATGTTTGAATCATAAAACCTGTCTAAATCTTTATTAGGTGGCCACCACAGTGTTTATAATTATTAATGATATGTACTACTTTTTTTCTGCTGTAATCCATATAATACTTACCCTTTTAAGACCTGCATGGAACAACACATACATTCAGCTGTTATTAGGTGGGGAGGTCACCCCACTGTCTTTATTTAGTGGGGTTGCAAAACAGAGGACAAAGTGAAACAAGGCAATAGAATTTTTCGGTCCTTAGGTAGAGACTGCCAGTCTTAGAGGATGTAGAGATCACACCAATTCTTATTGTTAGAAGCAGGATATAAATACACTTAAGAGTGAAATGTACCTTCATTCCAGGAGGTCCCGGAGGTCCCTGTGAAAAAAACAGACATATTTGTTGTTATTGCTCCTCAATGTTGTATATATTACATTTTAAACTCCGTATCATTTCCTATAGTTATATTTGCATTTCTAGTCAGCATTAAAAAAAGTGAATCAAGCAGGAAAGAATCTACTTACTATACTTCCAGTCAGTCCTGGTAAGCCTGGGGGACCTACTGGACCTCTTTCACCCTAAGGGGAACAGAGAAATTGGTTTCGTTTAGGGAACATATGCATGAAGGGTGTTTTTACTTCAACACAGAGATGCTGTTACAAACATATGCAAATGTCACCTTTGTGCCATTACAGCCTGGAATGCCAGGTGGACCAGGAGGACCATCTTGTCCAGGAATGCCCTACATGAAAAGAAAGTAAAGAAATTAGCAGTATTAGGAATAATCCAGGTCAGATGTCATGACTAAAAGTTTGATGTTCTTTGTAAAAACATATATACTTCATACGTACAGGAAGGCCTGGGTTTCCTGGAAAGCCTGATACTCCTGGGGGACCCTGCAATGGAGAGAAACACAAACTGAAAGGACAAATCCACAAAACACCAAGGACAAGCTGCAGCCCAATTTGCTGCATCTCCAATGCTGACAGTAAAAGCCAGTAGCATTTAAACTTCCTTGACAAAATAGCTCTAATCTTCAAAACCTCTCAAACATGTCACCAGTAATGAATAACTGAAAGCAATCTTTTGTATTTCTTTAACTTTTTAAGTAGTAGGAACTAGATCAAAGCCTCATGTAGAGGTAGAAGGGTATAGGTGTTGCCTTCTCACAAACATTGTTCCCAAAACTAATATACTGTATTTACTGTATGAAGGCATCTCTTCATAGCAGAAGATAATGTTAACACACCGTAAAGATGCTTCTCTGTCTTTCATAATCATCAGTGTATCAATTCTTTCTTATTATCAAAAATCCTACCAGGCTGAGATAATTCTTTCTCCTTGAACAGTTTTTTAGTGGAATGAATCAGGCATTTAAGCTGGCACATCATTTTCATCCTATCATCTTACTTATCCATGCAGCATTTCCTAAGACATGTATTATGAAGCAGAAAAGATGTATGGGAATCCTGAGCTCAGATAGTGTGTTTGCATCTTTCAAAACTTTATAATTGCTAAAATACATTTTACTTACTCTGCAGCAAACAAATACAGGAGATGCCAATTTACATTATCACTCAGGATACCCCAAGTTAACATGAGCATAGTAGATTGAAATATGGATTCCTTGATCTAGCAGAATACCCTCTCTGTAACACCTCATAAACTGCAGTTACTTCAGTAAATTCTATCTGCTGCAGCAACTGCAGGCAAATGGAGATCAAAGCTGAGATGGCATTTTGAGAATCTGTGAGCAAGAGGGTATAGCTGAAAATGTATGCATCGTTACTGGCCAAGTCATTTGAATCCTCTTTCATCATGATGTTAGGAAATGCGAAAATGCTCAGAAAGGGCTTGGCACCTCACAAAACCCCAAAAGGCATGGCCCTGGCCAATATAATATGCTAAAAGAAATGCTATGTAAGTGCCCCAATTAACAGAAATAACAGGAAGATCACAGATATTCAGAGCCGCTTCTAGCAAAATTAAGAAATCTGCCGTGGCTTTAATTTGCTCTGTATCTTGTGCACAGTTTTAGCCCACATGTGCTCATGAGTGTGTCAGCTTCTCTGCTGGAGTGCTTCAAGTTTAGATGGCAAACATAAAAGGAGAGTTTTACAAGAGGAAATAAGGTTGGTACATTCTGAAGCTGGAACAAAGCCTTTTGGTATGTCAGGAAGACATCAAAGGCATATTAGAACTATTGCTGTTGATGCAGTGATAAGTATCAGGTAAAAATGCAAATGAATAAAGGTATTGGCTGCCCAATGCAGCAAGAAGTTCAAAGGTAAAAGTGAGAATTTTGAAATCATTGTGCAGCACAAGGGGATGTCATTCATTAACACAGACTTCCTCTTGCACTTGAAGGCAGCCATAAAGAGTTAAAGACATACAAACCCAAAGACATCATAATTGCAAGAAAGTAAGGTAGAACTCACTCTTGTTCCCTTTGTTCCTGGCAGTCCTGGTTCTCCAGTATCGCCCTAAAAGGAAAAGAGAAAGCTTTATCTTTTCTTGGGACAACAATTTAGGGCAATCTGATTGTTTTGAATACTAAAGCTTAAGTTCTTACCTTAAGCCCTGGTGGCCCAGGGGGACCTTCAGGTCCTTGCATTCCAGGAAACCCAATCACACCCTGTAGTCCCGGCAAGCCTCTTTCTCCCTGTGGAAGAAAAAAAACTAATTAGCAACTACACAACTGAAGCTCTTTCTTCAAGAAACTCACATATCCCATTTCTGTGCTCAAGGAAGCTGCTAAGTGGTAAGAAGCTACATGTGGCAGCAAAGAGTTCATATTGGTACTTGAAAGAAGGATTATTATAAATTAAGAAATATTTATGGTTCAATGATAGATTGGCAGGGGCTGAGTGTGGCATAACAGAAAAGCACTCTTTAAATGTTAATCAAACCTTTTTTTTTCTGGATAGCACTGTTCATAGCAGGTTTATTCTCCTGCGATCTGGAAGGCCACTTTCCCTCTAATAAAACCTACCTGCATTCCTCCAGAGGTACTGCTAAATCCCAGTAGAAAATCTAACAGCCCAAATCAGCAACTAAATTCCTGAAAACCACAAATATCACTGTTTGGCCAACTAGTGTAGGAAGGGTAATTACCACTCTTCTTATACACCACTCACAACAGCAGGTTTTGGAGACCAGGTTTGTCACTTACACTTAAATTTCAGGGTGGTTCAGAGACAGGTTGCTTCGAGGTACAGGATCTTCCCAAGAAGCTGAACACACAGATTTTATGTGTCATCCTTTTGATTCTGCTTTAATGCTGTATGGGACACCTGTGCTGTCCCTCTCCCTACAGCTCCATATGTATTTAAATCAGATAAATTTAGATGCAGAAAACCTATCCACACTCTAGATCAATACTGCAGCTATTATACAATCAACTATATTTGGACTCCCAGTGAAACCTAAAGGAACACTGTCTGAATAAAGGATGCAAAATCTACACGTCAGGAGAGGGGGAAAAACTTTATGCATGTCAATTCCTGGAAACAGCAAATCAAGCAAATCAAAAGCCACTTGTTCCATGCAGGAAGTAACCAGAGTTGTCCTTTCAAGGTGTGATGTGAAACACGCAGAAACACTTCATACTGCCAAAAACTGTGGGAATATTGGATGAATAAAATGTTAGTGTCAAATTGCAAAAAGAAGAAGTTTTACAAGTTTGAAAAACAGCTAAAAAACATGGCACCTGCTTTAGAAACTCAAAACACAGCAATTTTCAAAGGATAACAAAACGAAAATAAAACTAACGAAGTTCAAAACACATAAAGGGACACTACAGAGACTTAAGTATTTTCAACAAAACAGTGAGAGATGAAATGTGCAATTTGTAATTAACAACCAATTTAGTATTTGATTTCAGGATGGTGATTAACAATGAACTTTTCTCCTGCTTGCTCAGGACAAAGACTCCCAGAAATATGCTCGCTACTTAGAGGTCATCTGAGGACTGAGCACACTTGAGAACATCTGAGTCTTGGAGAGCTCATCTGTCCAGAAAGTATAACAGACCTCTTGCAAAGAAAAAGTTATGACATGCAGGCAAACTGAGTGATAACCAACAGACATGGTGCTATAGTGTCAGAAGATGAGAGGAACTGGAAGATTCGTGGAGTTACTGGGTTGATGTTGTTTTTTAGTTCCTTGTCCAGGATTTTGTTAAAAAGAAGAGACAAGGGGGAAGGGACATTATTGATGGGTATGAAGAGCAGAGCCAGGAAGGAAGGAAGAAAACCCTGAGATTATAAGAGCACGAGAAAGTAAAATCAAAATAATATTAATTCATTAAAAATTCCTGACAGAAAAAATTATCCTGCTGCTTCTCCTTTCCTTCTTCCCACAAAAATAAAATTTTTCAATAAAAGAGTACTTTCTGAGGCAAACAGTCAGTTTTTCCTTGAAGTGCTGAAATGGCATGATCTCCTCTATTTAATTCCCAATATTCTTTATCATGGTTTGAGAATAAAGTTCGCTGGTAACCCAAATATGAAGCAGTGTGTTAGTCCAGAAAACAAAGCAAAACAAAGCAAACATCAGAACAGCTGGAGAAATATGTTTCTAGGTCAGCTGTAGAGGTACAAAGTCCAAGTTCTAAACTAAAATTGTTTTGAAAAACGTTTTAAGGAAGAACGTATCACGATGCAGGTCTCTCAATGAATGTTGAAATAATTAACAATCTGAAATATACCTGTAAAGTTAAAGAAATTGCATAAACCCATACTTTGACTGGCTAATTTGCACTGCTGTCACACGTGTACTTCCACAAAATCAGTTGTTATGTCATTCAGACCAGAATTTCACACTGAACCCTGGGAACTTGCTCTCATGACCTGCTGCAAGATAGGCTAAGGAAGGAGAAGACACTCAAGTACATACAACAGGGTCTTCCACTGCTGAAAGAATGTACATGTGCAAATGAGAAGAAAACAGGATTATTTTGAAACCCACAGAAAAATATGCCTCATGTATGACTCACATCAGTCATGTTAACATGGCTGATACTTTCTGCACTCAGAAGTTCTGCCCCTGAGGATTTCACCACACTTTGAACCACTGCACCCTGCAACACAGGAGAAGAGTCTTTCCTCCACTCTTAATGAAAGTTAAACCTGAGGTTTACAGATCAGACTTTCACTTAGTCTAAGGCTCCCTTAGATAATTCTGGAACTGTACAAGGGCCCTAACATGCCTGTAAATCACTTCCTAAGGGAATGACTGCTTCAGCTGGCCAAGGAGGTTACCTAAAGGCTTAAAATACATAAAAACTTGCACTTCCAAGGCAACTATAGTCAATTCTCTTAAGACTATCTTCAACCTCCCAGGCTGCCCTGTCTGAGGGGTAAAACAGTTGGAGAAGCAGAGTTGAGACCATACCAAGTCACTTTGAGCTAAGATACATTCAGGTTTCCCTGGAAACATCTTTATTTTCCTGACTTGAACTGTTAGGCCAACAAGAAAAACAACTCACTATTTGTCCAGAACTTCTGGACACCCAGTCAAGGTACTGGCTGTTCCAAGGCCTGGAAAACATAACTCCTGAGCATGTGGAGGTCTGTACCATCCCAAAACCCACAGACTCGTGATTTCTCTTAGTGGAACTGAGCTCATCTTTTTGTTAGAGGGAAGTAAGGAAACATAAAGGAGACTGCATGTGTGAGAGCCGCCAGATCCCTCTCTGCATGCGACCTGCTGCCTTGGCTGCTTATTCACAGGGAATCACAGACTTACACACAGCAAACACCTCTGCATCTACTCTGCCTTCCCATCTGATTTTACTGCAAAGTAAGTTCAGGGTAAATAGTCCAAACCAAGTACTGTGTAAGAAGTCCAAATTTCTGCAGTTTTAGGCTACATAATGAATGGGATTTAACTCCTCCATGCCACCCATGGAAACTAAGAGAAGTTAGGGCAACCTGTTCCACCAAGACCCAGTAACAGACCTAGGGATGTCTCCTGGGTTCCAGTCCATTTCTTTAGTCCAGGTATCAGTCTGCCTCTTTCTACAACAGCCTTAGAAAACTAGTGGTGCCAACACTTGCAAGGACTAATGAACAAAGTTTTTACTTCAATACTCCTGCTTGAATTAGTACAAAGTTCCATCATATATTTTTTGCATCAGTGATGCTACACTAAATTACAGTAAAATTCTATCAGTCCCAGAGCATCTGCACTGAACAAGAGAGTACAGAAACTCTACCATCCTTAAACTGTAAAGTCATATGATGGAAGGGTACCCTAACATCACTGAGTAGATCAGACCCCACAGACCACTGAGGTAACAACAGCTGTACTGCTGCTCTCCTACCTAAAGTGGCTTACTTGGAACTTCAAGATCAGACAAAGCTATCACTCACTATGCTGTACAGAACAGACATAAGCATGTCCTGAAGATGCCTTGCATTGCAAGGAAACGCTTGAGCTGCATCTTTCCCCCGCTTGCCTGCCTGTTCCTTTCTTCACTCAGTGTTCCAGCCAAGCAGCCCAACAGTAAGTGCTTGTGCTACATTTATGCTGCAACTCATTAAGCACACACACTACCTAAATTGGCAAGCGCCAGGTCATTACTGCTACCCCACTTATTTTTCACTCAGCACTGAGATTTCTAGCTGTGATGCATGAAGAGCATGAGACTCTGACTGCAAGGGTTATGTATTGTTCAAGTTCCAACATTCACAGCTGCAAAATCTTGGCAAGTAATATTGAAAGAGCTTCTGCTTCTTACAAATCAATTCATGAGACTCAAAAATTAAAACAGATGTAACCGTGTCATCTGTACCTCTGCTGATTCAATGCAAGCTGTCAGAAAGCACAAAGGAGAACACATTACTCAGCTCTCAAAAATGAATATTTTGCCACTCAGCTGCTGGAAATGTGGAGGTGCTACGTAAAATGACAGCAAGTGCTCAGTCACCACTGCACTCATTTAACAAGCAAGATGTCTGCATTAGTTCAGCTTTTGTGACATGCCTTTGCATTAGGTAGTTCAAATTAAAATTGAATGGACTTCTAAACAGATATTAGAGCTTAACTGCATGGGCTGATGTTTTTTTCTGACACCTACCCTTCCAAATTAGCAATGAAATGCTGTTTGGCACACGGAACAACTGCAGATTGCTAAGCAAGAGAGTCACTTAAAGTAATATCAGAAGATTCAGCTGTAGTATATCAAGGGCTGAGGGGGAGGAAATAATCACCACCCCACTATAAATTATTTCCCCTATTACTTTGCCTAGGGACTGCTGAACTGGGAGGTTTCAGGCTTGAGAGACTGGTAACATGGATATAAATCAAATGCATTGCGAAGTGCGGGCTCCCAGGGTGTCTGTGTTTGTACAAATATGATGTTCTCAGGCTCTCCAGAGACTCTGGCACATGGTGAATTACAATGTGTAGATCTTCCCAAAGTCATTGGAAAGATGCTTCATTTCTTAATATCTGCCTCTGCCAGAGATCCTCCAGCAGCTGCAATGGCAGGACGGTCCGTCCTTCAGCTGAAAAGAAATGAAACTCAGTCTAAGGGAAAGACATCACAAGGCAACTAAACTGATCTGCCCAGCAAAGGTGGCTCTTCTCCTCCTTTTAAAGGGATGATGCCACCTCACCCTTCTTTACATCACCTGGTATGATTCCCTCAGCCTCCACTGCACCAGTTCTATTCATTAAATTTACTCCCTTTTCTTTAGTGACTGAGCTTGGTCTGGCCTCTGTGAGCTGAGGGGCTGCCAAAACCAATGCGAGGCGGACATAGCAGGACACAAGGTGGAAAGGCAGCAAGAGCAGTTTCTCACACCAGCACAGTGGGGTTTGCTGGAGTTCATCCACCACAGCTCCTCAGCTGTGCCTTCACAAGGGAAACTGATCTGGGAGCCAACAAATCCTGGGCCTTGCCAGAGGGCTGTCTTCAGACCAGTGTCACTGCTGACTCCAACGTGTTACAAGCTCAGAATTCCTCTCACAAATGCACATGCTTTCCTGTTCCCAAAAGTCAACGTTCATTGAACCGAAATTTTACCAGGGGCATATTTGGCAATGTAATGCAACTGTTTCAAGATGAAAACTGACAATGCAGTTGTCAAATAGAAAAAAGAAAAAAAAGGGCCTGTTAACAGGAAAACCTGCCATTCAAACCAGCAAATACACCGTGATGCTCCAGTGTGACCTCATAAAATCCACAGCAAGAGCAATGGACAACAGCCTTGCAATGTACTACACGGTTTCTACCCAGACTATCCCCAGCCACATGAGAGATGAATGCAGGCTCTGTATTTGTTCCTTCAGCTGATGTAACTGCAAGCACTCAAACGAATTGTCTCCAAGGTGTTAGACCAGTAATTACAGTAAGCAGTGGGACGCAGCATTGTGCGACCTCAGTAACACTCTCAAGTCACAGTGTTTCTTTCCACACTCCTTTAAATATGTGTTAGAGAATTGTAATTGGTTCAGTGTCATATTAGAGAAGACACAGAGATGGGGAATATCCGATTCTTTATGACAATGGTATTTTTAACCACCAGAGGGAGCACTGGCGCTGAATATATTTCAGGAATAAAATAAACATGTACAATAAATGTCATCTGTTTGTCCTCAGCTGCACTTACCATTTTCAGTATTTTATTGAAAGTGTGAAGTGGATATCAGTCAAGCAGAATTATTGCTATATGCTTACAGGACATGTGTCCTCAAATGCACTGAGGATGTTTAACATCACAAAATTCCCACTGCACATTCTTCAGCAGAATCTATCTGCACTATAGCTATACACTTCTGGAGCCACACAAGTAACAAGTAATTAATTACACAAACATAACTCTGCAGATATGCGAAGAATCTGTGTAGGAGCTCTGTAAAGATCTTGGCTCACCCAGAAGTTCTGGGGCTGAGTTCCTGACTGTATGTAGAATGGAAGAGGGGACTGAAGCAGAGAGAGGGGGGAGTCAGCAAAATTTGGATCCTTGCATTGCCAGGAAGCATCTGAAAGAACTCAGTCCCATGGAAACATGAGTGCAGCATTTTTGGCATGACTAACAGAAGGAACCATGACAATTTCACACGGCCTGCACAGCTCCACAGTCAGGCTGGCTGTGGGGCTGGATGAGGCCCTGAACAACTTCAAGCACTACCAGGGCTGGTCTACACTAAACTCAGACACGTACGACAACAAAGATCCACCCCAACAGCAGCTGGGGAACAGCACTCTCTTATTCATGACCTCTTTGCCATGGTGTCTATTCTGCCATCTCCTTCTCCCTTTGCTCCCTCCCCAGTGACTTTCACCTGTGGGACTCCTTCAGTGCCGCAGTCAAATGAGCTCTCAGGCTGCATTTTGAGGGGAGGACACTGAGAAGCACCTACTGATGGTGCAAATGCCAGTGCCATACAGGTTCATGTACAACGGGGCAGGCACCCTGATCACCAAATCTCATTCTGTTTTTTCACTCCCTGACAGGATTATTCTTCCTACTATTGAAGTGTCTTTTCTCAAGGATCATGAATTTACAACACTGAAGAACCTGTGCAGCTTGATACAAGATGAGCCCAAACCTCCAACAGCGACACCACTGATACAAACATTTAATCAGAGGGCTGTTCAGGTTTGAGGTTCAAGGACTGAGCCTGGGCCTCTGCCTCCTAAATACTAAAGAATGCTTAGAGCAAAGGCATATTTCTGTGGCACCTCATGGCTGCACAGAACATTCCTCAGGAAGTTGCTAAGTGCTTCCCAGGAGTATAAAAATAGAAATAACAATCTTTTGATTATCCTTTTCCCTACATATCAGTATCTATGTGCTTAGCTGGTGCTTAAGTGTGTGGATATACAGTATGTCTCAAAGAAATTCAGAAGCTGAATAAGAAATGAGTGAAGTAAAATTAACATTCAAAAGACAATCATGGCTATCATTTAATTGGTGCCAAGCAATTGATTTCCTATCACCATCATACAATTTCAGTTAAACCAACTATAAGTGAGAGCTCCTCCCTACATAATTTCAGAAGTCTTCTTCATGTAATTCATCTTCTTGCTCACCCCATAGTTATTCCTCATTTTCCAAAGGTGGTAGTCAGTTTTTTCAATGCAACTGCCCAAAATTCACATTTTAGGACTTCTTGAGCCATGTACACTCTTACATTAGGCTCTCAATATTTCCTTATATTTGCACGTATTTCGTTCCTGTATGCTTTGTGTGATATTTCATTCCAGTGTAGATAAATGTTACAGATCCAGAAGTAGCTGGGATGCTGAGGGGGTACATACTTATTCATAGCATGATTGAGGGCATGGTATATGAAGTTCAGAAATACAAAACGAGAGAGAAGAAGACAACAGACAGCAACCAAACTTTAACTGTGGAAGTCTGCCTGCACAGAGTTTGGCAGTTTAACACCAAAGTATGTGGTTCATTATCTTTATGTTCAAACTTTTCTCGGTTTAAAAAAAAAAAAAAGGCCAACACAATAACACAGCATAGGTTATTTCAGGAGAAAGTCACACAAACCTTTTTACAAAGGTATACATGAGGTTCTCCAATTTTATTTTATTTTCTAAATCTTTTATCACACATGGGGTCAAGGAGCCTCTTCTCATCAGCTAAAGTCACTCTGGGGAACAGAAGAACCTCAAAGAACCCCAAGGGAAGAGGATGTTTGAAGGACAAATGTGTTTGCACAGTAAAAAGAAATAGGAAATTCTATCACCTGCATACAGGTTGAATCAAAAGGGTGCTATATTTCCCACCCCTTCTAATCATCTGTTGAATACATTAGGTCTGAGTAACTCTTCCTTTGTTTTATTACACATTGTGTTAAATCACTTCCAGTGTTGAAGGTCCAAGAATATAAGGGGTAAAAATGCTCCACACCCTTCCTACTTCATTAATGAAAATTATTTAGCATTTGTTTGCATTTGGCATTGTTTAAAGGCTCACATTTAAAGATGAAACAGCAGGGAGAAAAAAGGATCTTGAACTTCTCTGGGTTTTTTAATTTATTTTTGTTCAGATCCTAGACCGGGAATGAAATGTGACGTTACATGCAAGTTTTATTCTCTTGCCAAAGGTTTGTCATGGACATATTTACAGAAAATAATCTCTTCCATAAATAGTAAAAACATGGGCAGCTGGTCCTAGACAGTACAGACTGCAATAAAGTTCTCATAATGAGGTAGCTCATATCTTGAGGGTATGCCACAGACAGTACTATTTGAGACAGTGCGAGTCTAGCTGCTTTTTTAGGTCAGGTTAGAAATGGCATTTCTAGAGTCTTAAACATTTTGAAAGTTCCATAGGAGTGAAATATCCTTCCACAAAATAGAGGAAATATTCTGGCTTCTGACCTTTAATTGTGTAAACACCACAAGGCAACATTGTGCCTCAGAAGTGTAAATCAGTGCTTCTTTACTTTATTGTCTCTTGACTCAACCAGATCCATTGTAAAACAGACATGACAAGATATATTTTCGTAGTACCCCCAGGGATGTTCAGCCTAAGTCAATAAAGTCAACAAAGATGCAATAATCATTAATAATAATGAAAACAAGTATCTTTCTTATTTTGACGTTGTAGAGGATATCAGCATCCTTGTCAGTAAGTGCCAACCAGAAGTTGGTGTGTTGCTCAGCAGGTGGCTTTAAAGCTTTTCTGACCAAAAAAAAAAGGACAAGGACACGTAAAGAGGCCTGTCGGAACAAACGACATCCGCGATGTCTGACTGCCACCCAGAGGACCTGGCGGGGAAGTGACACAGCCAGGCTCCTGGGACACTGCCAGCCCCACGGCACAGCCCTTCCCTCCCACCCCTCCCGCTCCGACTCTTCTTGAAAGCTGGTGGAGCCCAGTGACAGACAGCGGGCAAAGGCAGTTTTGCTGTCTAAAGCTTATACTCTGGAGAGTTTCACAAACACTGTCTTTTCCCTTTTTAGCTGAGGGAAACAGTGTCACCCAATTCTCCTGTCTTGGCACTGATTTCACTGCATTTAATACCTAGAACTTCCCGCTGAGATCCTTTTGTAGGAATTTCACGAGGCTGCATGTGTCCTTGTTGGATTTCCAGCCTCTATTTCCACACTTTCAGACAGAAATGAAGTTTGAGTTGAGGTGTTGGGGTCACATCCTTAACTCACAATCCCCGTTAAAGGTGCTGCAATAGAGATGGAGGCAGCACCGGCTTCTCTGTTCACTGCTCACTATACCAGCCTTTGGTATTCCTCCCCTTACTCCTCCTAACTACTGACACTGGAGTCAAAGGGCATTTTAGACTGCCCCTCTGTACTAGAGTCCCTGCCCTCCATCCCCACCACTTAAAACCATTTCTTTTGCAGTTCTGCATCGTCTTTCAGTCTTTGCTTGGCATTTGAGCAAACCTAAAAAAATTAAGGGTTACTAATCCCCCTCAAGGCTTTAAGTATTCCGCTAACTAGCCATGAAATGCTTTTGTTGCATCTGCTTACAGTCAGTGACAAAAGAATTAGAGAACACCCCATCTGATGCTAGTGACTGTGCTCACTCCTCAGCTCAGTACACTGAGCACATTGAACTCTGACACAAGCCTTGGTGAGAATTATTTTTGTTGGCATATCAATACATTTAAAAATATTCCAGCTGAACTTCGGTGGAAGCTGTCACATGCTTTCTTTAAGAGCCACAAAATTTATGGGTACGTTTTGCCATTCTAATCACTCTTAAATATTCTAGGAGATATAAACATGATTTTCCAGACAGGAGTCAAAGTTTCTTTTCCCTTGGCTTTACTTAAATTTTGTTTTTCTTTTGCTGTTAAAGATTATATAAGGGAGTACTTTGTCTATAACTGAAAGCTAGTAATTAGATTCATCATTTAATTGAACATTCTTTGCTATGTTATCTATAGTTCAATTAACTTAACTGTTCTATGGCCCTTTCTCAGGTGTTGTAGTTACCTGAAATGTTGAAATCCTTTTCAACACCTCTTAAATATGGTTTCTCAACTGGTTTTGCTCCTACTGTGATATTAAATTTCTTTTGTGGCTAAACTAAAGATGTTCTCCAGCAGGTTAGAAACACACTTTATCACACTTCTCTGTGTGATAAAGTACTCCACTATCATTCCTTTAGTAGCTACTTCAGGTTTCCTCTTTGAAAATCCGACTTTCATGCTGCTTCTTACTGTTCTGTCTCCTTCCAGGTATATATGGTTACAAGTTTTGCTATTGCTTCTGCTGAAAGTGGTTTTGAGAACCTTGTATAAAATTTGGCTTTTTACCCTTCCTTAATGAAATCCAAACTTTGAGAAAATCCAGATCTGCTTTTCTGAAAGCCGACATCATCTGGCCAGATGTTTTCAGTGACTAATCTAAGTTATGACCTCTCTCTGAAAGCACAGGTCTAAAATCTGAAATAAGAAGTAGCTGAGAGAAAGGAAGCAAACAATTAACTACCATGAGGTCTGAGGTTAAAAAGAACCAAAAAAAACCTAAAAAAAAAAACCACCAACTTCCCAAACCACTTTTTGCTCATGCCTAGAAAGACTAGAAAGTGATTTAAGAAGATAACTATATTACTGTGTTTCCCTAGTGATAATTATATACCCCCCGGTCGCTTCTTGTGAATATTGCTATAGAGAAAATGTACACAGAGACTGATTATCAAGTGCATCAGATATTAAATGCTTGTGTGGAAACTGACATAGCACACAACTGTTTTAATGTCTGTCTTGGTCTGAGAACCACAGCAAATACAATATAAATTGAAGAGCAAAATTATTTAAAGAAACTTAAAGGGTTAAGTACAAAATGTGGCTACTGCTGTACCCCAGAGTTTGCTGTCCCAGACTCCTAAGTTACACCCACGAAATCCTGTCAGTATCACAGAGTTTTAGTGGGCAATTATACCAGATACTGAAAAACCGCACATCAGGACGGAAGTTTTGTAATCACTATCCAGTCAGTAGATATTGACTCTGTTTGTATGGACATAATTTTAAATTTGGGAAGATTCCAGGCTGTATGCACGAGTATTGCACAGGCACTGGGCAGCTCCACTTCCCAAGCATGAAGATTTCAGAGAAGCAGAGATCTTACACATCTTCTCGTGTCTTACTCTGATCTCACAGTGGGGAAGCTTGACTGACTTCACTGGAGGCTCACATACTTCAGATCAAGCTAAGGCCCTGCAATCCTTTGGGAAACCCTAATGAAGGCATACACTAACAGCAGTTGTACAAATTTAAAATCAAGCCCCATGAGCTTGTTTTATTCCATGAAGAAATGCCTGAGCTCATTGTGCCAACACCCTTATAATCAAAGATAACGCATCTAGCAACAGCTGCTTAAAAGGTCATATTGTGCCAAATGAAATATTACTTTGTGAAAACCTTCAGAAGCCAGCTCTGAAAACTAAATATGAGCATGTCCCACCACGTAATATTGCTGGGATATCTGCTTTTATAGCCCTCTTTCCATAGAGATAAATTAATCAGTGTAATCCACTGGTTTGTGTTAATCAAAGATACCCACTGTACTAGTGCAAAAATACATCTTAATACAGAAAATGTTGCCAGAGACAATTGGGACAAACGGTTCCTATAACTATTTAAAACTAAGAAAATCTGATGGTTTCAGACGCCACTTAGCAGTTTGGTCTAACAGCTGGGAAAGAGTAGAAAACTTTTCAATATTTAGCATATAATAGTCAATATTATTTAAAGTTGTTTGACATTTCGTTCTTTCCAAGAATAGCAGCTCTCTTCACGAAACATGGATGTTCTTTTTTCCAGATTTGAATTAAAAAGATTATTTTTCTTGGAGTAAAGGATAAATCAACAAAAATATACTACTGTCACTGCAGAATTGACAAAAACCATTGTGACAATGTCCTGACTTTCAAAAATATTTATGAATTGCAAGTTTCCCTGTAGAACATCAGATCTGCAGCAGATCAGTATCTTTGCTTATTTTATTACTGTCTTCCAAGTCTGCCCTTTCAGGCACGATTAGATGATTTCATGTTATCTATTAGCCCTTTCCAGACTGCAGACACATTCTTGCCTCCCACATTGCTTGTCACCCCTCTTTCCAACTTTATGGCCACCTCCAGAGTTTATTATTTGGTTGTGGTTTCCTTAGTGTCCTCAGTTCATGGTGCTTCCAACTCAGGCATAAACTGCTGCTGTACACAAAGTTCCTACAGCAGACACTTAAATAGGAACACTGAGCAGTGCTTACTAAAACCAAGCAGTGTCAATGAAAAGTGTTTTAAAAAGTCTAATAAAGGCTGACTATGAAAAACACTAATCTAATGATTACTGATTTGCTCCACTAAAGGAACTCACTTGTTGCCTCTGCTATATTTTCAAGGAACTCAAAGCACTTAACAGTGATCTTCCCACTGACTGACAGGGCTTCTCTCCAACAAGAGGGTTTATATTGCGTTAAATCATCAATATCAGAAATATTTTTGTTCTAACTTTTGATACCTAATGACAGAAAAACCCTCAAAAGTCCTCCCGGTCTGGTAAAACTTAAAAACAAATACAGGGACACAGTCCACAACAACAGTCAACTCCTCACTACGCAGAGCAAAAGAAAAAGCACAATGCCCTGCAGACACGAAAACCACCTGTAATTTTTAAGGCTGTAGAAGCGTGCAGGAGAGAAAACACAGGTCTCTGCTCCTGTCAGTGGGGAACTCCAGAGATGTCCCACTGACTCTCAGTCTAAGTCAGAGCTTCCTGGCTTCCAGATCCAAAATACCTCAAGCAAAGCCAGTTCGTGTACTTTTGCAGTATGGTCAATCCACACAGGGGTGATGGGCCCATCAAGGCCAACAGAGAAGTAAAATTTATCTAGGTATAATAATTCAGATACAGTCTCAGAATTAGGGAAACAAATATATGCCAAAATAAAATTATTTGCTCAAGTTTTCCTACTTCAAAAAAATGTCAAAACCAGCAGTTACATTAGGAGTCAATTCTATTCTTCTATTTAGCAAAGATTTTTTTTAAAAAATTGCAATACTTCATGCTCAATGACAAAAGCATGCTTGATATTCTTGTTGACTTCAACTTTCAGTGGGTAATGCTGAGACAGTGAAATCATCATAAAATATTTATACTGAAGAATGAGGATTTATACTTCAGTGCATTCTAACTGATAAGTCTAAGATGATTAATCATTCTGTATTACTTACAGCAAGGTTCCAGTGTTGCCTCCATTTACTCGCTTCTGATACAGCGTAAAAGTAGTGCAAATGGTCATGAATGAGAGAAGGAACATTTTTAGAAGAAGTCAGTGCATGGAGAGTTTTACTCATCTTTGTACAGTCTTTGTTCTGAATGGTAATTAAATGCTGAACATGTTTTTTCTGCACACACTAACGGCTAACACTTCTTATCTCGACAGCTGCTTGAAACTGTTCTCAAAATCTAGGTAGGCATAAAAGAGAAAACATAGCTTCAGTCTTCTTCTGAGTGGCTCAATAAAATGTAGGCAAGCATTCAAAACTCTAATCAGTTTAAACAGATCTCACACTTCAGTGAGGTTTAAGAGAACAGTCAAGTTATTATGCAAAAAACCAAATAAAACACGTAAGAGGTAATAAATGAAGATGTTTTAAGCTAATCTCTCTAATGGAAAACAGTAAGGTTTTATTTATTGTTTTAGCAATATTATGTTTTTCTAAAATTTCTGTACCTTTTGTTCGGCAAGTATGTGATACCTGACATTATATAGCTTAAAACAACAGCTTGATGTTCAGTGTAATAATAAAGGCTTTATAGGATAAGGGCCATCTGTTGCAATTACGCTCACTTTCTGCATTTTCTGAAAGGGATGAAAACCCTTAGAGTTTGTCAATTATATGCCCTTGATAAAGTATGAGTCATGTTAAAGGAGTTTGGCATAGACATGCAATTTTCATGGAAACAGTCTGATGAGTGAACATATTAAATGTACAATAAATATGGCCATCATATTGGTGAAATTATTCTCAAATGAGAGAGAAAAATATGGCAATGTAATTTACTCTTCCATGTCTGAAACACTCTTGGGTAATATTTCTTGGGCATTTCACAGCTTTTAAGTCAAATACCATTTTCAGCACTTTTTCTGATGAGATCATTAATATGATTATTTGGCCAAATGAATTTTAATTGAACCCCACTAAATTGTAGGGTCTGGAACTTCTTCCCACACTATGGTAGAAAATATCTCTCCAGATGTTAATAATTAAGGCATTAAAGAGTAAACCCACTTCCGCAGCTCCCGAAGCTCCCATGGCAGTAAAGTGGTGTGGGTGGATTGCTGAAGAGTGTGGGAGGATTGGAAAAGGCCCTTCAGCGTTTGTGCACTTCTGCACGACATGGAAGCCAGATCAAAAGGGTTTCCAGTGTAGGCAGAATGTTGGCTGTGGATGGTGTAGGGCAGAGTGGATACGTGCTCCCACATGAGAAGTGGAGAGCAGATGTTCTCTTATGTGGTCTCCTGGGGTATCACAGGAGTTGGGCATGGCAGCCTTCTCCTAGCCTGGATCTTGGCTAGGATCAGTCCTTCTGATCTGTCCTCTGATTACGCAACATTCACAAGGATTTCTGAAGTAACAGGTACCATTACTGATGTGTGTGTTAATGGGAACCATGTTTAGCAGGGACATGTTTCAGATCCAAATGCATTGGTTGGAAAGACCATTTCTAGAAATATTACAGAGGCAAGCAAGAAGGATGCTCCCCTTACTCTTCCTGACCTGGTTCTGTCTTCAGACCTAGGACCAAGTGGCAGGCTGTCCTTATTCTATACAGGTATTAAATGTAAAGAATCGGGATGAAAAACTACACTGGGCTGAAACAAGGGCAGGGGGCAGGGTTTTCTTAAATAAAACACAGTTTTCTGTTCAAAATCCTAAGCATGTTTGAAACAGAGTTAACACAATGAGCAAGCATTGATCTGAACCAGGTTCATGCATGTTAAATGCATTCCAAAATACCTTCAAATGCCTTTCTTGACTATCGTTTTCTAGGTATAACTATGCATTCACCTGTCTCTAATGTCAATATCTGCATTTCTTACACAATCTAAAATTATGTATTTCACTACACACCTGCTTAAAGTCAGAGAAGTTTGTGATGGAACCCATTAGGAAGAGTAGAGAGTACATTGACACGCTAGAATTTAGTATGTCTTCTGTTACTATGGACTGATATTTTTCTTTTGTCTGCATTTTTAAACAGCCTAATGTGAGGTAGTTTTGGATTCTAGCATATCAGACAAGGATCTATGTCTTTTAAAGAGACCATTTCGAGACTCTGGGCTATGCAAATGAAAAATGCCAGCAAGAGCTCTAGCAAACAGACAGGAATACAGCTGGAAATAAATGAAGCATAAGGTTTAATACTATTTATTTCCCCAAGCTATCATTTTTTAAAATGATCTTGTTACAAGATGCTGGCATACTCTATGAACTGAAAACTGGTGTCTTTCAACAAAAGAGTTATAACATGTCTCTTTCGTTCTAATGTGACTCATTTGTTCTTGTCACAACAATAAGATCAAGCTATCAAGTAATGAATTCAGAGTTTTGAACCTTTCCCAAATCTTTGCTGTATTTGTTTTCAATATAGAGTTGACTTTTATTAAACAGACATTAATGGGTCATTAAAGAAAGGAGACTCCATCTGAATGATGTTTTGGACCTTGACACTTTTTATCTGTGTCACAAATTAATCTGTGCTCTGTTACAAAGAAAATTATCTTGCTTGGGCCTCCAATTAAGTAATTTACATTCCTAGTTCTGGAAAACAACAAAGAAAAGCCACCAACAGACGTTCTTAAATGCCTCATCCCTAAATATGCAGCTATTGCCTTTGAGGCAATGCAGAACACCAGCTGTCTATTTATTTCAAAGAACAAAACAATCCCCAAAACAAAAAGCAAACAACCCGTCCATCTCTTCTAAGCATTCCTTTGGGTGACCTAAAGAACTCACCTCAAAAAACATACCCAAAGCAACCACAGGATGATAAAACTGGTTTACATTCATTTATAATGGTAGATATACAGCACATGTGCATGCACAAGAGAACATATCATAGATTAAAATCTCTACAAGCAAAATTGGAAGAGATAAGGAGAGTGATTGAATGTCTACAATACTTACAAAAGCAGGTAATTTACAGGGGGAATTCACGGAATGCTTAAGTACACTGCAATTTTTCTTCACTGTTACTGCTTTAAAAGAAGACTTTAAAGGGCCTTTTTTGTTTCATACACAAGAAGTTTGGATAACTGAAATGGGAACTTTAAAACTCATGTGCAAGGTTCTGTCAAAAGTTTTAATTTTTTTTTTTTCTTGACCTGCAACACTTTTCTGTACCTAAGTTGATCATTAACCTCCCTACTCCTACTGCAAGTCTTTGCCTCCCACGGCTAACCCTGGTCAGGGTTCATTGATTATGATGCATCACAGCCGTCCTGGAGAGCAATCTGCATGGCATGCTGAGAGGAGCACTTCTGAATGGAACTGCTCGCCTCACTTCCAGAGGTGGTCAGGATGTCAAGCCTGCTACACACTGAAAAGGCTGGAGACAAGGCGAGGGAAAGGTGAGAGTGAGGGGTTAGCATCCCACTCGATGGGGAAGGAGAGAGGGCACGGCCCCACTGGGCTGGAGTTCACCCCACAGTGAGGGCACTGGCCTGCTTCCCACCCCTGGCCCTCCTGCTCCCTGCAGCCACAGGCACGGAGATGGCTGCTGCTGGGAAACCCTGCTGAGGGCACGTGGCCTGGCCCTGGCAGGGCTCCCTGGCGGTGCAAGCCTTCACGGAAAGCAATGGCTCACCTGACTCCCAGCAGATTTTATACCCTGTGGCTGAAATAGGCAAGAAAATGAAATGGGCAGAGCTGACTTACCTTTTGCCCTTTTACTCCACTGCAATCACATTTTCCACAACCGGAACATCCCTGAAAATAAAAGAAATTGAGAATTAAATGTCTGAACTGGATGACAGGCAGAACATACTGCAATGAGCCAGGGATGTCAGCAGCACCACGCTGACTGCAAGGCTCATCAGTGCAGGGAATGTTTGCTTAAACCCACAGGGTAACATGAGAGAAGTCAGATCAACTGGTGCACGGGTAAAATCTTACTTCAAACTCTAGCTTTGTGTTACCAAAGATGCTCTTAAGTCTGTCTGGGCTACTCTCTACTTTTCCTCCTCATAGTCACGAAACAACTGGTAACTCCAGCAGTCAATTGCTTTTACTGTTGTCATGCCCCTCAGAAACAAACTAAGAGGAAAAGAAGCAAAACATCTGTATCAGTGAATATTCCACCAACGCACAGGAGATCCTTCAGCAGCCCCTTCAGGCCATTATTCAGAAGCAGGCAGGGACAGCACCCCCCCGGAGACAGCTTTCAGCACAGATGCTGGGCACCTGTCCCTCTACACCTGCAGGCTCCACAGTCTACTGGGATCTCAGTACTTCTGGGAAATGAAAAGAAAATGTACCTAATCCATTTTGAATTTGGAAAGCTCCCAGTGAGACCAATAAATATTACTCCAGAAAGTTAAATAATACAGTAACATTCTTACTTGGTAAATACATTTTATTTTTGAGTAAAGCATCAAAGAGAAATGGGGCTTTAATAATTAAAAAAAATAATTAAAGGCTGTCCAATAAAACTACAGTGCTATATCCTGAAAAATGTATTGCTTTTGTTGACACCCTCTTTTTGTATTTGTACATCCACTGAATTTGTTTCTTGAAGTAGAATTTTCTCCATACTGACATAAAGCAAAAGTAGTTACAATTTTTTATCTTACATTATTACAGCATTTTACCATGTCATATTATAAATTCACACAGAGGTGAGAATTAACACTGATTAGAATGAGTTTTTATCATATAACACAGAAAGAGAATTGGATCTGAAAACAGCACCAAGACATGCTGCAGTGCAACCCCCAAAAGGATCAGAAGAGAAAAGTGCCACCCACTGAATAATCGGCTTTACTCCTTGCAGGACATGGTTATGCCTGGAAAAACATTGGGTCTCCCATTACAAGAAGTGACCTGGTGTGACCTCTCTTTAGTTTTTCAGACCTGATGAGATCTCAGCTGGAGGACGCATGCTTGCAGCTCATACTTCCTTCTCCAGCATCATGTAGAATGTTATCAGTTTTATCAACACATCCCCTAAATTCAGAAGAAGTCTGTTTTAATTGCATCTGGGAATGTACTTAAAACACGTCACTGAATCATTATAAACATCTGTTTTCAAGTTAATCCCTGCATATTTCCTTCAGCCTATTATTTAACATGCACCGGTTTAGAAAAAAAGTATGTTGTTATTTAAGTACGGTTTTGTTCTCAAATTTAGCATAGCCAGAAGAATGGGCTTGTGCTTTTGAGCCTCTTTTTGTCCCCACAAAAATGAGTCCATTATGTCCAATTTTTCCTGTTTCTTAATGCCTCAGATTAGAATAACCACAGGTGAGGAAGGTAGGAAGGTACTGAGCACTAGGGAGCACAGCTGCACAAGGTCTTATTTGGGGCAAGGGCTGTAGCCTGCTATGCCAGAACGGGCAGATGAGGATGTGCCACTTCATCATCCTCCCCTGCCCTAGAAAAGCTGCTTTTATTTCACAGCAGCACCATCTCCTGCTATCACCGACTGCAACCTCTGTGGGTGGGTGGGAGGTTGGCCGACAACAACAGCCACTACTGAATAGCATGATCTCAACTACTGAAAGGCATTCAGAATCTGAGGGATGTGGTAACAGTCTGCCTGTACTAGGAAGAAGTATGAGGTTTTTCCTCCCAGTTGTCTGGGAAGATGGGAGGGCCAGACTGGAAGAAGCTTATGGATCAAAGGTCACTCTATGGAGGTCAAAGGGGCACTTAAGTAATGAGATACTGGAAGAGAAAAAGGTGATTAGAGCAAGTACAGGAATCATCACAAGGCAATTAAACTGAAACTATGCAAATTATTGTTCATTTCTAAACTTCCTTGGTTTTAAATCAGTCTCATTACATGAATAATCCACTTAATGATTTCCCACTACATATGACTAGAGATAATGAGACAAATAGAGAGAAATAACTTTGTCATTTCTCCCATATATCCTCATTGAGACAATGCCTTCCCCAGAAACTGCATGCAGCTTGGAACAATCACTGCTGTCCTCCAAGAGCCAAAACAGAGAAGGAACAGTGCTGGGCAGGAAGCATAATCTGTGGGAGGGAGTGGTAGATGAAAAGGCAGGCTCTTTATCCCTTGTCTAGGAGCCAGTTACAGGCTAATCCAAAGATTTTGGCCAGGTGCACTGCACCAGGTACCTCCCCTACTTTGCATGCTACACTCACAGTTTTCAAATAGCTACAACTTCCTAGCACCGCAGGCCAGCCTCTCATGTAACACTAGAGGACATTAATTTTATCTTACTCCTCCCACAAAATGTAAGTCTGCCCAGAAGCAGAAGCTTATTTTAGTGATGCAAATTGTTTCATTTCTTGACAAGCATTTCCATTCCATTTCATTCTCCCAGACTGTCTGCAACTGATAAGCTTAGTGAATCATCCCAGCAAAACAGTATTAAACTATAAAAAGATTACGTCCCTTCAACACGACACACACAGATGTGCTACATGAAGCCTGAGTGTTCACCTAAAGGACAGCTATTTATTTTCTATCACATTAACATACAGTTCAAAAAAAGTTCTGCTAATGAATGGGCATCCCAATCCGGACCTCTAGCTCCCACGACCCACATACTGAGCCTTACAAGCCTTAAGCCCTGTCAGTGTCAGAGCTGAGAAAGCTGCTAAATTCCCTGCAGCAGACGGAACAAACCCTGCTCTGCAATGCAGCCTGTAAGACATCGGTCAGATCACAGCTACAGACGTGTTGCGTTTTGCCCTGTTTTTCCACGTCCAGCTACTTTCCTGGCATTTGAGGACTACTGCTTGGAACTTGCACAGGAACGATGCAAACTGCCAGATGAGCAGCCTAGGAGGGAGACGACTGCCATATTTGGGAATGCACCATTTCTGGAGGCTACAGACATCTCCAAAAAAATACAAAGGCAGAGTCCGTTCTTGGAAGCTCCACTCTCTTACAAAAGTGCATTTCTCAAGATAAAATGCAGTTCTCTTTCCCACAGCATCACCTCAGGCTCTGCTAACTGAGTTTCAGTTGCTGAACAGCCACCAGCTCAGGCTAATTGCTCAGGTATCAATTGAGTTCACAATGTAACCTGTAAAGCACTTGTGTAAGGTAAAAATTTAATTAAATCCTCTCTGTTTACTTAACTCTGTTCATGTTAAAAATCTCATTCCAGGGAATGTAGTTACTTCTGCTGCACAAAATACAGTGTCTTTCAAATCACAGAAAATCCTGTGAACAGGTGAATGGGGAGGCTAGCACAGATACCAAAATTCTCTGACTATTCACAAATTACCTAGTGCTTCAAAAAGTACAAATAATCATAATTACTTCATCTCTTCATAATTACTTCATTACTTCATGATTAATTCATTATAAAATGATAATTTCTGTTTAGACTGGATGTTTGAACTTATGATGTTTTCTGATAAACAGTGTAGATTTCTCACTCTACATTGCTTTAGTTCAAGCCCCAATTTGACCTGAATTCAAACACCAGTTTCAAGCTGAAACACAAGAAAGGCTCGGCCAATAGGATGGCTGTTTGACAGCAACAAATTTAAGTCTGAATCTCCTCCCTCCACAAAATCAACCCCTTTCCACCTTTATGAAAGCCCAGTCTCATGGAAGGCCAAGAGAGATTTATCCCTATGTAGCAGACACGGCACTTCTTCCTAAGCCCATGTCCATACAATTCATGTAGCTGACATGAGAGCTGGATCAATAATGTCTTCACATTTAACATCCCACCAAATACAGAAACAGGGAGGTGATGCCAACTGCAGGACACTTTATCTTGCATTCCTCTCATGTTTTCTTCTCTTTCCAGAATGTCAAAATAGCTCCCTGGCTGTATTACTATTCTTGTCTTCACCCTTTAGATATAACTACTGAATTAGCAGAACTGCTCTTTTGTTTGCCAAGTACCCCTAGAGGAAATCACTGCTATATTCCAGTTAAACTTAGTATTTTTGTTAACTGATTCTACAGTCCATTAACAACTTTGAAAAAAACCATGTAGCTAAAACTCCTGATTTACACTTAGCTAGAACAAAGAAGATAACAAAAAAACAATCCACAGTGTCTTAGCAATTTGCAAAATTTAGTTATACACTCTTACTGGAGTTGATACAAAGCCAGTTTTTCTGGACTGTTGATTTGAACTTCAGCTCTTAAAATGGTTCACGAAAAGGAACATCTGCTATTCCTTTATTTTGAGGACTTAAAGCAAAGACCAGAAATTAAGCACAATTCTCATGTCTTTTATAAACCCATCAATTTCAGATGTCTGCAGACAGAAAAAATAGCAGACAAAAGGACAAATTTGATGATTTTTTAATGTCAGCAAGCTCCAGTCTTTCCTCCTCTCCCAAGTTCTTTTTCTCATTATTAAAAAACAAAACAAACAAAAAAAAACCTTCCACAAACCACAGTTGGCAGCTTATCTTCATGTCCCTTTTTTATTTTCTTCCCAGCAAATTATGGGTAGACTCCAGTTATGACTGTTCAGGGAATTCCCCAAACCAAGGAAAGACTTATTGGTTTGGAAGCTTTAACCCTCTAGGTCACCGAACTAAGCTCAGCTCTTGTCACCAGTGACTGGAAGTTTCTGTCATGCAGTAGCTATTTAAAGTTCTTGGTTGTGTTACTTCAATTTTCTGTAGATCCAGTCTTCACAGAGGACATGAGAACAGTGCTATTCAAGATATCGTGTGGAATACCACCTGCTTTAAGTTGCCAGGCCAGGTGGGAACAGCTCTCCCCTAGGTCCCTGGTCATATCTGCTTGGTCTATGTAAATATTTCAAAAGGTACCAGATGCCTGTGTTTAAGCAATGGAAATAAGTGCAACCCAATAATCTCCAAAGGCTCATTAAACTTAAGAATTAAAATACTCATTCTCCTGAAGTCCTTCTTTGGTTGTAGGTTGATGTACATGAGTGTAACAGAAGGAAGCAGAAGTGGTCCCCACTCATTTCTCTCTGTAAATCCAGAGCCATTCTCCTAACATATCTTCTGGGCATTGCTTTAGACCAGATGAAAAATCTCCTGGAGCAAACCTACACAGTGGAAAACTGTGGTGTTTCATGATTACTTGCATGTCAGTGCAAGAGTTAAGTAGTCCTGTTAGTCCAAGGCAAACCTTAAGTTTAGAGTCCCAAATTAACATATTCAAAATATCTGAAAGGAATGGCAAGTGACTGACTGAAGTATTGCTGTGTATGGTGAAATCTGAACTAATTACAACAATTCAGCTCTGGTTTTATTTAAAAGTTTATCTCAGTTGACTGGACCATGGTGCTAGTAACACCAAGATTGTGGGTTCACTCCCTGTATGGGGCCATTTAATTTAAGAGCTGGACTCAATGACCCTTGTGGATCCCTTCCAACTCAGAATATTCTGTGAATCTGTGAAAAGCCTTGTACAATTTTCAGAAAATAATCTAAATTTAAGACAAACTCTATAAAATACAATTGGAAAAACAATCATTATGGCTATTGGGACACGAGGGGGCTGTTTATGTATTTTTAGCAGGGTTTGTCTGTTTGGCGGGTGGGAGGGCTGTTTTGTTGTTGTTTTTAGTATTACCAGAATCATGCAGGATGTTCATACAAAAATTGCAGACAGACCACAGATTCTTATCTATCTCCAGTGTACTTTAGTCACTCAAGAGAATATTAGCAAATTTTTAGAATTTAGTAAATTTTAAATTAATTATTCATGAAAATATTTATTTTGTAAATTAGCATCAGTTGGAAGCACTTCACTTAAAATATGTTAAAAAAAGAGTAATGTCTTCTTAATCAAAAGAATATCAGATTGCTGGCGCTGAAATGTTTTGTTGCTGGGACCTCATTTCTTACATTCTTTTCCAAATTCCCCAGGGATCTATCCTGGAGGTAGGGTCATGGGACTACCCTAAAGACTGCTTTGTGAACATGACCTTCCTGTTGGTGATGTGAACATCGTTTTCACAAAGTAATGCAAATCCAGGGGGCTTCCCGTTAGTTCACAGGAAATATAGTTATTCCTGTTGTTCCATATTTGGACAAAAATGACATTTAAAACAACTGTTTCCTCTAACCACATTCTTTTACAGGAAGCTCTGGAAACAATCAAGGTATCTGCTTACTTAGGGAAATTTTCAGAATATCACGTTATAGAACTCCATTCTGCACAGCTCAAAGCAAATAACTGGCTTGCGAATACAAACTAATAGCATTATCACTAAAATATAAAGCCTTCCATGAGCATTATCTATTAAGACGTCTATTTCCATGGACTGCCTGATACTGTTCAGCCTCCCACAAACAGAGAAGCCTGTATTTACCAAGTGACTATCCATCCAGTAGGTTTTGTACACTTTTCTTCTACAAGAACTCCACTGTTATTTTTATTTTCAAAGAAGTGAAAAAAATTCCAGATGCCAGTAGGATCCTCTGGCATTGGAGTCACTGGTGTTACTGCAGTGACAGCTGAGGATTAGAGCATTTTCTAATCACTGGGCTTTCTAACACCCAATGATAAGCACTTTCAGGAATACATTTCAAAGGGCATGACCCTTCCACAAAATTTGATTATGGTAATCATTGCTAACAATCGTCACTCAGCTCTCCTACTTTGTGAATGGGCAAACTGGAACCAATTGATACAGGTAAGAAGCTCCCATTCCTCATCTTGCTAACTTGAAAAAACCTGCAGGGAGGACAGGAAATCCTGTTGCCGATCCCTGCCCATGGCTTTTGCAGAGTTTACCACCCTCCTCATATACAACTACCCCGGAGCTCACAAAGCCAGCTGCTCCTTGTCCTGCATGGAACAGATCCAAACACCCTGTCTTGTAACTCGCATGTTTGGTGAAACTGGCATTAGCAATCCTCAGGTATACAAGTGGAAGGCTAACCAAACATCAAACTTCTTTCTTGTTCATGAGGCAGAGATGTGGACTCCTAAACAGATCACTCAAGTTTGTTTTTCTTGCTGCCTTATGGGATGGATCCACACAACCACTTACAGCACCTGCCAGAGGTACAAGGCTGGATCTAGCCATAACCTGGCGAGGCAGAAACAGTGTCATTACAATGGTGTGGTGGCTGGTGGTGCAAGAAGGACAGGTGGCAGTCTTCTTGCTGTCTTCTCAATAAATCCACACCTGCAGGGCTTCACGGCTTTCTAGAAACGTCTCAGAGTTTCTCTGGCCCCTGTGCCTTTGCTGTTCAGTGCACAACCCCATTTTCACAAGCACAGGGAGAGGCAGTGGTGGCCACCAGCCCAGCAGGCAATGCAGCCCCTCCCAGCGTTTCCCCAGCCCAGGCTGGAGGCAGAACCAGGATGAGAGGCAACTGCCAAGGTGGATTCCCTCCTTCCCTCCTCTCACAGGCAGCAGCCATCTCTAAGAAGCATTGGGAATGAGGTGGCTGCCACGGTGGCAGCCACCCCCAGACTGTGCCATCATGGGCCACAAAGGGCACAGGACCATCCCTGTGGCTGCTGTAGGTTTGGTCCTGGTGGAAAAGCCACCTCTTTGCCACACTGTCCACCCAATTGCGAAGCCTTCTCTTCAAAAATCAGCACTTGTCTGGCCCCAGCAAGCCACTACATTGGGGAGTGCAGTGAAAGAACAAGTCTGCAGGGGAGATGCAGCCCTCCTGCACCATAGCTCCCTCAAGGCATTTTCATAAACCTGAAAGCAAAGGAGATGCCTCAGGAGAGATACACAGGAAGCCAGTGAAGGCATTTTGCAAATGCGTACAGCATATCCATGAGTGGCGTTTTCCTTTCTGTTAGCTGATAAACATGAACATTAACATAAACAAATACATTTAGAAGTAACAGCTTTTACAAAACACAGTGCTGGGAAGCAGAGGTCTTCAGCCTCCACCATCCTTGCCTAGACTAAATAAACGGATAAGCAAAATCCTCTTAGTTGGGATGCACACGGAAGAATGTGAGAAAAGCACAGAAGATAAACTGTACTTCTATGTACAGAGCGCAGAGAAGAAACCCAAGTGACACACAGTCCAGCACAGGCACAGACTGCTGTGTCCTGAACTCACACCACCTGAGCAGGTGAGCACTGCGTTTTCACTTGTGCAGCTCCTAATTTCCTCTTACCACCCTCCTGCAGTGTGATCCATCACCAGGGGAGGAGGTCGTGTGCACTTCCCCGTAACACCATCACCATGGGCAAGGTCTTGCCCAGGAGGCCTCCTGCCTTCATGTCACATACGCTGCATGACCAGGGTCCACTTGCTCCTTGTTAGTCCTCTGCTCCCCATCAGCAGGTCCTTACCCTTCAGTTCTCCCGAGACTGAATTTGCATTACTTAGAAAACAATGCGGCTTTATGTGGGTATGGCAGACCTGCAGCGAGGGCTCTGCACAGGCACGGGCAGCAGCTCCTCAGCGCAGACAGAGCAGTGCTGCAATCACTCCCCGAAGCTGGGGCTGTACCTGCACAGCACAAACATCACAGACGGACAGCCCCGTCTGACATTACCAGGCAGATTTGCCCACATCTGCGAAATGTTGCAGCTTCTGCAAGGAAAACCTTAATGGAAGACTCCACTGACCTCCGTGGCATATTGCAGGTATATACAACTTGCCACTAAAACCCTTCCAGGAGGTCTCTGTCAGATAGAGCATTTAAAGATTAGCAAAGTTTACTAGAATATATGCAACTTTCATTGCATAAATTCATCAGAACTGTCCAAGTGATTTCTTGAGTAAAACATGTGAAGTTGTCTTTTCTTCTAAAAGAAGCCTCAAACTTTTCAAACCTTCTGACAATGGAATAATAATTAATAACAATTAATATAAACAATTTTAAATACTAGCTCACTCATCTCCTCAGTAATACTGGGAAGAGGAGACAGGTAGGGTAGCAATGGCCTCACTCTGGCCAACAGACTCAACAGCAACTCACCAGATTGTTAATAAGCAACTAATTGGTACATTTTAAGAGCCTTATGGTAGTCTGGAAACAGCAGTAGTAACCACAGCAGTTCAACATCCTTGTCAAACACAGGATTTAAAAAGCATGTAGCATGTTTAGTCTACTTAGCAGCCAGCCAAAATACACAAGAATTCATTCTATAAACCCACTTTTCTTCCCCACAGATCTCAAAGTTCTTCCAAACAGGTTCATCCTATGGCAATATCACTGCTACAGTAAAAAAAAAAAAAGCTGTAATTAACTGCTCTAGTGAAAGATTTCAGCCACTTGTTGCAGAGAGTCAGCTCTAGAAACTGCTGTGCCACAGGAAAGGTCTAAAATTGGAAGATTATTTCCTAAAATTAAATATGTTTTTGGACTATTTGCATTCTAATACAACCATAATTTTTGGACTGGAAGCAGTAGCTGAAGTCTAAACTATGCATTTTCTCTCAAATATTTTAACAAATTGCCAGTCAACAATCTATCTGGGCACCTCCTCTTAAGCTCCATCTGACAACTTTAGCTCAGTTATACTAATAATTTTAGCAACAAATTGTTAGCCATTTATCTGTTTGGACTCCTAAAAAGCCATAAGGGGAAGTATTGCTTTCTGTGCTCCTTAACAGGCCACTGAATTTTGTCTTTTGCTCCAGTCAAGGATGCCATTGATTACGAGCTGTTTTCTCCTCAGGACACACCAATATCTTTTCTCCTAAAGACTCTGCACATCCCAGAAACAATCCACTCAGTTCAAGCTACATTTCAAAAGACATTACTGCATATCTAAAGACTCCAGATGCATATGGGATCTGTCTGACTGTTGAAGAGTCCCAACTTGCAAAAGATATTCCTCTTAAATGGAAAACTCATGGTTTTACAAAAGCCGTTGCTCAATAGAGAAGTGAAGACTCAGCTCCTGCTCAGAAGCACAAAGATGATTGACCAGAAGTCCAAAAAGTGGGTTCTTTTCTTTCCTTTGCTGTTACAAAGAAATGATCCCAAAGGACACTTTATTCCTCTCTGAGAAGCACCAGCTAAGCAGTAAGACTCGGGCTTTTCCAAGTGGTGTTGACTTTTAAAAAAGAGTCTAGAGAGAAGAAAACAGGAGGAAAAAAGACCCCAAAACAAATCCCAACCCTCAAATCATATGTGACATTTAGCAACTGACAGATAATTGAGAAGCAAGCCCCAAATCACTGTTTCAGTTCACAAGTCTGCTGTGCAAGACTTTACAATGCCCCTGAGGCATCGCCTCACATGTGGAGCAAGGTGCTGGCTCTAGATCCTTCACAGACAAAGCCAGCAGCAGGGAAATATCTCCCTCAGTGAACAGCCTCTGCCTTTAACAGACACACTTGGACACCCATAGCTCATGACAGTTTGACTCCCTTCTACCTGACTTCAACAAAAACAATGAAGACGAGCTTTACCACAGCTTTACCCTATGGACTGCAAAACTTCTCTGAGAATTAGGAGGTATGGAAAGGAGTCCACATCTTCTGCTACCTGATGAGCAGCAGTATCACAACACTGGAATGTAAAAGCCAACAATGACTCGAATGACTCGCAGGAGCCCACAGCATTTGTGTGCGTTGGGCTTACAGGGAGTAGATGGATTGGATCCCTTTCAGGATGTTGCTGTCTTCCTTGTCCATCCAACAAACATCAACATTACATGGAAAGGGAATTGAGGTGCAAATTAGATGGTTTAATATCACACTTTGTCCCATTAAATGCACATCTGCAGTAGTTACTCCTCCTGTTGGATTCAGTTCTTAGTTAAGAGCCTTATGGCATAAAGGAGTTCAGAGAAAGGCAGAGCAAATCATCAGTATGGCTTTTATTGCCCTGCAGTCCTGTAGACTGAACCTCTAACTTGCTCTGAATTCCACCCATAAACATAGCAGAATATTTATTCTAGTAGAAACCATAGTGCCAGCTCTTCCTATACAAATTACCTCCTTAGTCCAAAACCAATTTCCACTTACAACTGGATTTTGACATTCTAAATGCACATTGCACAGCAAATAAGCATACCTGTTAAAGAGCAATTTGTATTTAAAAAGTAACTGAATAATAACCTAGACTGATTGTCAAACAACTTTTCTTTTTTTCATTTATTTTTCACCCATGGAACTCACTTTTAGTTATGTGGCAGGTCAACTGGATGCTTTTGCCATTTTTAAAACATAGTCACAAGTTAAAACCAGTGCTATCGACATGTACTTTAATTTATTTGTCTGGCCCAAATGAAAAACAGACAAAATTTTCTCCAACCCGTATTTTTCCAAATTAACATTCGAAAATCCAGTTTTAATAAAAATTGAAATGTTGGAACATTAGAGCAAAATAGCCACAGGAAATATTACTTTAGTGTGCAACATTTGCCAGACGCAAAAGGAAACAAACTTGTCAGTCCTCTCCTTCTTTTATGTTTCTTTGTTGACTAGACAGGAAGCTGACAAAAATTGATTTTTTTCCTCTTGTAAAGCATACAGCCTAATTTTTATTGTACCACTTCAGTTGCTGACTGCATTTTGTAAATAAAAACATACTTCATGAGCATCCAGGGAAGTGCTCAATATCTGACAGTTTACAAAAACGCAGTACTAATTAGGTACAAAAAGAAAAGTAAATAGCTTTCATTGCAGAAACGGAAATAACATGGTTTAGAAGAGAGGCTGAAAATCCATTCTTTTCTATGGCAACATCCTGAGTGATGGAGAAGTTATAGTTGAGTAAAATTAAACATTTGCCTAACCTGTATTCCTGCATGTAGAGGTCAGCAGAAGTGCAAACATTGATGAACATTGAGATACAGCAGTAAATATTTTGTGAGCAGCTTATTTAAAAACTGTAAGAAGCAGCCAGATAATGTTTCAGCAATAAGATAGCTTCCACTGATTAAGCAGACACAAATAGGCTTCAAAATCCATGCTTGTTATTTAGAATTAGAAACAATAAGCTTAAGGTCATTCATCCAGTAAAAGGTCGATACTGAAGATCTCATACTTCATCAAAAAAACTAATCAAAATTTTCTGAAGTTAATAAACATGGGCTATTATAGAAGCAGGCTGAGTATCCATTTCAGTGTTCTTCCAAGAAAGATCCTGCCAATAGGAGGTATAAGGCACTCAAAGGGGCAAGACAAAGGACACATCAAAGGCCATTCCCCCTGAGACTTGATGAAGGGCTGGATCACAACAGGTAAAGCCACAGAGACCTGTCTTGGTGGGACCTGCCACATGTTTGTTCTCCCTTCTGCAGTCCCAGCACTACTCCTGTCCTGCTGCCACTTCAATACATCAAACCCGCCCTGGAATTAAACTCTACGAGGACTAAATACAGCGACTTTTTTACCCACTTTTTTTTTAATGGTACAGTTTAGTTTATTGAATTACCTCCAGGATGAGGTCAATCAAATAAATGCTGCCATAGTAGAGGGGCAAGACAATGCAAACAGGACCACAGGTTAAACTGTCTATGAACAGTCTGATGCAGGGAGTTTAGGATTGACGTAGGTGTCATAAGTACTTTAATTATCAAAGGCACTTTTCATTTTATGAGATAAATCAGTAAACTGATAAATTTATGAGCTACTGCATGCTATTGTGACAGAAAAAGATGGAGATCCCCAGAGTTTACCTCTAAAACAAAATACTATTGATCATACTTCCATCTCCAATAGTGTAACTAACAAAGGTACTTTCATTTTATCGGTATTTGTGAAAGAAGGTTGAAAGTATCTCTAAAGTTATGCTTATCTAAATTATTCTTGAAAAAAAAAGTGAGCATTACTTTCCATTTCCTATACCTGTATGACCTGTATGTTTAATAACCCCATTTCATTTAGGTTTGTAAGGTATTATGTCCTATTTCTTTTTTTTTTTTCAAAATGGGTTGACCAACTTCATTTCATTATAGATACTGGCTGAATTCACTGTAGCAGTTACTTGTAGTGTGACTGCAAGCTTAGCCAGGCTTCCTGCTCACAAAGATGATCATATATTTCGGCACTACCAACATGGCTTTATACTGTAATTAGCAAATCTCAGGGGACTCAGATGTCGACAATGAGCTTTCCAAAAACCTTCCCAGCCTGTGAACACTTCTAGAAGATGTGTCATCCAGAGTACATCTAGAAAGAAAGTTAAAATTTTTAATTATCCTTCATCCTTAAGCATACATCCTTGTGGTCTGCCGTACGTTCCTAGCACTGACATACAAGCATAAACTCAAGAAAATTGTCCTCAGATAATGAAAGTCTTCAAGTCATGTACAAAAGAAATGTGAAATCTCACACAGTCCTAACTGACCGGCATTTTGCTAGAATTAAAGCCCGTTGCACATGATAAATGTCCAGCTGTTTCAGAACATTCCAAGTAGATTCATGAATGAAAAAATGTTCAGCTTAATAATTTCACTATAAAATATGCAAATATTGACAATTTTAAGTAACAAGTACCCTCAAAAAAACCAGGAATAAAAGTGATAAATGTAAGCAAAACCACCCAAAGTCACATCACGAGACCGCCTTTCAATGCCAGCACATCTGCAAAAGTCATACTAAAACTCAAAGTTCAGAACATGTCATTCTTATGGCAACATCTTTAATGCACCAGATGTATTCCCAAATCGCTCCCTAGAACAGACCACACTTTTAACCACACATCTAAATAACACTTTAAAAAAAAATCTCATTATTTACACTGCATGAAAAGTTAAAAACTGAAGTCACTAAAATCACTACCTCTAGCTAATAAAAGTGTGTCGTTAACCAAAAGTATTCAATGCTGCCTATACATAACCTTAAACTTGTGTCTGCTGCCTTACAGATGCATAGCAAGTGTTCATGACTATCAGGGGGCCTTTCACTTCTGGCATTACTCTTTAGACTGGAGTTAAGTACGTTTATGGATATCTTCTAACTTTTTCATTATTTAAAAAGTGTCATCTGTTTGACTGTCTTACAGATAAGAAATCTGCACAGTAAAGATCAAAAAGGGTATATGAATTTCAATAGGGTAATTATTAAAAAAATATTCTTTTTAAACTAAAATCACATTTCCTTTGGGCTCAGCTCATGTTTCTTGCACGAGAAAAATGGTAACTCCATTTGAATTAGCTTATGTATCTTTTTCTAGTTGATGTAATTCAAAAGTTGAAAGAGAGGGAAAAAGTCAGTTATTAAATAATTCAAGTTTTTAGAGCAGATTCAGTCTGTTTGATAAAGCAACCATTAGCATATTTTAACCAGACTTAATGTAAGCAAAAGTTTTACAAGGGAATTATTCCCTTAATTTCACTGGTGCTTGCTTTAAAAGAGAAATTTATTTATATTAAGTTTTTATAATATTTATTGTTCTCTGTCTCTAACAGGTTATTTGATCCTCAAGTAAAATAATTTGGGTTTGAAAAATACCTCATTAAGATAAAACATTTAACTGAAGTCATATACAGTGCTAACAAGAAACAGAAGTTACTTTATTTTAAAGCATTTTAATAATTAAGCTGTTTAAATTCCAGTAGTTCCCCAAGTCATCAGAAATGGAAGGGCTCACATCCCTATCAATATCTGACTTGACTTCTGTGAGCACCACCTTAGACTGGCACTACTTGGAGCACTTGGAGTGGAAAAAGGAAAGCAGGAAAACAGCACTGCTGTGCAGGATAGGGCAACCCTGGATGTGGGACAGGGTGACCCTGGATTTACGGACAGACTGGGGAATGAGAGGCTGGGGAGCAGTGCCACAGAAAGGGACCTGGGGATCCTGGTGGATGACAAGCTGAACATGAGCCAGCAGAGCCCTGGCAGCCAGGAGGGCCAGCCCTGTCCTGGGGGGCATCAGGCACAGCATCGGCAGCCGGGCAAGGGAGGGGATTGTCCCGCTCTGCTCTGCCCTGGGGCAGCCTCACCTCGAGTGCTGGGGGCAGCTTTGGGTGCCACAATATAAAAAAGATATAGAACCTTTAGAGAGTGTCCAAAGGAGGGCAATGAAGATGGTGAAGGGCCTTGAGGGGAAGCCATGTGATGAGCAGCTGAGGTCATTTGGTCTGTTCAGCCTGGAGAAGAGGAGACAGAGAGGAGACCTCATTGCAGCTTCCTCTTAAGGGGAAGAGGAGGGGCAGACACTGATCTCTTCTCTGTGGTGACCAGTGACAGGACCTGAAGGAAGGTCAGGGGAGGTTTAGGCTGGATATCAAGAAAAGGTTCTTCACCCAGAGGGTGGCTGGGCACTGTAACAGGCTCCCCAGGGAAGTGGTCACAGCACCAAGCCTGACAGAGTTCAAGAAGCATTGGGACACATGGTCTCAGGTACATGGTGTGATTCTTGGGGTGACCTGCCTCAGGCCAGGACTTGGACTTCAATCATCCTTCTGAGTCCCTTCCAATTCAAGAGGTTCTATGATTCTATGATTAGGAGTTCTGGTTGACAAATTAAAGCAGCACAAAGAACAGAGGCAGGTTGTCCCAAGTTGGGGAAGGAGAAGAAGGACATTCAGATTGCAGAACGTGTAGGACTCTCCACAGGGGCACATTTAAGGTCATGAATTGCAATTTTATTCTGTCTGGCATTCCTTTCAACCTCAACTAAAATTAGGGGGGAAAAAAAAGCAAAACTAATCTCCACAGACTTCAATAGAAATCAGAATCCAAACATCTGCAGTCACAAACATACTCATGCCACAGTGTCTCACAGAAGGAACATACTCTACAGTGATTTATAAACTGTACACACCAGCAGAATGGCTGGGAGGAGGGATACTGTTTGCCAAAACAAAAAATGGACCCAGACAGAAAAAAGATGCATTTTTTTTATTATTTTGATATGTACCCATAGTAAATGACTCCTTGCCACAATTTCTTCAAAAAAGAGACAAAAGTGGTGCTAAATAGGCTGTGTGAATCAAAACATCTTCAAGAGGTTCTGAACATCCAACAAGTTTTGAGGAACTAAATAAGCATATTGCTGGATAGGGACAACACTTAAAGCATCCAATTTTCAAAAATGTAAGTAATGAGAAACCACTGGACAAAACACATACAAAGTTTAGTTTAGCAACAGCATGAACATTAATATCTCCTCTGTACAAATCAAAATAAACTTCACAATTCTCAAATTTACAGCACACTAAGCAGAACAAAACCACTTCAGTAGTTTCTTTCAACCGTGTTGCACCTATCACATCACCTAAAATTATGATCAGAAACTTCAGAGTATTCGACAACTTTGAAAAATCTTGTTACTCATTTAGATTTGGCTACATGAGCACAACTTTGGGCACTCTTTTGTTTAGTAAATATGACTACATTTAGTCTATATTTTCTGAGTCAAAGAGCTTTATGAATTTAAGAGGCACTCTAACTGGCCAAAGTAAAATAAGATCACCATGAATTCTCTTACGTTCAGTATAGGATCCTGATTTTATCACTATTTATTAGTAATGCATATGTATTCAACATAGCAGCTTTATTTCTCACATGATAAGAATTTTACATCCTCTATTAAGAACAGCATGTTATAAAATCATCTCATGTCTCCCGACTTGGCAGATTTTCCGAAATAATCCAAAATGTCACAACCAAAGTTAGGAGCTGCTCAGGTAAAGACAGTTAGTTTAACTGCAAAAGCAAAAAAAATCTGGTGTTATCTCAGAAGCATGTCACCATCACAGGATGTATTGAATAGTTGTCTTGAAATGTACACATCAAAAATACGAATGCTCAAATCATGGCCTCATGTAGCGGTACCTTGTATCGCTTTTTAGATCACGGAGTCACCATTTCATCCTTTTGAAAAACTCCATACAAAAATAGCATCTGTCGGAAGATGGAAACATCAAGCAACCAGTACCACAAAGATTCTGCTATACTCATTAACACAGCATCCTTCCTCCTTTGGTCTTATTTTTCACATCCTTCCTTCCTTTTAAGTGGCTGTGTGTCACCATTTTGCAAAGAAGAAAGCGTCTGAATTTTATCATTGCAAAACCTCAAATGTGTTATTTCCAGAATTTTTAAATAATTGTGGAGAAGTAATGGAATGTAAAAAAAAAAAAAAAAAAGTGCCTTTTACAAAAAAAAAAGAGTACATTAAAAATGCTTTGTTTTCTCTCAACAACGGTGATTAATTTCAAGTACCTCATGAAAATGTTCATTCTAAAGTAAAAGGCAGAAGGACAACTGACTTTCATAACTTTTTCCTTACTCATAAACTCTCTTGGTCTTTTCTATTTCGAGTGCTGCTTGTAATGTACGTACCACCGCGTGAATATTTGAATCACAAGCAAACTTCAAATAGGCTCTAAGAAACACACATAAAAGCATAGAAATCTTTTGATTATTTCTGACCAGAAGACACCACTGGCAGTAAAATGACATCCTAAGGGTACTTTGGCAGTGAAAAGTTCAAGGACAAACTAAACAAGTCTCCAAATGCTCAAGTTTTTTCTATGCTGAAGAATGCTTAGGTTGGCTTCTTTTACATGCACACAGTGCTGGACAAGCACACACCTGGGGCAACAGACACTTTTCCAGCTCACATCCTAATCCTACTCTTGGCAATTTGTGGTGCCATGTCCTGTGTGGAAACTTCCACACCAGTGACAGGTCCCTGAAGACTTTATTTTATTTTATAGCTTACTTGTATGGAAAAGTGACAGATTTTTTCCACCTTGTGAAGGCATGCAGCACCATTAATATTTAGTTGTTGGGTTACTCTACCAGTTCACATTCTTTAACTGTGTAGCATGACCAGATTTGGACTTGGACCATGAAGAGGCAAGAGCTGTCCTAGCAATGCAAATGCAGTACCTGGATAATGCACATAATAATAAATCTGCTATAAAAAATAATGCATTTTACAGGCACTAGCTTAAGAATTCTTGAAAGGTACTCTCAAGAAGTATTTAGCAAAGTGATACTTAAAATATTATAGAAGTGGACTATAAAAATGCATTATTACAGAAATAAATTTTCTACAATGTCTCAGCCTTTACCTAGAAAAAATAACATTAGAGAGGTGTATGTTGAACAATTGCTTTTCAATGACTACTGCAATATTCGTCTTCCTATTTTCACTTCAACATAGAAACTTACTCCACTTAATATTTTCACTTTCAAGCAAAACCAGCTGATTTTTCATGTACTTTCAGTTTTTGAAAATATGTCCCTGGCAATGATTTAATCTCTCCTCCAAACCAAAAGAAATTAGATTACAATTACAAAGCACCGAAAACAGGAAATGTTGTAAACTCTGACACAGTATTAACTATGCTGGTTCAAACAACACTGTGAAATTTTCTTAAACGTCACCATTTGTCTACATGGCTTTTTAACCTTTGACTTCTAGGACAGTTGCATGAGAAACAGCTTCTCCTAGGAATGAACTCATCACCAGGCCATATGAATGAAGTAGGGATATTTAAGATACTTCCAAATCATGGCACACTTGTATTTCATTAATGAATGAATTGCAGTAACATATCTAGAAATAAAAAACATAAAAACAATCCTTCACTGTATTTCCTTTGTTGACAATGCCGGAAGTTCAGTTGGCCAGAGGGATATTCATGTCAATGGAGGCAAGAATTTTACTTATTGTGTGGATCTTCACAAGACACACATTTAATTTCAATTAATTCCCCCAAAGACACACATCAGTTAAGCTTCCACTACCAGCATTCATTAGACAAATGGACTCTCTGTTTGTATTGCCACCAATTTACTGAAATTTACTCAGAGCACACCTGTTTCCACAGATTCTTTTACAAAGCTTACTAAGAGAGAGAGAAAATATTTCTAAGAAAAAAAACAACATTCCTTAGAACAGCAAGTTTGAGATGAGCTACATCACCAACTGGGATGAGCACTACTCTGAGCCTAGCATCATGTATCCTGGCTTTACCCAGAAAATTTATTAAAAAAAAAAAAAGAAGCTATTTTAAAGATACATACATTTCAAGTATCAACATAATTAACTGACATGCAAATCAGCAGGGGGAAAAAAGTTTTAAAAGACAGCCTTTGAACTATGATTAAGAGGATCACAGGGGAAATGAAGCAACCTCCCAGCAGCAGCATACATTGGGCAGCAATGCAAGGCAAAGGAGACTTGGGACGAGCAGGACAGGGGATGCACTCACATGCAGCTTCAAAACCATGCAGGGCTGATGGAGAAGAGCAGCAGCCTCCAAAACCCTGGGGAAGCTTCCTGTTCTGGGAGACTGGGAGTATGGAAATGGCAAAAAGTCAAAAAGAAACAGGTTTTTTTTCTGTGACTAAAAGAACCAGGTAAGAGGATGGACTGAGGAGGCTGCCGGGATGAGTGCACTAGGCCATGGTACCCAGAGAAAGGTGAAGATGTCATTAGCTGTAACCCAGGGCAGATAAAGCAAGGGTAGCCTCAAAAAGGGCTCCTTTTTGAGGAGGGTCAGAGCCTCCTGCTGATGAGGCAGCAGATTGTATGGGAATCAGATATGGAGAACTTGAGAATATGAAGGAGTTTGATTCACAGAAGACTGGTGAGTAGGAGATGATCAGAGAAAACGTGAGCTGGGAAAAAAGAGGAGTCCCCCAGATAGGCCACAGATGAGCAGTAAACTGAGACGGGGTCAAGAATGCAAAAGAGGGTAACAAGACAAGAGGGTACCATAAGGAGGTCTCTCTGTCCATCCCTGACTCTTCCAGTCTGGGTGTGTTGACACTTACATAAAGCTGCCACCCAATCCTAACCCGTGGTAAATTTTTTGTTTTGCTATCAAGACTCCTTCTCAGCTTGGCTAACTTTCATGAATCACCATCTCATATTTTTGTAGATCTTAAGTGCAGGGGGAACACACCTCTTTATTTTTGGCTTCTAAGAAATGATGAAAACTTTTAAAAAAATAATTGATTGCATCCCTCTATTGAACTGTGTTTGCTTGCAGTTTAGAATACCAAAGACCTGGGGTTTTATTATAATTACACACACAGAGCCGAAGCTCTGAAAAGAAATGTCATCTCAAGTTACAAAGATGTGTCACTGTAACAATACAGTCTTCCTTTTCCCACTAGGGGAAGCATTATCTTCATAACAAATACAATGTTTAAAAAACTCACCCTGAAATACTAAATCCATGGTTCATGTAGTTTAATGTAAGATGCATATGTGTCCAAGGCCATATGCTAACCAAATTAAGAGAACAATATATTGGCTCTGTCTTCTCACTAAACTGCCCCAATCCATGTTTTGTGTAAAATGCAAGCAGTGCTGAAAAGCTACATGGGAGGGCAAGCCAGCAGGGTGAGGAAAGAGCCTTTCAGGAGACACTGCAGTTTTCTTCGACATCGACTGGCATGTTGGCAGCACGCATCCCTCACCCTGAGAAACATTAAAACTACTCTCCACTCCCAAACAGGTCCCACTCAGTTCAACCACATTCAGTGAAGTTTGTCAAAACTGCCTCATAACTCCTGTGAGCATTCAGTCTCAAAGATGATTAAAAAATTCACAGTTATAGGCAACACGAAGAATCTTGGAGAATAGTAAACTTGGCTACCAAGAAAGAACAGCACTGGACAGAGGTAAAGACTTATTTTGTGAAGCACGTTTTTAACATTTCCTATTTCTCTGATAAAAAAAAATCTTCACTAATGTTTCTTCCCTAATTAATTTTTTTGCACTTTTCTTCCCTGAGATTTGAATAAAATGTAAACAAAGGATCAGGAGGAACAGGCAGTTGGGCTCTCCATCTGGTGCACAACCCCAAAAAAAACCCCAAAAGATCCTCTAAACATTTTGTACATTTATTTTTCATGCGGTTTGAAGTGCATTCATGCAAAGCCATTTTGCTTGTAACAATCACCCATAGCCTCCTTCTTGAAACAAAAAACAAACAAACAGAATTTTTGAAAAGGATTTCCCTTTTGCATCCTACAAAGGAGAAGATGGGGAGTGAAGAAACATAAGAATATAGCATGTGAATAGGTTTGATTAGTTTTCCAAGTGCTCACTGATGCACACTGAAACTGAGTTTAATTGGCAATGTTTGACACAACTATAGGACATCACATAATGCCTAACAGTCCTTCAGCTCCTCTGAAGCAAAATAAATTTCATTGAAGGTATCTTGTAGCTCATTGTCTACACATTGACTTTCTGCTGGTGTATACTAGCAGTTAAGTATCGTGTTTCCTCTTTAAGCTAAAAAACTAGAAAATAGTATCTGAAAAAGAGAATTCAAGACGTTAGTAAGCCTACTGTCTCAAGAGAGGATCAACTACACCTGCTCCGCCTAGTGCTTGTCTGGTCTTTCCTAAAACTTAGTAATTTAGTGACCAATCTGAATCCTTCTCCTAGAAATTTAATGATTCTTGTCTTACCTGAAGAACAGAAAGAATTTATTCTTACCCACTTACAAACAACTTTTTATATAGCTAAAGACCTGAGGTTTTTTTTTCTTTTCTCACATTTCAGAGGAATGATGTCCCTCCTTTTTTTCCAGACAGGATACACAAGCCTCCCACGGAAGACCGTATGGTACTGTCTCCCTCTGTCATTTGACCCAACATTTACACATGACATTTGCATCACAAAGTAGGTGAGACATGTTAAAATCGTTACTGAAATCACTGTTATCTGCTTCTTCACCACTCTCCACTTGCTACTGTGTTACAGAGCCAGGGAGCTGATTTAGTACAGCTGGTTGCCAGCATGAACCACGTGGGTGTTTGTTTACATGGGTGCTTCCACTCTGTTTAGTCGGCCAGGAATCTTTCTGGAGAATTTGAGAAAAACTGAGTAGTCTGAATCAGTTCACAGGTATTCCTTTCCAATGTTTAAAGGGGGTTATTACAGCTGCTCTGCCCTCAAGTAACTTCTCAAAGACAACTGTTGACAACTATAAGATTGCTACAGCCCACTCACCAAAGGTGGAGATGAGTCTGTCTCAGTCAACTCACTCAGTCACTGCCACCATCAAGGAATCATCCCATTCTCACTCCAAAAAGAAGACTATTTTTAAAAGAATAATTCTGCTTTTCACAGGCTAATGAACTTGAACTGGCTCAGAATAGGGCAATTACAGCAGAAGTAATGAGAGGACAGTGCTAAGAGTAAGAAGGTGGAGCTGATCACATCAGGCATAACATACAACTACACCCTGGTAGTTCTTATACGCTGGAACTTCAGGCTTAGGTTCATAAGGCACTGCTCTACGTCCACCAACAGTTGATGTAAACACAGCCACCAAAAGAAGACCTCTCCCTGATGCCCTTCTACCAGCAACACAAGCATGCAGTGGACTGGGTAGGTTTTCCAAAAATAAACATAACAAAGGGTTCTTAAAACATCAAAACTTTTGAGCCAAATCAACTCCCTGCCGTTTTACCACATAACTGGATGAATTCCTGTGGCAGGACAAGAAGGGGCAGAGTTCAGGGGTGGGAGTAAGCTCCTGGGAGTGGGCAGGGGCAGGAGAGAGAGACTGCTTCGTCTAATGGCTCTGCAGCTTAAAAAAAACTAGCCTGTGAGTGCTGTCATGAGTCTGAGTCATGGGGGTCAAATGACTTTAAAATAGCCATCTAATTTAAGTAGGTTCTAACTTGCTCCCTCCCCAAGATAGCTCAGACTCCTGATGATGCATGCATTAACCACCTGAACGTATAAGCCTCAGTCATGAGGTTTCCATCTCCAGTTAGTAAGGTGCAACTTCTTGCCCTTTGATTTTCTCTTACCATTTGCAAGCACAAGGAGTATCTATTATGCCCCCAGATCCTTTTATTTCATTCATCTCTTTCCAAGTTTGTCCCTATATGCCCATGGTGCTTACTTACAAAGGTTCACTGCCACTTTCTGGGGAATGTGCTCCAACTCCCTCCATCTCTTCAGTGCATCTCTCAATTAGTTTCTGATTACACTTTCTGATTTTCCCATTGCGGTTGTGTAGTTTATGCTGCTTAAAAGTACAACACTAACTGTTTAGTCTTGCTCCCAGGAAGATCGTACCAAAGCATCCCAGAGTCTGTTGAAGACAGTCTACTTCAACTTTATTCTTCCAACTACTTTCTACTTCTTCCCCTTTTCAGAAATTATTAAAACTATCATTCACAACCATCACCAACCACAATTCACAATTCCACACCATTTTCATAATCTCTAAAAGTTCATCCGAACAGGTGAAAACCAAATTTAAAAGGCTCATGTCCCTAAAATTCCCTTTTTTGTCTTAAAAGACCAATACTCCTACGATGTCCCTTTTTAGCCTAAGAAGTTACTTTCAATTTCCCACTTTCCTATGAAAAATGCTACACCAGGCAACTGGTACATCCTTATGTTAGAGCTCATTTTTGTAGGATGCCTGTTAACAAACAGGATATTAAGTAACAAAAACTGTGAGACAAGAACACAGACTGGGAAATACGCACTCACAAAAAACAGCGTTACGAAACTTCATGAAAATTTTGACATGAATGAAAGAGCATTTTATTATCTGTCCATTCTAATTGCTCCGCCACCCCCACAAATATCCCTGGACAGCAGACACATTATCCCTCCTATTCTAAGGACGCGTATCTAATCCATTACAGGGCATGCTTGGGTCCACAGAGCAAGCTGTAGTAAGCTGTTAGATTAGTTCCAAGCCAAACATTAACTCTCAATGAAAAAGAATCCCAGATGCTTGGGGAGAAAGGGGGTGGACAGAAATGTTTGCTGCATTACACAGTGCACTGGGTAATAACACTACTTGAAGCACGTGAGGGAACAAACATGGGAGATGCACCTTGTTCTAGATATTCTAGCTTTATTTCAGGTCTTGGTGTGAAGTTTTGATTTTTCTTCTACCATCTTTCATGCATTTCGGTACTGCACCAAATGAACAGGGTGTAAATACAGGCAGACTTGCAGCAAATGCATTATCCAAATTAGCCACTAATTAATAAAATAAATAACTCTTTCAATTCAAAACACAGAACAGACGTGTTTGCTCCAGACTCAGTTTGCCCACCAAAAAAGCCCCATTCCTTTGATGCAAGATCAGATAATGATGGTTAGTCTAGGAGGCTGTATGATCACAAAGCTTATTTAGCTTGTAAATTCTCAGGCAGTCATCATCATTTGTTCCACAGTAAAGACCCATTTAGTAAAGAACAATAAAAAAAAAATAAAGACCCAATAGGAACTTACTTGCCTGTTTTTGGTTATTGGGAAGACTTTCATTGATATTCCTGGCTTGGCATATTTTTTCCACTGTACACAAAGATGACAAAGGTCATGCAACAGCATTTAAAATTTCTCATAGAACATAAATGAATCATGACTCATCCATGGGTACAGCACGTTCTTTATTTTTTCTCTCACGTAAGAGATAGTACCAAGTTTTGGTCTGCAGCTGCACAAATGGAATATGAAAGATATATCTCCCTGAACATATGTTTCTAAAATTCACAGTGGAACAATTGTACTCAAGTTTTCAAAACTGAGCATACACAAGGCAATCTGGAAGAACATCAGCAATCTTCAACAGTAAACATCTAGTGACGCATATCTCCAACATGTTGCAATACAGGAGATTAAGACAAAAGCCATCTTCAATTAATAGATCAGTAGTGGCATCTGACCATTAGTCTTCCAAGCATTAGTCACAGCTGGTCAGCATAACAAGACTGCAAATATTAGGACTCCCATATGTTACGTCTTCATTTGACCCCCACCATCAGTCACCTTTCCCACCCTCCATTGCATCCATACTGTCACCCTCATCCCCCATGGCAGCTCCAGGGTCCTCTCTCAGGGAACAAAGGGACAAACAGAGGCTCACTTCTGTCCCCTACTCTCTCTGTGGTTAGAAACATGGCAGCCACTCCAAACAGAAATGGGTTTATCCTGGACAGCCAGGGGTCCCATGTCTCCCACCTGCCTACAGCTAAAGCAATGTAGGGGCAGAAAGCACAGCACTCAGCATTAAGGGCATCCAGACTTCCAAGAGAGCTCCAGTATCATGGCCATCAGCCACCTGGGCACAGCTGCTTCCTCTCCAATCTTCATTTCCAGTGATTTAAGGTAAAATTTTTCCCACATTCAGTTCCCTACTATAAAATCCATCCACCTTAAACTTTAGGAACAATCAGCAGCAGCCTCACCTGACTTTGATGCTCCTGGCTCATCGAACACACTCAGATGCACAGAATTTCATTTATTGCACCAGTTCAGTAACTAATGTACTAACTTATTAACTGAAAGGAAAAAAAAAAGAAGGGGAATAAAATATCCTACATCTACAGGCTTAGGCAGCTTTCACTTGCTTGAAGGTATTTTGTGTTTCATAAATCAAGTTGTATATTTAACCACTTTAGGTTAATCTGTATCAGGGAGCACAACAGAGGCAGGGTGGACATTTTGGCCAACCTTTTAGCTTCAAGTATTCAGTCTCCTGCCTTTCAGCCGACACTGAGGTTCACCCTACTGTCCTCAGGCACGCAGAAAGTTACAGTATTATGAAAGAGCCGAGGCAACAAGGCAGAAACACAAGCTAATTTCTGTTATGTCATGTAAAGTTTTGTTTAGTACAGACATGAATTAAATCGTCAGATTAATTTAATAGAGCAGAACACAAGAGTGAAAGGCAAGACGGCTTGCGTTCCATTTCTGTGTGACACAGAGCTGCCCCTATTAACTTCAAATTATCTCCTTTTATGGACTCCAATCTTTTTGTATTTTTCACAACTGTAACTGGATGACGGGTTAAATACTCGGAAGAACGCAAGAATGTTTTTTTTCTGCAGCCAACACAGAGAGGGGAATCGCTGAACTCGCTTCTTCTATAAAACAGGAAATTGTATTTTGGGTGCATCTGATTCACACTGCTTCCCACCGTCCCCCTTACACAGACGTGGTTTGGTCCCCCAACCCCCGTGCCATGGAGGGAACTGGAAGCTCTACCAACGCTTTTGTTTCCAGTTTTCCACCTGTTTATTCTAACACACTCATACTTCTTTAAAGTAAAGAACCTTCCCCAAATTCATATGCCTATAGCTCAAAACAGGTTACTGAGAATTTTTATTGTACAACTATACTCACCCTTCCACTTTCCCATAAACAAAACCAGAATGAAAAGCTGCACAGCTATGGAAGGATTTCCACAGCTTTTCAAAATCAAAATATCCTTGACTGTCAGACAGGTGTGTTAGTTCAAGCCCACAGGACAAATCAAATCAACAAGACAAACACTCCTTTTTCTATGTCCTTACCAGCACAAAGTGGAATCGGTGCCTAGTCCAATGTGCTTGGCATAAGCAGTGGCCAGGCTGGATGCTCTCTCCATCTATCACTTTAATTGCTCAGAAGGCTACTGGGAAGTGAAATGTCTCTCCCTCCCTTGTTTCTGCCTTCGATAAAATCAAAGGCAGACAGACAGCTGTGAATCCAGTCTCTTCACAACACCAGAGCCCAGCACTGGGAGCAAGTGGTATATAAAGCTCATTAAAACTCAAGAGTGTATCCACAAAACAAATAGTCAGAGGAAAGAAGCAAAGCAGGAGCCTACACAAAGGCACCCTTTCTCTCCTCATCTGCTGGAGCCATCTCTCACCCACAAAAGCAAATCTGCAGGCACTATTGCACCTAGAAGTTTTAACTTTCTCTGCAATTCTTTCATCTAAATACAAAATAGGGCTCAAACTACAGAGGTGAGGAGGTTCAGTGAAATAAAGAAATCATTTGCACTTAACTGGGGTTATTCAAAGCTCAAGCCTCTCAAACAGTTTTAGAAGCACCTGCTCTTCAAAAGACCTTGTTTCTGTGAAATGCCTTTCAGGCCCAAGTGTCCTGCATCTCAGCGAAATGGGGCTTGTGCAAGATTCAGATTTTGACCTAATTTTTTAAAAAAAAATTTAATTTAACAATAAGCCATTTTAATACTGAAACTCATTTATAACTTCCTTGAAAAAACAAATGCATGGCACTGCAGTACTGAGGTGCCACACTCTTCCCTTGGGATATACTTTACCCCATACAACACCACTTGGGATCCAAAGTACCAGTTCATGGGTGAGTGATTAATTTTTTATTTGTGCAATATTTTTGCTTGATTTTTCCCTCAATTATGTGGGTCCAGCAGAAGTGAGGTGATAGAGAGGAAGGGTGTTGACGAGTTTTGTCATCCTTGTCCGTGCATCCAAACCAGGTGCCTGAAAATGGAAGTAGACATTTCAACGCCACTTTGATCTGCTTTGTATGCACAGTAAATAACTGGAAACAACATTCATGCTTCCTCCTAGTGGCGTTGTTCAACCAAAACTGAACAGGCCTCGCCACATCCGCAGCCAGGACAAGTGATCACCAGCACTGCTCATCTGTGTACAGTTCATCTGGGGTGGGCAGGACTGATGACTGAAACCATGGTCACCCCTCAATGCCATATCCTGCTGCTGGAAAGCTGGACAAACCACTTGGCAAGTCCAGAGCCTGCTCCTTCTGATTGCTTCTGCACTTCAAAAAAGCTGGTTCACAGCCATGAATGGATTTTGCATCACAATAAATCTCTTCATCTTCTGCTTCCGGTGTATGGTATTTTTTTATTTTGCTTTCTCTGACATATAAAATCCATTTATACACATTTTATTTTAAAAATTAATGCCACCCAAAACCATTGCACATTCAGTGCCCTGAAGAACAGCTGAAAGAATTACCATGTTAGAAACACCAAAATAAAAGGAAGACCAAGTTTAAGATTTATGTACTGCAGAAGTCATACTCTAGGTATCTACCTATTTCTCATCACCTACAATCAAAACTGTTCTACTGTGAAAACTAGACATATCTGCTAACAAATATATGTACTGCCTCACGATACAGATACCCCAGACTTTGGTAGAAACAAAGCCTGACCCTCAGCACACACACACATGCACAGGCATCTCTTGCTATGAAATTATGAATGGCAAATTAGAAGCAAAGAAGCTAAAGGCAGAGCTAGTAACACAGATGTACATTAGCACTCTGAGTCTAAGAATGTAAACTTACTTAGGGTGAAAACAAGATTGGCATTATATTGGCATTACTTCATTTTAGTACTGTTGCTTAATCTGTATATCTAATTCCTCACATAAAGCTCGACTTTGTGCTAAATAAGAAATGCCTTTGCACTCCACCAGCAGGCTCTGTCCATTTTACAAAGAGGGAACATCCATTTATTTCATCTAAAGGTCAAAAGTGAAATGCCTTTGGGAGATCCCATGCAACCTTAAAATAAAAGTCGCATTCCTAAACTCCGGACTATCTAGAATGCAACACAATGTCATTATTATTCCTTTGAAAATGTAAAACAATTAATCATTTATATTAAAAGCAAAACTCTTTAAAAAGAACTGGTCCTAAAAACCAATGAAATACCAGCAGTGAGAATTTTAAATCTTGCTGTTCAAAAAGTACAACTTATTTTCCTTGCAGTTCTATGCACTATGGAAGTCATAACAACCATAAATGTTTAAAAGACCTGACGTAATTCTAGTATTTGTTCACTTTGAATAAAAGGAAAACAATTCTTATTCAAACACCAACAGTAGCCAAAACAGCCAACCCCATAATTCCTCAAACTTTTTAGTGATTCTTAATAGACTATGTTTATGCCATGATACCTACCTGCACCTATTCACCAATATTTACTGACCCCATTTAGCAAAATCAGAACACAGAACTTCAGTGGAGCAGAAACTTCTGGCTGTCAGGTTTCTTATAGCTTCCTTCTTCATTTCTAAGTCCAATGTTCAAGATATAAACTAAAGCTCACTGAAACAACAGCTTTTTAGTCCTTATAAGCTTTGAAAACATCGAATGTTAGCTATAAATCACCTGCTGCAATATTACACTCAACCTTCCCAATTTTTCCCTTCTACTGTATTTCTACTAAGCTTATTAGTAGATTGAAAACTACACATTTCTTTTTGTCCTAAAGGCTATATAAAATTACATCACACTGCTTATCCAGCTTCACAGTATCAAATTACTTTATTCAGAAAAGGCATATAATGATCTTTTTGGACAACTTAAGACCTTTTTTTGAAATTAATTACCACTTTAAACAGATAATTAGAACAATCTCCCAATACAGTGTGTGGTTAATACACGCACAATGCACACCAGGTTTATGATTCCTTTCAAGGTGCTCACTGCCATCAGTAGACGCCCGGGGCTACCAGCTACCAACGGTGCATAGAAGGCACCATGTGTAGGAGGACATGTCACAGTGCCAATGCTGATCTTCTGGAAGATACTCTCTAAGGAGAAACATGCTTAGGAAAACCTCAAGCTTTACACAGTTAACAGCAAAACACAATTTTCTATTACCACAGATAATTCAAAACAGGTTGCAAAAACCTGCATTTGTCTACATAAGGCCTAAAAATAACCATATTGCTGTTTCACCATTGCTTCATCTGAATTCATAGATTTTATCATTCTCCAGTTGTTTCAACACAGCTTTTAGCTAGTTTTAAAAGCTCCATATTCGTGACATAGGAGGCAGGTTTGCAAGGAAGTCCTGCAGCATGTGACCTTTCCATTTTCTCACGGCAATTTTAAGTGTAGAAAGAGACAAACACAACACAGAACCCCGCCAAAGCAAAAGCCCACTGAACTATTTCCAGGGAAAAAGACAGTTGTTCCATGAATTCTTCCATGTTTTCAGACATATGAATTATATCTGGCAATAGTTTAACAGAAAGGAAGGAACACCAAAGGAGGAGAACAGGCTAAGCATTTGTAATCAAACAGATTATGCAGCTGTAAACTGGGAACTCCTGCTCATCAGCAGTTAAAAGGGCAAAATACTCAAATATACACAATGCTAACATCAAACCTGTAGTTTGCTGCCTACTCTTTTCCTCCTTAATACAGACAAAGCTTGTAGGCCTGCCAATGTATGTAAGGCCAAACGGTTTCATGTGAAGAAAGATGGGTAAGACTGAAATGACAGTCAAACAAATGGGGACTGGACTATTAGGGCACAAGAACAAGGAGAAAAAGGATGACAGGTAAGATAAAGAGAAAATGTAAATGGAAAGTAACCAACACAGTCAGGTGAAAGACACTGGGCTGAGAAAATGAGAAGGAAGAAGCAAAAGTGCAGTCTCTTTGGTGGACCAAACAGTAGTCTGGATGAGACACAGAAAAATTAATTTCCATTTCACCACTGCTTTCAGTAAGTAGCTCTGAAGCCTTTCATAAAGGATTTTAAACACCACACCTTCCTCCTGCCCTGAGAAAGTGATGGAATAACTGAAAGCAGCAGGGAACTGGTACCCCTCATCACAATCTGTGACATAGCTACGCTTCATAACTTTAGGATTGGGGAAAAAAATTTCTTTCTTGAAAGAGTCAAAATGGAAAAATGATTACATTTTCCTTTTTTTTAATCAACTCACTTTGTTCATTGAATTGCTTTTGGAGGTTTTAAATCTACAGTTTTCTCCTTCCAAGCTAAAGCAAGTTAGGAAATGCAAATTTAAGGTGTTCTGTAAGAGCTCCACACAAGCCTGCACTGAGCAGAGGGTTCCTTTCTTCTCAAGCAGCTCTTTTGCTCTCCTGACAGGCTGCAGTCATTAAATTACTATTGCTCTGAGGCAACCCAAGCCCTCCACATCAGCCTGGCCTGGCCAGGGTCACATCAGCCTATCTGCCTTGCATTCTTCCTGCCTGGCAAGCCACAGCAAGGAACTCTGATAAAAAACATTTATCCTTTCTGAAAATAGGTAGGAGCTGTGAGAGAGCATGGCTATCCCTGGCCAACACCAGCCCCACTCAGACCCATTTAATATGGAGAATATGAAATCTCAGCACTAGGCTCTGCAATCCTGAAGCAGACTGCCTGCATGTCTGCTGCTTGGCTGCTGCTGTAGTGGAGGATGCACAGAGAGCTGAGACAGACAACTGGAAAGATATTTCCTGGTTAAGGCAGTTGAGTGGTGCCCTGGAGAATGGGATCCAGTTCTTGTCTCTCCCATGAAATTAGCTGAAGACGCTGCACAAATGATTTCCACACTTTTCACAGGCGGTCACTAATTACACATTCCCCATTTTCTCTACGTGTTTAGTGTTGGATCTTTTCTCAAACCAAAGATCTCAAAGTCCTGGCTATAGCTGAAGTTACTGTGTTAAAAGCAGACAATGAAATGTTACTGAATACTAATTAGGACTTTTGATATTACCTTCTCTGGGTTTCCCTTCCCCAAAGAGTCAGCAAATAGCTATGAAATCCTTAGGAAAGGTTAAAACACTACTCTGGCTTGCACAGACAGAATAGGATGAAAAAACTGAGTGCAGCAATACACTGCCTCCTTCCTTCTGGGGAGTATGCTTATAAAAATCAGCACACGCTTTCTCAAAACATTCAGGTATTACTGTGATAAATGCCATAGGAGGCTCATGAGAAGCTGAATGCATTTCTTCTGCCTTCAAAGCACAACTTAATTATTAGATCTAAAGTAAGAAACAAGTCCAGAAAGTGAAGACTAAGGCAAAAATTCCTGCATCTTCCCTTGCTCAGCGAGCACATTCTGTTCTGCATATTGAATAAGATGTGATCCTGTGAAATCCATCAAGCAATTAAAGGCTAGAATGATGCAAAAGGGGCCCATGTTTAGGTTGCACAGAGCTTGACTATGAAAACAGAATATTCCTTAAGCATTTTCTCTGTACGAAGACATATTAATATGTCAGCACATGGCCAGTGGTGAGAAGGAAGTGCATTTGACTATACATCATACATCGAATGGCCACTGCCACTCCATATGCAAACAGATGAGAGAGAAAGCAAGGCTGCAGTCTGCAGAAGCCAGCTAACAGCTGGCTGTGGCCAGAAGGTCAGCCCCACTCATCCTCCACCCCTGCTCTGGGTCAGTCCAGCTCTGATGTGAAACCACACCTTGAAGCCGTGGTTAGCAGAGTTTCTGCAGCACAGCCCCAGTCCCTTTGCTGTTAACAGCTGCGGTCTGGCCCCGCTCCCGCTCCCTCTCCAGTGCCAACAGCGGCCGTCATGCAGCCAGCCCTTCCAGGAGCCAGTGCTGGGAACCAGCCGGGCTCAAATGGGCTACAGCTCACAGCAAAACCATCACTGACACTGACATACATGAGAAAAAGGAGTGGAAATGTCTCTTTTGGCAGCCCTGTGGGACACAGCCACTTTAGCATCAGCCAGCAAGTCAGTCCAACCTGCCTCCCTATCCTGTCCAACCCTGTTAAATTAATCACAAAGCATTTACAACAGAGACCAAAAGCCTTGACTGCCAATACCTTGCTGGTGTGGTTAACTATTCTCCTAATCCTACTACAATGGCAGCACGAAGGCTTGCTCAGAAGGCTGCTTGTTCTTATTACTCTTTAGGGAAAGGCAGCAGGCCTTTTTCCCCACCAATGGGTTCTGCAATACTTACTTCACTGCTACCTGATATTACTGGGGCAAGGAGCTGGGAGCTCTCCTATTCAACTCCACGTGGAAAACTGTCTACAAGCAAAAAATAGTGCTTACCAAAGTCAAGTCACATCCCTCACTTCATAGTCACATTTATATTTCAATGATTTTTTTCTGAATATCTCAAAAACATTGCACTTTCAAGAGAAAATGAGAGTGAAGTCAACTGATTGGATGCTTGCTTCTCATTTGCATCTCAATTTCTGTATTTCAGCACATGAACACAGAAATATTTATTTTCATAGCAATGCAATAGAGTGATTTAATATTTGTAAGTGTATTTAAGACAGGTAAAGTATTTAAGAGCTCACCAAAAACTACAAGTATTGAGGAGAAAGAAGAAGAGAAGCTGCTGTACTTCCAAAAATAGATTGACATGAACTTTTCTAAATAAAAAACACCCAGAGATGCCTAAAATTTTTGGGATTAGGTGTAGTTTCATGCCTTTTATTCTAGAACTCTACATTTACCTCACCCGTTCTTCAACTGGTGGAGCACACATCAAGTATCCCTGAGAGACAAAGTACTACAGTATACAGATGTGCCTATTTTGGAAGCAGTTGGATCACTTTTCCCTACGAGGTCAGGGTTTTCAGACCAAAAGAATAGCTCTACTGTTTTTTATCCAGCTGAGAACAGCCTGGATTCCCTTTCTTGTTCAGTGCTGTAAATTCAACTGTAAAGAATAAAATCAGTCCCCCCTAATTTCAATTAGCAGTGGGGGAAGAGGAGAACAGGTAACACACTCTCCTGTAATGACACAAAACTTTTCACAGTTATTTACAACAATCCACAGCTTATCATTGTTTGGCAAGCCTTTCCTTTATTCATTTACTTCATTTCCCCTTCTTTCACTGGAAAGGAATTTCATGTTAAACTGGAAAAAAAAAATTTAAAAGTTATAATTTCCAATTCCAAAAGACTATTTTTAATCATTAAAATAAATTTATATGGAGATCTTGGCTGTTTTTACCTCATAAAAACTGGTGGGCATCATAAGGTATGCAGGTTTAAAGCTATTCTGTCTTACCACTTTTATTTTCCTCCTCTACCTTTACTCATCTAAATAATTCTGTGAATAAGTGCCTTTTCTGGTAGAAAAAACAGGATTTTTCTATTTTGGGGTCCTAAGCAGAAACAGTTTAGAAAATATGCTTTTAAATATACTGTAATTAAAGTTAGGAATCATTTTGTGCTCCAAGAGGATCGGAGAGACATAGCCAAAATCACTGGATGGAAATCCCAAGTTCATCTGGTGCACTATCCTGAGCCCATGACAAAATACCCCTTGATCATTTGTCTTTTTTTCCCATTCTGATATTTAGCCTCTGTATTTAAAGTTTTTGTCTCTGTGGTTACTGCAGAAACACCTAAAATGAGAGCGGCAAGGGCCAATACAGGAAAAAGCTTGGCAACCCAGAGTTACGTGTTAGGTCATGAGGGCCAGTGTGCTGCCAACTTTTGAGTGTGTGAACTCCTTTTATTCCTGAAGCAGATGATACTGAGAAATTAATCTCCAATCTCCATCAAATTCATTTTTATTACACACTTTCAAGCTTTGTATAATCCCTATCACGGAATATCACACAACTTACTTATATCTTATTTTGAAGATCAGGAGGTTTTGTTATCCTTACTTCACTTTTAGGAAAGGGAGACACAGAGAAGCTAAAAATACTGCCTTAGGGCTGCCAAAGCAGCCTGTGGCAAAATAGGGACTGGATTTCTGCTCCCACATGTGCAGTCAGTCTGCAGCTGCACTGGATAGTGCCTGCAACATTTCCCTCAGTCCACCAGATGAGCTCCGAGCTCCCCTTATCCTTGGACAGGAACGAGATAAGCAGTTGAACAGCGTTTTGGAGCTAAAGATCCATGCTATCTGCTCAAACAGGGTATCCAGGCAGCCAGCTGGAGCTGCTCAGAGAGGAGAGTTGCTTTCATGCACCAAAGGGAAAAGGGGAGAGGGAAAGGATGGTACCAAGTTGGTACTAGGCCAAGCTCCCTACAAATACGCCAGGTTGATCCCTTCAGGCTGCAGTTCCTGCATGTGTTTGCAATTCTGCTGGTAGCTGAGAGAGCAGGTGAATGTGCAGTGGGAGGGGAATCACTGGAGACCAAACAATCGCACTGGAACCTTCAGATAAAAAATGACAGCCCTTGAGGGGTTTGTGGCACATGCTGTATGTCCAGAGGCAACATTGGAGACTTACTTCTGAAACAGACATTCCGCCTTTGGACCAGATGTAATGTCCATATCTTCGTATCTAAAAATGTCTGATGAACATGTCAGTGAACAAAGTGAAATGGAAAATAAAACCTTAGCCAGAACAGTGAGAAAGTTCATAATTTAACCTGAAAGAACAGAAAAACAACCCCACCATTTTATTTTTACCACTGAATCAGAATACAGGCTATGACAATTTCATTGGCAAGGGACAAGACATTCGTTGGAACTCTTTTCTTTGATCATCTATCAAGATCCATAGTCCTCACTTAGATGTGAGAGGTCTCCACAGGTTTTAAAGGTGTTGGGATAGAGGGCAGGAGGGTATCACACTTTTCCTGAAGAAAAATAAAACTGAATGAGGGGAAAGGGAAAAAAAGAGTATCTGCAACAGATAACTGCTTATCAAAATGAGGTTTTATCACCATTATGCATAATGCATTTCTTAGTCATAAAATGGGTGAGGCATGCTAGATATGTTTGCTAAAAATGAATGATAAAAGACTTTTGAGTATTACATGTAATACTGAGAGGGTTCTACGAGCACATACTTCTGTGAGTAGGCACCAATATCATATGCCTAGAAGAGAGAAAAATAAAATGCTGGAAAAGTGTCAATATTAGTATAAGTAACTTCTAAAAGAAATGAAGATTTCAGAAACAAGTATGTGCACAGGTACTTCACTCTATAATAAAAATAAAGGAGATGCTTCTGGTAAAAAAATCCTAGGTAAGAAACAAATATGCCAATACACAACAGCATACTTTGCACAGGACTGAGAATAATACAGATTGCAGTGTACAGGAATTGTTTGGCTGATACCGCAGGTTCCAAAATGAAGTTGTTTATTCAAACTATTTATAATTTCAGAAAGAATTCTGATAAATAAAAGTGCAGTGGTAATACTTTTTCATTACCCTAGCAATTACGTGACTGCCTATTCTAAGACAAAAATACATCATGCATATTTCTTTTGCCTTTTTCTCCAAATTTTTTCTTTCCAGAATTTCTTGATAAGGCCTGAAAAAAAACCCTAAAAACAAAACACACACAAAAAAACAAAAGTCACCTTTTACTCCTTTTGGATTGCTTGCCTTCCCCAACCCCACCGCCCCCCCCAAAAAAGCCCATATGTATTGCTGCATTTCACAGGGATTCTAAATGCTGTGATCTGTACCAACTCTCCGTGGTCCTTAAAAATAGAAATAATACACCTGCTGGGCACAGCCACAAAACTTTTGGGTTTCAGTTAACCTTACAATCTTAGTTTCTCTTCCCTGCAATCACCTCTGGACTAAAAAACCACCCAGTAATCCGTCTCCTTTGCAATGCTAAGAGGAGTTACAACAAGGAGAAAAACTCAGGGTACCAAGAAATACACCCACCACCTTTAAAGCTAGCTTGAAGTGCTCACTTAACAGTGGGAAAAATTAAGCTAAACTATATTGAAAAGGTTGCCTTGCACTCTACTGATAACATTCTAGAGGATGTCTCTTTGTGAATGTCTTTATTATTTTAAAAAAGAATCTCTTTGATGACTCATTCAAGAGCCTGAGGAGATACTTTTCCCTTGGTAGTTTACCTTGATCACTACACCTAAGTAGTTTCTCACCTGTCAACGCATCCAGAAGCTTTTAATGGCTTCCCAATATTAGACAATAGCATATATTTTCGTGTGCTACATTTTAATTGACTGAGTTTTTAGGAAATGATGATAGGCTCATCATCACTAAGCCCCAAGAATGAAACAAACATGAAAAAATGAAGTGATTGTAGACATGACATTGGACTTTCAGTTTAGGGAACAGGGCAAGGCTGGTTATAAGGGAGGAAAATAGGCACAGAACATCTGACCAGCCTCTATTTTCCATCTATAGGCCTGTTAAGATAAAATCATCCTCAGACAACCAAACTGATGAAACTCATTTTTACTCTGCTGATCAAGATTACTAACCTACTTCTCTGCATGTAATAATTCTTCAATGACAAAAGCAATTTCTCACGCCATAAATAAATCCTTGAAACACCCTAAGAGTAAGAAAAGACACATAGATCTTACAGGCATTTTCTGGCTTTTTTACAGCTTGTTCCCTCCCTTTTCTCACAGCCTGTAGGTTTTGAAGGGGATACAACTGGCATTGCTCTGGCTCTCTACTGCAGTCAGCTGGAGAGTTCAACTTCAAAGGCAACTTCAGGCAGGGATGGAGCAGCACTACCACTTCAGGCTCTACAGGAGAGCAAACCTCTCCAGCCCTGGCAGGACAGGCAGTGAGGGACTCTCGCTGGACATCCTCCAGCTCACAGGAAGCAGATGCAACTGCCAAGGGTCTGACCCGGGATGTACAGCCCACCAGCTGACACGTACTCCTCTGCCTCTCCCGTGGGATGACGGGCTTCTGCTGCTCGTCCTGCAGGAGCACATCCTTGCTGCCGGCCAGTCCAAGCCTCAGCAGCTTCAAATGCAGGTGCTGACAGCAGGCAAAAGGCAAATCACATTGATTCACCTGCAAGGTTTAATGTGTAGGAGGCACCAGCCAGGAAAGAAAAGCTGGCATATCTTTTCCATGCACCACAGTAAAGCAGGGGTAAGGAGCAGGCTGAAACACCACCTGTCCCCTAGGGAGCATGGCACACACACGGGAATGACAAAGTGTAGCTGTTAGTCTTACCCAGACAATATACTTTGAAATTATTTCTTCACCCAGCTGCTACCTCAGCACTTCATCGTAACACGCAAAGTGCCTTGACTCTTTTACAGTCCCACCTCTTTTTCACCTTCCCAAACAAAGGCAGGTAAAGAACCAGTCTAAAGAAGCTGATGGCTTCTCCAAAAACAGACCCAGTTTTACACTAAATAATTCTTGCAGTGAGATATTGAAGCATCAGCACCAAAATTTAGTCAAATTACGAATTCCTATCAATTATATCACTTGATATTGCGCTATCAGGCTTATAACAATTGGTACTTAGGGAAACACACAAATCACTATCCATCACCAGTGACAACTATGAGATAGGTTAATTATGAATGTACATCACAACTTTGCCTTTAGCATGGTGTGACTCAGATTTAAAAAATGCAGCTTCCATCTAATACTATAAATCTAAGCACAGGAATTCTACACTTTATACTTTCAAACACAGCAAACAAAAAACAGATTACTTTACATGCAAACTTACAAATTCTCTTTTAATGAGTGGTCTTGGACAAAAGCTTTACATTTTACCCGATATTCTAGAAATTCATTGGTTGTCCTCAGGTACGAAAAAACTCACATAAGAGACTCATGTTTTAAGCACATCACAACATTCAATTATTTTCAGCAGTACTTCATACAATAATATGTGCAACTTTGCAAAAATGCCATTCTGTTTTCAAGACTGATTTGACATGATTTATAGATCTCTGGATTCTGAAATATGAAATTTTTTCTAGACAGCTGAACCACATTTGTCATAAAAGTAGGGGTATTATCCAAAACAATACCCAATATGACATAATCACATGTGCAGCTTCCTATACAAATCAATTTCACAACTTCCCTTGGACAATACAGACACACACTGTGCCATGTGCAAACCCGTCCCATGTAATTGCCCATTACTGTTCCAATCATGGCACATACCTTAAAGAACCCAGGAAGGGAAACACAGAACTTTTCATATTTTGGCCATGAAATGTTCAGACTTTAATCCATGATGTTGAATGGGGATTTACAAAAAACAAAGAATTGCTTGTGAACCATGTGGTACCGAATAACAGTCCAGCTAAAATAAACCTGAGCTCAGCAGAAGACACTCAGTACACAGACTGTTTTGGCATTGCATTAAGTTCTGCATGCTGTTCTATTTTGCAAGTGAAATTGATTCTATTTAATCGTATCCAACAGACCACTATTAAAATATAAGATATTGATGTATTGACACTGAGCAAATATAAAAAGTCTTCCGCTGAAATAGAGTCCAGGCGTGCAGGTCTGTCAATGCACAGATGTGTCTTACATTGTGTGAGTAACTGAAGTTGTGCACAGTATTGGTAATTTACAAACTCTGGACCAAAACCATAACGTGCCAGCTACACATGGACCATGCAGATGCCACCTCAGGCCTTAACACCGGGTCAGTTGGTCTTGAGAAAATCCTACTTGTGTTTTGCACACTTGCACTTTCTGCAGACCTGGCAGCATCCAAAGCAGTGTATCTAGAGGATCAAACAGACCTTTTCCTCTGGCTTTCACACTGCCAAATCAATTCCAGTACCAGCAGCTCCTGTGGTATCGATGAGAAAGTTTTTTCGAATGCAAGGAAGGCATTTAGAACAAACACCTTTTAGTAGGTGTATATTTTAGCGTGTATATTACCTTCGCAAAGGCTGTGGGAACACAAATGGGTGTAAGGCAATCACTTGCTAGGCTTGCTCCTTCAAAGATTTTATTTGAAGGCACTAAAAAGAAAATGTGATTCTTATAATGACAGCACACAGAAGCATTCTCACAACAATCTTTCTAATTTTTGACCTATGCAGATTTTTGGCTTTGTCCTGCCACCGTTGTCTTCTTTGGTCTCCTTGATACTCCAGAGAAAAACCTTTCCACATTCACAGCCCCTTTGACTACTCTAAAAATCAATTAAATGGAAGCTGAAATTATTAGCAGCTTTGAGGAAATGAGTCTGCACCTGACAGGACAGAGGGCACTGAGCTACAATCACTGCAAGGTTAGCAGTTGCCAGCCTGCACATCTCAGGGGCTTCCATTCAAAGCTTTTCCATGCTTGTGACACATCCAATCCGTTTAAAATCACACAGTCTGTCCCAACCAAGCACATAATTCCTGGAAAATGCATCAGAAATCAGCATCCACTCTTTGTCTGACCAGTGTGAATCAGAGCACATTTTCAAAGGCATGTTCCCAGAAAGATGGATCTACTTTTCTGCCTGATTTGAACTATTATTTTGGCATTCCCAAGGGCGTGAGCCAAGACATTATTTAACCCAATGACTTTAGGCACTGGTACAACATCTGCTGGATCACCAAGGTCCATACTGGGAAGTAAGTTTTAAAATAGTAATAGAAAGTCACAGACAGAAGGATTACATTGCGTAAGAATTGACAGCACCAGAATCCATGTCTGAGTCTTCTCCCAGCTGATATTTACCAGTAATGATCACAGAAACAACCCCTTCCAGGCTGGGACTGCCAGCTGGAGGGTCCTCACAAATGGTGGCAGTGGCCAGGAGGCAGAGCCAGCTCCCACAGCTGTTGTCCAGCTAAGCAAAACTAAGTGCAGGGCTCTAGCACTTAGTCCTTTCCCTTTTTCCTGACCTTTTTTCTTGCCCTGCTTTCTACTCTGGCCCCTGGAGATGCGCCATGCAGCCTTGACTCCTCAGAATCACTGTCACACAGCCTTGACTTCTCAGAATCACTGTGCTATTAAAAAACAAAAAAAACCCAAACATGATGAAAATACAGACTTCCTAGGATAATGTTAAGCTTTTTACTTTCTTCTCACTTTCATTTATACCTCTTGCTATTCCCTGCTTTTCTCTAAAAATGTCCATGTTGATTCCAAAAAACACAGCTGTTCCTAACAAAGATACAGCCCCAGTCACTACAGCTAAAAAAAATACACTTCAGATACAAAAAAAAAAAGTTTCAATAAAAAGTTTTTCATAATTTTCTCAAGTAAAGCTGTTATATTAAAAGCATTTACATAGCTTGAGATTCCCCTGCCTATTCCAACAAACTGCTAAAAACACACGGGTATTTACAGACAAAAAGGTCTTTTGAGTTTTGGCCACAATTAGTGCTTGCACGTGTATCTTGGCTTTATGGCAGTCAAAACCCATCCTTTTTTTATTCTGCTAGCAGATAACTGACTTACCATTGCCATAAAAGGGGCAAGCTTCAAGCACAATATGAAAATTCCTGGAATGCTTGAATCTACCCTCATGTAGCTGATTTTTCCCTTAATATGTGCACTATGAATACAAACTATTAATGCACTAATTTTTCTTTAAACTTTTGTTCTAATTCTTTACAGAACCATCAGTCCATACCAGTGTAATTTTTCAGCCTTATTTGGGTTTCATTACAATCTTAGGATTTGTTTCAATGCTTTTAGATTAACAAATATTTCAACAAAAGTCTTCAGTAGACTAGAAAACAAGTTTTCTTCCACTAGATAAACAACCGGACTAACAAGACCAAAAGACTTAAAATATCTAGTCAGCACATAGCTATCCAGTGAAATTGGGGTAATCTGTTCTATCCCTTAGCTACAACTGAAACATTTGTCATGACAAAGAGAAAAAAAAAAAAAAAAAAAAAAAAAAGCCTTTCTCATTCTGATTTCTGTACACTAAACTAAGAACCCCATAAATCATCGACTACAAAAGAACCAGCTAATAAAACATTTTCCACTAAGTTAGTGATTATTTGCATGAAAGATTACATAGTTCATTATGAATTTCCAATGTGAATTATCTATAGGAAGAATCTTCATGTAAAAATGGCATTGACCATTGACTATATTAATGAATTAGAGCTCTTTCTCCCACTAAACCATTTAGAAATGCTCTACCAGGTTTACTCCCCAGGGTTAAGACAACGTCCACATGTACAGATGACATATTGAGAGGGCATCTTGACCAGAAGAAAGGTTGAACCCTCAGACCTCCCATGTAGCCAGAGAGATCATAAATCCCACAGCAGCTGAGACACACACGGGCAGAGAGAAGGCTGGACACTGGTGTTTAAAGGTGGTAGAGGAGATGAATGTTACTTGCCTCAAATAACTTTTTTCTAGCAATGTTAGGGAACACCACCAGATTTCTGGCACCTTTCAAGAAAGTTCAACATCTAGACCTGATTTGTGGCTTTCATCTTATCTCAATTCAGAGATGAAGCACAGAGTTTGCAAACTGGAGCTCTTCAGCACATCTCTTCTGCTCCCACTGTAGCAGTTGGGCAGGGATCTCCATGGGGGTGATAGACTTTACCTAAGAACTTTGTTTCCCAGTTATAACATTTGAAATGTTCTTCAATAAGGTATACATTGTTACCTACAGATAAGATAATGCTTAAGTAGTACCATGCTTCAGTCTTCCCTCAAAAAATACGTCTCTTCTGAATGCAAATGACCAAACTCATTTGATTTTTAATTAAAATATTCTAGCTTTTCCTACTAATCTCAGTGTATTAAATTAATTATTATATTGTTTTATATCTCTTATCATTTCTTCTGCTGGTTCTGTCTCAGCTGTCTTAAAAACCTACAGGTCAAAATGTGGTCTCTGTCACTGCTACAAGCAGATGAAAGCCACAAAAAGATGAAAGAAACTTAATTATTACTTTGCAATTTGTTTACTCCACACACTTGACAGCACTTTGTATTTTGTCCTTCACATTGTTCTGCTGAAGAAGCACACCCTTCCTCAGACCCTGCAAGAAAGAGGCTGTCTGCCAGCAGCAGTAAAGGTGAAGGCAGCGGATGTACACGGAGAGAAAAAAAGCATAGGAAAGGAGGGGAACAGAGGATGATTAGTAATTCTCTTGAATCCACACAAAGAAACCCTTCAGATTACAAGAAATTTTACAAAAGTAGCTGAATAACTTTGCTAAAAACACAATTACACAATTACACATTTAATAAATTAAGTTGGCACATTCATAGAAAATCTTACACCGTTTATTTCAGAACATGTGTGAGAACAACATTCTTTACATATGAAGGTAACATTAAAAAAAAAAATCAAGAAGAAGGAAACCAATCCTTTTCCAGCTCTTCTTTGGCTTCCCTCATTTCATTTTTGGACATGCCCTTTTTATTATGTGGCTGTAAGGCAAGCCAAGCCAAAAAAAGGGAGCTTTTTTGCTGCTTGCAAGGCAAGGCTGACTCATCTCCACCCAAGCAGATTCCCAAGCTGCTGGGTCCCACGGCACCTGCTGTCTGCACCCAGGCCTCAGCACCTTGCACTGATGTCACCAAACATCCCAGCACAGGTATAAAAGCAGGACTACACTTCTCATCGGAACCCATAAGTACAAGTTTTCAGATGCTTGATAACTTGACAAATCAGAGTGAAAAGGGGTATTTCCTACCACCACCACACAAACACCTAACCTAAGAAGAGCTACTATAACATTAAGGCTTACAATGTTTTTTGCTCGCATTGGAAATATAATGAAAGCACGCACAATGTTAAGAGGTTTCCTAAAAAATACATATTGAGATATTTTGAGATATCAAAGTGGTTAAAAATGAGCCCTGAAGCTGAACAGAGTGTAGAAGAAGTACAAGCGACTGGAAGCTGAAGTGCTTTTGAACATATACACTGTACTTTTCTTTTTCAATTTAGAAAGTTTATTCAAGCTCCTCTTTCTGTAAGAGAATACGTCAGAGATAAAGGAAGATTAAACAGTCAGTTTTTTCATCCTTTAACTGTTTGTACATGCCAGAGGGTAAAAACAGACTAGTTTTTTGCACTAGTTATACTCTTTATGAAGAATAAATTTGTCTTTTTCTTTACTGCAACTCACTTCAGACTACAACAGCATAATGGTAGTAATTACATATTGATAATGTTTTAACTTGTTCTATATTTTACTGACACACTGTTTAAGAGAGTGCTATATAAATACTCTTGAAGAGTCAATGCCACATACTGTTCGGATGTATTAAAGCACCAAGAATAACTCCAGCCAGTCACAACCCAGAGAAACCAAAAATTTATCTTCCCACAAACATCATTACATTGCAGCAGTACTTCACACCTTCAACTACTCACTAAAGCTGCAGGTTGCTCTTCCATTCAGGTCATAGCCCATGCCCAAACTCTTCTCTTCGATGAAATCTTGCAAGATGTTAAGGTGTTAAGTGTTTATGATGGGAAAGTCAGCGGAAATTCTGGGGAGGGTGTACTATGTAACTTTTAAACACTGATGAAGTAAGTCAATTTATTCTCGTGTAGAGGTTGTTGAATCTTCCTTTGTTTAGTCTAGTTCTATAAAAAGAACAATATTCCTAAGCCTATCCCTAAAGAAGGTTTCTGACATTTTAGAACAATAGTCTTAGCTGCCTGCAGCAGCTCTCCTACATTGCTCTACATAATCAAGGCAACTGACAGAATATACATCCAGCATAACCTCAGGCATTGTACAACCTAATGATATCCAGGATTATAAACACCAAGCAGACAAGTTGCAATGAAACATTGCAGTAGTCCTGCAGGCATTTGATACAAACACTCAGAAGCAAAAATTGTGCAACTTGGAATGATAGTCCGTGAATGCACTTGCATATGCTGACACTCAACAGCTGGCTCCAGGAGCAAAGTCTGTGGAGATGAGTCAGGACTGACTGCTAAAGGAGGTTCAGAGACTGTGTTAAACAATACAGCTGGCAGCAGGTAGCTATGTGTTTCCAAAAAAGCCTGCCTTTCTCTCCCTCCTCCAGCACCCTACGCCATGATGCTGTAGAAGAAGTGGCCAGAGGGAGAGGGGAAGTTGGCAGAAAGGACAACAGGCATTAAAACATTCCTTTGGGAGCAAGGAGTCCCCAGAAGTGCCCATATTGCTCAATATATATACACTTTTCTGTGTATATATATATTGAGTAATAACCCCCCAATGCTGGGGGTGAACAGGTGAATCCTCGCCCACCACTCCGCCACTTCCCCAGCAAACACTGCTCGCCACAGGCTGGAAGGCCACCCTCCTGCCCAAGCTCTTATGACCCTCTCTGGTGCATCCTCAGCCACCCCAGATCTTATACATCTTCTTGACAAGACATCTTGCTGCAACACGAGGAAAGGGAGCACTGCACTTGTCTTCTTCAGACTCCCACACCCCACCATAGCCTGGCAGGGGCAACCAAACTCACTTACTGTTTTTCTCTGAAGCCTTCTAGCCCGAGGGAATCTTCACTCATTAGAAATCATTTGGGTCTCCCCTTCTGGACATATATTTGGAACTGGAGTGACCACATCTCCCTCCTAAATTAACACTTACCAGAGTTTGTTAAACGTGCTCTTGGTATTGTCAAGTCCTTGAGGACATTCAGGGACAAGGGTGTCACATGGCCTCGAGGAATAGGTGTTTCAGCATCAAAGACAGTGGCAGTCCTAAACACGAACTGCTGCAGAAGGCAGCTGCCCAGCCCTGCCTTACTTCATTAGGAAAAGCACACCCAGGTGAAGTGCTACCAGTGATTCAGACTCCGTCATACGACTTCTCTTCAACCACATACCAAGAGCCCATGTCATTCTTTTTGTCTGTTCTAGGTTTATGTGCCCTGTCACATCTCAATCTCAGTAAATCACATTTTTAATGAAAAAATAATAGAAAAATTGTTCAGATTAGTTGGAAGCAATTATATTCTTTTTGCTTTTGGCTTTTAACTGCATGCATCAGAATGCATTCCCAAATATGATGTAAAAACAGGAGAGGTGATGCAAGGAAGGCATGAGGACAATACAGCAGAGCTGTCTCTGCCTGGCCACCTACAGGGCACCACTCTTCATACAGGGCTTACCCAGGGACAGGAACCTCCTGGCCTCACACCAGTGCATCCCCAGTTGCCACCACACACTCAGCTCAAGTAGCACTAGTGGAATCAGCACTGCCCTTGTGGAAAAATTTATGCATGCTTTTATCACTGTTTTGGCACGCCTTTCCCTATTAGTTCCACAGAGCTTGCTCTCAGCTCTGTCCCAGCACCCATTTCACCAAGACTAAAAGCAGAAAACAGGGATGGGTTGGGAACTTGGAGAGAATGCTGAGCATTGGTGGCCAGGAGATCTCCTCCATTCCACCAACATTACATGGCAGCCAGTCCATTTCTGTGGAAGGCAACTCAACCCAGGGCTCAAGTGCAGCTGAAGATCTCGTTCCACTGCGAAAAGCACAAGGACCAGCACTGCAGCAGCATGCACAAGGTACCGAAACATGAAACCGGGATTTCCATGGCATTGTGAACTCTCAATCAAGCAGTACTAATGTTAGGAAATAGACTTTCTCCAAAGGAAATGGCAGCCTGAAGAGTGTCAGAAATGAGAGCCCCTGCAGAGATCCATCAAAACAAGCTTCTCCTGTAACTGTCTCATGGGAGCAGTCTCTTATCTTGACCTGGAAACATCTCAATCTGCTGCCCTGTCTTCCACTCTGCTCTCATTGGAAGCAGAAAATGAATCTCCTGAGAAGAACGCAGAACAGCACAAAAGCCCAGATTAGCTATAACTAATATTTTAATTACAAGTGGTCAAAATAAAGAACACTAAACTTCCAGTGTCACATCTGGATGCATCTTATAGCGCCACATTAACACCAGTGAGAGCTGCAACAGAGAAGCTCCCTCTTTCTGTACTGAGGCACGTGATCATGACAGCAGCTGGCTGGCTTTGCTATGTCAAATGCCTCTGTCAGAGCAGTCCGTCCAAATCTCCTTGTATGTATTTAATCACAGATATGTCAGAGATAAAAACAATTTTTCACTCTGTCAGCCCTGACAGACTGCAGGATCACCAGCAGAGCATGAGCTGCTGCTGCCACACTTGCTTGTGCTCACAGGCATGGTCTCAAGCCTCAGTTAGTTACCTCAGAACAACCACAATGCACATATGAAGAAACATTTACTGTAAGGGTGACTAAGTGCTGACACAGGTTGCCTAGAGGGGTTCAGCAGTCTCCATCCTTGGACATACTCAAAACTCAGTGGGACTAAGCCTTAAGCAGCCTGTTGTAGGTGTCCCTGCTCTGAGCAGGGGGTTGGACTAGATGATCTCCAAGGTGCCCACCAGCCTCAGCAATTCTGTGATGAAGGCCATGGGACAATTAAGAAGACTGTGGCTGCACCACCACCATAAAAAAAAAAAGGACTAGCCAATAAAAGCTACTTTGGGGAAGGAAGGAGCCAGCATTTTTTTTTTTTTTTGTCTGGAGAAAAGTGGTTGCTCCATTCAGCCTATTGCAAAGAGTACTGCTACAACCTTCCCTACCACACAGACTTCTGCTAATACAACGACTCTTTAAATGTAAACAGTGGGAACACATTCATCTGAGGACCATGTGAGCGCTGGGTCAGCTCTGCCAGCTCTCCAAAAGCAGAAGAGGACCTGCCCAGGTGTAGAGTGCTTCACACCACCCTGCCACAATCATGCACAGGCATCAGCCCAGCTCAAGAATCTCCAAAGACAAGCCCCTTGATCACCACCCACACCTGGTGTGGTGTGGGCCAACAGCCATCTCCATCACCTTTTGAGTGGCTGCTAGTGACAGGCAACAGTGTGGAGCTGGGGACAATGCCAGCAGAACTGAATTGATTGAAGGGCCACCCATGTACAGCTGAAAGTTTATCTAAGGCAACAGAACTGCAAGGAGCTGAACTTCCACTGCATATTTGTGTTTCCTGGTGGCACTGACAAGGAACTGTAAATCTGCAGGCAGCTTAACACACAAAGAACAGTTAATTACGGGAATAGTTTCATAATGTAATTAACAGCTCCAAGTTACATTTTAAGAAATCTTGATTTTAATGAAATAATTTATCCAGTACATGCAGGACACTTCTAGAACAGAGTCTCTTCACAGTTGCTACAGAAGACCCCAAATTGTACAACTGATATTAAAGTTTGTATCTTCTTTTAATAAGCACCTCTTCCCTACATAGTTTTGTGTCTTTGATTGACAGTCATGGTTTACCCAATGACTTCACTTTACAGCACAAGGTGGGAATGTACCTCACAGACAGGTAATTGTATCTCTAGACATACCAAATTCAGAACTTAAATGTAAATCATTTCTTCAAAATATTCTAATTAATTAAAATTAATTATAACCTTAAGGAAATACAGTTGAATCAGCTTAATGCCAAGTGATGGGTGAATTGCCTAAGAGGATTCACCACTGAGTGATTTATTACAATCACAGTAAGCCTGATGTTACCAACCTAGGAGCAACAGACAAGACATCAGTAGTTCAGTGCATTGCTTACTTCAGTTGATTCAATGCATACATACCATCCCATTGGTCACACAGAAGTATCAAAATTCATTATAGGACTTAATTTCATCTGAAATTGCAGAAAAGCTTAAAATAACTCTTTCCCATACTTCCATTGTTGATTGGAATGTTAATACAAGATCTTAAATTTATGGTAGGAAGCATGACAAAAATGCATGTGTCTAAAGCTACTGACAAGCTTTCTGCACTCCTGCGTTTCACTAATACAGTATCAACCTAAACAAATACAAGGAAACAAGGAGACACAAAAAGAACCTATTTCAAATTATTATGTCAACTGCCCTTTACTTAGAGGTACAGAAGGAACTGCCCAAATACTTCAGGAGCGCCAGGAAAGAGAGTCCTTTAAACTTAAGGACAGCTAATAGCTATTATCACAGTGATAAAATTAGCTCCCTTAGCAAAACTTTCAGACTACTTGCATGCTTTCAATTTTACAAGTCTATGCCACAATCCAGTTCCATCCGGAAAGATGCCAAAATTCAACTTTAACCATTAACATTAGGATCCTTCCCAATCCCCAGACTGCTGCTACTGCCCATCGCGCGGGGTCAAAGGCAGCGTGCACAGCACTTTGAATCCAAGCAGCCAACACTAAACAATTATTCATATTAATATTATTAGTAATATTACTTATTTTTCACCTTTTTTTAAATTATTTTTTACCGGGGAAACACAACTCGCTGCTTTTCAGTCCCGGGTGGGTGCGTGCTTTCTATTCCCTCCCCAGTCAGCGGCGCTCCGTGCCGGGCCGTGGGACAGGGAGAGCGCTGCGGGGCCCGTCCGCGCCGGACCCCCGCTGCCATCCCCGCGCGGTGCCGGCCGCCCCACTCCGCG